>JAZGTH010000080.1:4215000-4257500 GCA_036877525.1 Chromobotia macracanthus | reverse complement strand
TACTCGCTCGCTCCGACCGCGACATCACGGATCCGGACTTCAGGCACTCAACCGAACCGGTTGATCTCACCCGGGTCACCCTCCTCCTTCAGGGCAGCCCTGAATTATCCACGGGCTCACGGAAGCCGGTCGCTCGGTGCATTCTTCACACGGATGAAGGTGCGAGTCCGCGACGGGCTTCAAAATGCGCCAACGGAACAAAGATCCGGATCACCGGATCACGACGCGACCGGGGGGCTTAAAATATAAACGTGACGTCGTGATTCGGTGCGAAACGCCCGGATGCGCAGAAGTTCACGCGACCCAGCGGAGTTCAATTCGGCTGCTAGCCGCGGCTGCTAAGCGCAGTCGGGGGATGAGGAGCCATTATCGATCATGCTCATAATCGTTAATGAACGCGTTAATTAACCGAGCGGACGTCTGGATGTGAAACGGAGGGCATGCAGGCGCGGGCTCGCCTCTCCGCGCTGTAAGCTTCGGCTAGCCGCCGTCCGGTGTAAACGCTTGGCTCATACTCACTGTGTTTACGTCCTTCGCACCGCCACCGTGAAGCGTGTCGTTTATTGTAATGGCGGGTCTTCAGGGCCCGACTCGATCCCGACTCGATCCCGGCTCGATCCCGACTCGATCCCGGCGCGTCCCCGCTCCGTGCGTCTCTCTCCCCACGTGCTCACCGAGCGAACGGGCGCTCCGAAAACAGAGCTGCGTCAGACCACCAAATCCCGCGAGAACTCGCGCGGGAAATCTCGCGGGATTACGGTGCTGCTAGAGGGATGGTGAGGTCATCCCGAAGTCGTGGATGTTTATTATTTAGAGACGATGATGATGATGATGATGATGATAATAATAATAATAATGAGAGATTTCAGCTTATTTACTGATGTAGGAACAGCCAGAGACCCTTGAGATAAATGTTGCGTTCAGATCTTCACGCGCATGCGCGTTCTCAGTTATTCCAGTAATGTCTGGAGAAGTAACGGGGACATGTTTCACACAGTTTCTCAACACTTTTGTGAGCCCCACAAGTGACTTTAAAGTTACTTTTAGTATGTCAGTTCAATGTTTTCTCATGCTTTGAATGAGCAAGCATGTGTAAGCATCTCTCTGGCCTTGTCATTGAAAAGCATTGATTTGCTTCACAAGTCTATTGTGGTCTGGTCAAGAGAGTTGTGGATGTTCTGATCTCAGAACTGTAGAGTAATAATTCCACAGGTTGAGTATCTGTTAACAGGGTCGAGGAAAACTTTTATTACGAACACTGGTATAATTAAATTGCCATGTTGTACATGTACAGCAACCTTTTTTGCTTTACAAAAAAGCAAGTAATACAATATCACGTGTATTTACATTGTATTTATATACCTTCCAATTTTACACAAACATATTTACAAGTGACACGTACATTGTTTACAGATAACCAATGCAATTCAAAATGTGGCAAATGCATCAAATGCACATTCAATTCTATAAAATAAACCACTTTTTTGTCTGTTTAGGATGAATGCGTAACACAATTTAAGTACATTTGCAATTTAAAAGGTTTGGGGGCATTTCATGTTTCTAAGTGCTGCCGCAGTAGCCTAGACTGTGCCTTCATTATCATAATACAGAAATGACAGATCAGACATCCAGAACAGATCTGAATGAGTCAGTTTTAGACCTGTAACTGCAATGCATTGTCTTGGATTTAATATAAAGGAGTTAAATTCTGGTTATTTAGAGTAATGAATGCAAAATAATAATAATAAGTGTTACTCTTCTCCATTGGGCCATTGATTTTTCTTCACATTCTCTTTACTGAAAACACCTGTAAAATGCAACATGGACTGATATTCAATTCACTATTACAACATGAAATCAGGCAAGTTTTGCTTTTGCTCAAAACGTGTCAATCTGAAATCTTCTGTCAGGAGTTTATGTCATGTATATTTAGTGCCTTAAAATGACTGTACAAAAGTCAGAATAAACGTATATATTAAAGTAAAAAATAAATTCACAAATGAAACAGACAAGACATTAATTTGGTCCTAATTCCAAGGCTGAAACGTGAAAGAACTCTGGCACTCGTATCTGAATGCATTCACCTTCAGAAACATGAAGCTAAATTTAAGCATACACACACCATCCTTAAACATTTGACAGGTACCTTTCTTTACAATACAAAATTCCCTTTAGTAAGTATTCCATACAGAGCAAACGTATTTACTTTACCTCCCCTTCAATACAAACACAACAAAAATGAATAAAGGAAACTGAAAACATCAATGAGTTTGTTACTAGGTACAACCATCTGATTAATGTAAAATCAGTGGTTGCTGAAAACAAATATTGCACACACAAGTCACCCACTTCAGTTTCCACAGCACTGAACATTGTGAAGTCACATTCAAGGCATATTCATTTGCTCAACCTTAAATGGCATGTGTTTTTTTTAAAGGTATCTTAAAGGTATTTCATTCACAAAAAAAGGGGGGGTCGTGAGATAATTGTTAAAAACCAAGTCATGTCTTACAACTTTGTGAAAACTATACAGAAGAATTATTTTAAAGTTTACAACATACAGACAGACTTAAAAATATACAAAATGAAGTTCACAACAGTTTCCACTCACAATATTGCAAACGAGTCTTTGGTGCAAAGTTAGGTAAATGTCAGTGTCGCAGGATTTGGAGTCATGTCACTGTTTATGTGCAACTTTAGTGAATAAAAATGTGGTAAACAGGAAATAAAAAATTTCCTGATCACACGCTTTGTGCAATTTCTATACACACATAGTGTTCAACAAAACAAAAACATATTGCACCACAGTCATATTACTGCCAAATTGTGTTTTGTATATGCACTCGAATGGCAAAAATGTCAATGAATGGCACACTCCTATCCCCATTATATCATCCAGTTGTAACCGTAAACAAAGCATAACTTTAATGATGAATAAAGAACAGAATACTAAACACTCATCTTCTGATCTTCTGTAATCTTTCGACGGCAACAATATAATAACAATCGCAAAGCAATTCCTTCATGTGATTTCTAAAAGGATTTTGTACATTTACAGAATAAATATTCAGATGTTGCTATATGATAGTTTTGCCTTTGATGGCCACGTGTACTGTTTACTTCATAGCAACGTATGGACATATGAAACCATATATGTTAAAGCCGCATCACGTTTTCATAATTAGTACCTGTTTTCTCTTTCTTAACGAGGTCTTGTCTATTTTTACAAACTATACACAGCTGAAAACCCTGACAAAGGCACACAATGGATAAAATCAGAACCCAAAACATGTGATCATTATTATCATCATTAGAACAGTACACATGAAATCTTTCCGTGTTCACACCTGATCGGGATCGCAAAGACAGCGAATCTGGATCTCAATCCAGATTTCAATTCTGCAGATATCAGGTTCTTTACAAACAGGCAGATCGTCCAACCTAAACGTGGGTCCAAGAATATACAGAAAAGGCAGATTGTGCCAGGCCAGAACAATGAGGCTGCAGACCTTCACACAGTTAATATTGGTCATTTACTGTAGTGATTGATTAATTCAGTTTTTCATTCATGTGTTTCTTTCAGACGTTAATAAAATATCAGTTTGTGCAATTTTCAAGAGTGGATGCCTCCTGGTGCACGTTCAAAACAGTCTAAGAGCTTGAAGCGAACAGAGATGCGCGTGTGCAGCGAATCTTGCGTTCAGATGTGGTCAGTCCCAAAACGAATTTTGTTTCTGACAATGTCAAGTGCAATGTGGAGTGTTTTAATGCAATCTCCAGGCTAATTCACACTCCACTGCATGTTTACGCAAGTGTGGCGGGCTTCGGCCAAACTGTCGTCTTGTTTCTCCAGGACGAAAAATCCTTAAGCGGTTCTAACGCAGAAACCTCATCAAACTGAACGACGGAAAACAAAACGGATTCGTGGAGAAGTGTGGTGTCACAAACACTTCCTCGAATCTTCTCAGACGATCTTTTTGATGCTTGGCCGTTTGAAGCTGCCGGCACTGCGCTGCTTTTGCACCTGGCTGGCTGAGCCGTGTCGTGCTCGCCCGCTAGAGGAGAGACTCGAGGTGGGCGAGATCTCAACATTCTCCTTGTCAATACCTGTGAAGGAGAAATTCAAAGTTTATGTAACCACTAAACTAAGGATTTTTCATGCACAGCTGTTGTGTTTGTCTACACTACCTTCAAGTTACCTTCAACTTACAGCTGCAATCCGTAACTTTTTTTGGTTAAAAAATAAACAAAAATAAGTTACAGATCAAACACATAACAGATCAGCGCTCAATATGGTCTTTATACCTTACCCTGATTCACAACAGTAAGTTTATAATGATGATTTACAATTTAAGCTGTCAGGTCTGATTTACCAGGAAATGTCAGTTTAGCTTCATTTGACTTCAACATATGTAAAGTAACTTGCAGTTTTATGTTTAAAACAGAGATGGCAGTAGAGAGGCAAAAGTTACAGATTGCAGCTTTAAGCAAACAAAACTCAAATTTTCTTTAAAACATTAAGATTTCACAGCTATAAACAATAACGCCCTTGGCATGCAGTCTGGCTGAAAATCAGATAAATACAAAGATGAAACAGTAGGTGTCTCAGGGAAGGAAAAATCCCATGCAGGAATTCTGTGAGCATTCAGGTCTAGCTACAAAAACGCTCCACTGTTTATGTTCAGATTGTTAGAAGGTCTAGTTAATTGTTAGAAGTTATTTTTTCAAGTTTACGTGACCCATGTGGAAGTGGACAAAAACAGTTAAGAGTTTTCACACAGACTAAAGCCATTACTAATCCTGGGTTATGAAGAGCTAGAATGTATGGCGGGTTGTTTAGCAACAAACGGTCACCCAGTCATAAACTACCTCTGGGCAACATGTCCACAGGTGAACAAGCAGTTATTAAAACAGACAATGTTTGCGCACTGTACTTGTCTTTTAAATTACATTAACCTCTTTCATAATAACATTATTGTAAACCTGACTACCTTAAAGAAAAAATAAAGGGACTGTATGACACAGAACATGTTAGTCCAGGATTATATTAACCCAGGGTTAAAAACAACACTTCAAGTGTGAAAAGCCTATAACGATGCTTTTAAAAGTGCAAATGTGATATCCTATTATATTATGGAGCAGCTGTCTCTCTAAGTGCTTGGTTAACACCATGCCCTTGTGATCTTATTTTCACACTTCCTGTAAAAGTAGCTCGTCCTTGCTTTGATTCCTGAAGTTTTTTCACCTGAGAGGACGAGGTGAGGTGGGAATATGGCCAACTTAGAGCAAGGCAGACAGGCTTCAGAGACATTTAAAAAAAAAGAAAAAAAAAAGACATGAGTGACATCTACAACTCAAAAGAGGGCAGGAGGGACAGATGAATGGAAGAAACAGGAAATCAAAATAGACATGGCAGCTCATAGAAAAATCTGATCTGTTTTAATCGTAACAACGAATAAAAGCAAAGTTCTGCTAAACAGTGAAGCTAAGCAGCTGTTATTGTTAAGGGTAGGTGATATATTGAATATTCATGATTGTGTTGGTGCTATAAAACGAAAATGTTTTATTTGGCCAATGTTTCTGAATGAATGCGATCATTTGCAACTTGCAAATAAGAGCACAAGTTTCTAATTTAGTTCATAACTAAACTAAACAAGCCTTGGGGTGTCATTTGTCATGTATTCAAGTGTTGTAGAAAAATAAATATGCAGGTAACAAAATGTTTATTAGCACATATTACGAATTATACCTGTTTTAATCTTTATTTTATTTTACTTTAGTTTTACTTTAAAGGCTGTTTGGTCAAAACGACTACTTTGACGCAAAAAAACCCAACAAAAATCACAAAGTTTTTGATTTAGTCATAAAGTAGAGAACAATATTAATTTAAGTTAGTTATATCGCCCAGCCATAGTTGATATTAGCTAGAAATGCAGAAATGAATGAGAAGGAATGTGACTTAAACATGTATTAATGAAATACATGACAGGTGATTCCTACATCATTGATCGACTGCCATTATGTATAAATACCTCCGTTACGAATGAACCCCTTTACTGGCCAATTAAAACTGAACAGAATCACACTGCCACCACTGAAAGTAAAGACAAGAAATAAGCACTGAAATAAGTTACCACAGTTGTCAAACTATAGAACTGGACATTAATTGCCCAACACAGCTCTATAGTTTAGGTTTGTACCAGCTGATTTCGGTGGCACCTCCTCTGAGCTTCGTGGATGGGTGAGAGTTGGGGACCGTCTATAAACTACAGGGCCCTCTGAATGGACAGCACATTCCCAATGGAAAGGAGACAGAATGCAGTGAGGTTAATGAAGATACAAATGCAAAGCAAAGGTGTAAAACGCACACACGCCCTGTCAAAGCCATGTACACAAAGCCTGAGAAAAGTAACATTTGGACCGTAAGCACAGTTGACAGAATGAAGCTTTTGGAGGACTCAGGTGTGAAAGCAGACAGGAAAGCTCGGACAACCAGAATGCCGTTATGCAGATCAACATATTTAATGGTAAAAGGTGAAATTTTTCCTAGGGATGTGCATGAATAATTGATTGGTTGAGTTTTCCTTTGAAAGATAATTTTTATTTGCCTGTCGTAGGCAACAATTAAATTACACCTTAATTACACCACCTAAATCCTGCTATTCCAACTTAATGCACTGGGTGGCACTGTGGATACGCAACGTGTAATTATACAACTGCCTGTATACAGACACAAACATTTTATTAATGCATTGCACTTAAGGCAGCAATTTTATTTTCAAAGGTCTGGATATTTCTATTTGTGAATATGTGGGTGCACGTGGCGAGTGACTTAACGTGCATGCGCTGCGTTACGCGAGGACTGACCTGGTGAGTGCTGTGAGGTGGCGAGTGAGGTCATGGAGTTGGACAGGTTGAGGTTGGCCGTGATACTGAGCTGGCTCTGGACGGTGGGCGGATACGGGGAGGTGGGCGTGCGTAGTGACTCCTCTCCTCCTTCCTCCTCAATGCCAGGAAGGTATGTGTCAATCAAAGCATCCAGAAACTTCACCACCAGTTCAGCATAATCTGGAATCTGAGTTTGCTGTTGGACAGAAAGCAAGAAAAGGACCACTGCGCTTAAATACATGACACACTAACATCCTGTGCAGAAGAAATGCATCTGAGGTTTAATGTTCAGTTAAAAAAATTAAGCAAAGTTTAAATTTGTATTTCTTTTTCTTTTGGTATAAAATTTTGAGTTTTCTTAATATTTACACAAACGTAATCACACCCTGATAACATTTCGTTCTCTTAAGATTTCTGTGTTCAAAATAAGTAGCAATGATTCTAACGTCTGATTAGCTGACACCTACACAAAACAGGAAACCCTCGAGGATTCAGGGAGGAAATAAAATCAACACAGCAGTAGCAGTCAGGACACACCGGATGGGTTAGGAAGATTTGGGTTTGAGGAGAATGTTTCGGTCAATAAATCTAAGCAGTCGCAGAGAAACTGCAGAGCTGAGATTCCTCTCTGCACTTCGTCAGAAATTTCAAGGTGTTTATAGAAGCAGTTAATCATACCTTAGAGAAGGGTCCGGCAAACCTCCAGAGTCCATTAAAACCGAAGCCTGAGAGAGAGATAAGAGACATCAACGAAAGAGATGGGGAGAGAGAATGAGGGAAAACAAGACAATCAGGCAAATGAAGTTGAAGTGAAACACTGTGAAGTGAATTTTGAGAGTCTTTACTCTGTAAGCAGGATGGCTGGTACTGCGGTGGCGACTCCTCGTGATACACCACATTCTGAATAATGCCATGGACTGGGTTCAAGAGATTCGGGTCCTGGCACATGGAGAGGACAGTGCTGATCTTGGAGTCCAGCAGGTTGTGGCTACAGCAGAACAGATACATAAAGGATAACAAAAATGACCAACAACAGCCTACTCTGAAAAAATTGACAGCTTTGTTAATTACAATGAATGAAGGTTGTTTATGGTTTCCAAGCACTTACACCACAGGAAAGACTTTGGGGAAAACCACACTGGCCTCAGCTAAATACTCATACAGGATTCTCTGATGAAACTCGTCAGTTGTGTATTTTACCAGCGTTGCCTGCAATGAAAGAAACAGTCTTGATGTAAAGAGCTGTGGAACAGAGCAACGAGAGCACCTGGAGAAGAAATGAAGCACACACCAGTACAGTGAGGAGCAGAGTCTGAATCTTCGGGTCTGTGAGAACTTTATCGTCCAGGAGGACATTGGACTCAGACATGGACACTTTCCGTAAATGGGAGTTTGCAATTCGGTGGGTTTCTGGAATGAAAAGATTTCCTGTCATTTTTCATTCCTATTCCTCTCGTACCACATAATTTACCTTTCGTATCTCATAAGTGTTTCAGGCGATAACCGAAATGTACGATAACTGAAACGTACCGATCTCATAATCATTTTCAGACACCCGCCTCATCTTTGGAGGTGTTGTGATGCCTGATTCCATGTCTGGTCTCTTTGGGGCTTTGGAGTCAGATATCAGGTGATCAAAACTCTTTCTGGTGCCTGTACTCAACAAAACACAGTTAATGAATTATGAACAAGCAGGAGGAAAGTGTGTTCAAGAGGCTGTAAACATTAAGAATTTGCATTAAGCGTTACCCTGAATTTGATTCATTTTCCTACTTTACACAGCTTTGATTGCACATTTAAGCAGCACAATTGAAAAATAAATGTACAGAACACTGGGCACAACATAGCACGCAAGATCTTCCTTCGTCTCCAATTTCCACAAACATCCTAAAAGGAAAGACTGCTGTGCCTTTTAAGTAAACTAACATTTTTTTGCAATACAAATCAGAGTCTACCCAGTAGTTTCTTTGCGTTGGCCTGCGACGGCTGGCCCATGTCCACGCTCATGGATTTCCGTGGACGGAGACTGGACTGCCCCATGGCAGAGTACTGCGGTGCAAGGCTGCACTCTGACACGTTTGGAGAGGTCCAGGGCTGGTTTTCTTGCAGTAGTCTGACACAAGAAAGTTTGAGTATCAGCAAGCAACAAAATACAAAAGTAATTACAAAAAAATAGTTCAGCAAGCATATATCACAGACAAAAGACAACAGGAAGTGATGTCACCTGCAACCCGGCTCTGTGTCGTACACCGTGTATGTGTCAATTGGGAAATTGTCCATGCTAACGTCTGAGAGCAGTAATGACTTCCTGTGTTTTAAGCTGCAGCGGCTCCTCACTTCCTCAGACACTGTCAGCAAAGCTATAAAACAAACCCATTAGCTTATTTATATCAAGGTTCAGAATTTATAGGCAACACTGCTTCATTACTGCTCCTGAATGCTCGGTTTACATTGTGCCGGATTTAGCTCACCTGCCAGATAAGCGATGCTCTGCGTGTTTACCTCAAACTTATCACAGCTGAGGTGTTTACCCACAAGCCCCAGCAGCGTGTGCAGGATACGAACGGTTCTCGCCACCGTGGTGGAAGAAGGATGTCTGTATCCTTCATGACACAAAAACATGATTTATTGACCAAAACGTTAGCAAATGCTCGACGCTAACAAACGTAGTCAAGCTAAACACATTCAGTGGTTCCCAAGGACTCACTCCTGATATCAAACAGAATCAGATCAATGTTGACTATCATTTACATGCCTGTATGAAAGCCACAGATCTTCTGATCGTTACCTTTGAGTAAGTGTCCCACTAATGCAAAGTTGAAGCTGGAGGAAAAGTTAAGACCCACAAAATGGTCCATTTGTTTACAGTGCCACTCCAGCGGCTTCCGGATCTCCATAAAGACCTCCTCTGGACTCTTTACAGAGAGGAAAAGTTGTGACATCAATGCTTTAGATTCTAAAACTGCAATAAATTCTCAGAAACAAACCGTGCAGTCTGATTCACAGACAATGGTTCTTTAAGCCCTCTGAAAGGATTATGGGAGCTCTGAAGAGCAGATAAAGCTCCACACCTTGTTCAGGTGTGTTTAACGTTCATTTCACTTAGGTACCTTTTCATTAAACACCCGCAGGTTGTCCAGCGTGTGCAGGTTCTGCTCCAGTAGTGCGGTACCAGCCGAGTACAGATTCACTTCATCCAGCTGCAGGACGGCCACAGCCACCCAGAACAGAGCTTTATGCATGGGAGAATCCTGCAGATATACACACGCAAACACAGACACACACCATGCACACAAAACACACGCAAACACAGACACGTAAACAGACACGCACACACACACGCACACAAACAGGCATAAGTCTTTTCATCTAAACACACAGGCAATCCTAACAGTAAATTACCAGCCACTGCTGGTGTTTCTTCATAACTGAAAGGTGTATGACTGTACCTGATCGAGAAGAGGCTGAAGTTTGGTCAGGGCGATGACCGTGGCTTCTATGAGAACTTGGCTGTTGTAATTATCTGGCCCCTTTAAGCAGCTTTCCAGCCCCTGTGAGGAAACAGCACTGATCAGACAGAGCGGCAGAGAATAACGGCAGCAGACATGCTGAGTGTACAACAGAGCAGGAAGACAACAAACCCGGTCAATGCTGAGCAGAGGACTGGCTTTGCTGAGGATACGGATGATCTGTTTGAGC
The DNA here is from genome assembly GCA_036877525.1 of Chromobotia macracanthus. Lineage (NCBI taxonomy): Eukaryota > Metazoa > Chordata > Actinopteri > Cypriniformes > Botiidae > Chromobotia > Chromobotia macracanthus. Next base: position 4,246,913 of record JAZGTH010000080.1, on the reverse strand, counting down.
TGCCCGTGAGTCACACATTTACTGATGCAGCCGAACACCACCAGAGCGCGAGGCTGAAGTGACGGGTTATACTGGAAGGCAAACCTATCCAAAACATCACATGATAATGACCATTCAGTGATTTCAGCAGAGAAATGTGAGCCTACAGTGATTTTCTTTTGTAATCAATTCCATTCAATCATACACTTTGTCATAACAGAAAATTGTCAACACACTTTTGAGCCAGTTCAGTCCACTGATCCAGCCATTTGCATCCAGGAATGTCCCTCATACAAGCCTAGTAAAAACAAACAATAATTGTTTAAGTAAAATTTATACAAAGCCAGGGATGTAGCAATCATTATAACTGGGAGAAAACAATCGTTATTTTCCACCATGGGCTACTGGGTGTAAGTTATGTCTAATTAATATTGATAGCATAATCTGTGGAATATACACATAATAAATAAACACATAAATGGAATATACATACTTATACCAACAGAATTAACCATAAAATGATGCTAGCAGTGAAACACTGAGCCCATATTGTTACACAAGCTGTTAGTCAGCACAATCTGATAATCTATATTAATTATAGTAACAGACCTCCATGATTTCCAGCAGGGCCTCTGTGACTGTTTCCAGGGAGGACAGAGCAAACGTCTCTCTCTCATAGGACCCGGGTGAGAACGAGCGGTCTCTGTAGCTGGAGCGGAAGGCTATGACCGCTGCGGATTTCACCTTACTGATGCCAAACAGCAGGTAGAATTTGGGCAGGGAGAACTCGGTCAGACTCAGTCGCAGCACCTGTTTAGTTTCCTCTGCAGAATCAGAACCCCAAACAGCACTAAATCAGTCTCACATATTAAATTACGTGAAATCTTAACTAACGCATGCTGTATAAATGGCAAAATTTTAATTCTTAGCTGCAAAATACAAGCAAAACAAGCTTTTCAAATCAAACAAAGCATCTCTAGAAACTACATCAGAACAAGTCAAGAATAACATGCAATGATCCTAATTTACTTTTAAATTTAAAGGGGAAAAAAAACAAAAATCAACCGATACGTTTTTTTAGTCACCTCGACTAAAGCTAAGATATTAAGACATTCTATCAAGTTTTAATAAAACATCCTATTTTGACATGGAATGCACTTGACTATTTAGCATGTTGGTTAAAATGCCTAAATAATCACTTGGTATGTAAACCAAAAATCAGTAATGAATCAAGGTTATTCTTTGTGTTTGGTAAGGTTTATTTCTCACCACTGAAGTGGAGCTGGGAGCATGTACAGAGGGAATGAATGATGTTAATAACAAGCCCGTGTGTTGATGCTCTGAGGGACAGCGGCCCGGTGGCCACCAGCAGGGTGACAACATGGAACAGGTACGGCAGGTGAGCAGCCACGTCCAGAGAGTTGTTGAAGGAGAGCATGAGCATGTATCGGGCCAGGATGGCGATGTCATCCCACATCAGGTGCTGCTCCAGGGTGGGGGTGGGAGACAGGCACGTCTTATCAATGATCTTACACATTCGGCCAATCACCTGCAGGATAAAAAAAATTTAATTACAGTAAATTAAGAAAGCAATTTGTGTGTTATATAGATACAGTGAACAAAGCATCACATACGCTGTGTGGTGTGGTAAAACAAACTGCAGTTATGTCCCCTATCTGGTAGCTAAATTTAGCTAAGTTCTGATAGCTAAAAACTTTGGAAATTTGTGGCAGTCTTCTTTTGGCATCTTTTATGTATTTGGCTGTTATAAAAGTTAGTTGTGGATTTCCTGCATTCTTCATTTGAACAAGAAAAGAAACACGTATACTTTTACTGGATGTTCCTCTTGATTTATCCTATAGGACTGATAGGAAACCTAGTAACCAAGATTTGCTTTCCCCTTTTGGGTGGGGCTTCTTGTCTGACTATATTTATGGCAAATATGAGTTTGTTGTCTTTGTATTACGAGAAGGCAGAAACGGAAATGGCACCCCACCAAACATGCAATGTCACTGAGGCCATTTTTAAAGTTAACCAAAACTCAAAACTAGTTCAGCGAAGACTATGTTTTTTTCAAGACTTTATTTAGCATTTGCAACAGACCTCAAATGAAAAAGTATTCTGATGCTATACAGAAAACTACTGGCTTACAGAGCTCTCTCAATAAGATTACATTCGCTCCCTCATTTAAGTTTCTCTGTTATACGAGTGTCAGAAAGGGCAGACGCTGAGAACAGCTGCACAAAGATGACCCTTGTGCTCCAAAACAAACTCGCTGTGACTTCAGCAGAGGCTGGCACATGCTAACCAAACAAGGCTGTCTCCTATACCCTTAAATTGTACACTATTTGAGGGGACAGCCATTTTGTAGTGGTGTCCAGACTTAAAGTAGACATTAGGTAGTGCACTCATTCAATCCCATAATGCAATACGTATAATGAGTGTACATTCAACAGCTGGCTGGTGTTCTTAAGTGTCCAAATTCGTTCACATTTTTAAATACTCCTTCAATACGCACTACTCACAAATACTCAGCATAGCTGTAGGAATGAAAGGACAAAACTGGTTAATGTAACTGCAATCATTAGTTTGAGACATTCATAGATTTGTTTGTTTTTTGTTCTTGTATATTCTTTACTTTTTCTTTAATCTGAATATTAGTTTTTCAATTTCAGCTTTAATTCAGTGCCCTGCACATTTTTTTGTTTCGTCCTCTCAGGTCTAAATTTTCTATTCTAGATATCTGTGTGTATTTTTGTTCTAACAGTCTACAGACTTGACCAGATTTACACATCACTACAGGTTGTCGGCTTATATAACTGACAAATAAAAGTCTTGAATCTTAACCGTCTTACAATGACGTCCATTCAGCGTAATGACTAACAGTTGCTCATATAATAGGAGCGACTGCCCGGCTGGTTAACTATTGTCCGTCTGTGCGCACACACGTACCAACTCAGCGTTTGTGTACAAACACTCAGGATTATAGATGTTGGGCAGGAAAGCTGGTCAGTGTGGATAAGATCACAAGAGGAATGATTCAGCAACACAAGAGCCACACAGACTTTAAGTGGTAAGTTGAAATTCATTTAAGGGTGTTACAGGGCTACAATTTAACACTGTAATGTAAGACTGTTAAAGGACTGTTAACAAGAGCAGAAACAATACTGGATCATTTAAGACTGTAAATAACCAACAGAATATAATTCTTTACACTACATATTCCAACCACATAATCAATGAAAAAAAAAACGTTTTTGCTAAGTGTCTCGTAGTTTTGAAAATGAATGCATAGAAAACATAACAATTGATTATCTTGTTATGATGCTAAACATGAATAAAAATAGATTAAGTTAAACATTCAGAAATTCCACAAGACATTTAATAACATCAAAGCTGTGTTAACACTGCAATTAAAAATCAATAATCAGTTTGACCATTTTTGATCATTAGTAAAACTACAGAAACTGGTAATAAAATGAGAAACAGATCAGAGCTTGGTTTGGTATTATGGGCTTGGTTCTGTTGTGTTTCCATCTGCAATGCAGGTTTGTGTCTACTTTAGCTGAATATACTCTTATTTGCTTTTCAAAGCTATGCTAAATACCTTAAAGTAGGCTAAATATTAAAGTAGTTCATACACACACACACACACACACACACACACACACACACACACACACACACACACACACACACACACACACACACACACACACACACACACACACACACACACACACACACACACACACAATATATATTACAGTATATGACCTTGCTGGACACCAGCTTGACGTTTCCTGAGGCCAGTGCGACAGCTGTGTCAGCCATCACCTCAGCTTTGATGGATCCCAAACCTCCAGTGGCGCTGGTCTTGATGAAGCTGTCCAACACCACGTCCAGCAGGTCTGTGATCTATAAACACGGGAGAAGGTGCAGATCTGTCACTGCTGACCCGGACTGAGCCTTTACTGACTGAACCACAAGAATTCGCTTCTGAGTTCCCGATCACAGACAGAACTGCTGACATTTCACAGGAAATCAGACACGACACTTTAAATTATAAATCATTATTATAAACTTACTGTTGTGGATCAGGGTAAGATAATGAGATCATGTGAACACTGATCTTGATCAATAACTTTTACATTACATTAAAATATATGCATTTGGCAGATGCTTTTATTCTACAGTACATTCATGTTTTTTTTTTGTTAGTACATGTGATTCTCTGGGATTCAAACCCACAACCTTTGAACTGTTAACGCAATGCTCTGATTTTTGTTTATTTTTAGCAGAATAAAGTTACAGACAGCAGCTTTAAATTAATATGTTCCCCAAAGATGGAAGGCCTACCTGACCCAAGCTGCCCCATATCTTTGCTTGTATGGATGGGTACATCTGTTTCTCATTAATGGTCATCGTGATGAGCTTGTCCAAAATAGCCGTGACACGCTGCCGTTTAGCATCGTCATTGTGTTTGCAGAAACGCACCAAATTACGCAGCCATGGAGTCATGTACTCCAGACACAGGTGCTTTAGCTCAATACCTGAAGAACAGAGAAAACAGAAATCCTGTTAATGCTTTTGTGAGGAACAAAGGCAATAAAAGTTTGCATTAGCAGTGCAGTGTCCTAACAAGGAGCTTTGGATCTGAATAATACTGACTTGATTTGCTGAAGCCAGAGATGCATTCCTCCAGAAACTCCAGGGTGAGGTGGGGTTCATTGGCCGCTAGCGTTTTGCTGATGGACACTATAAAAAGGGTGTTGTTAGCTGGGATGCACAAGCCAGAAGTTTCCAGCAGTTGACCTTCAATCTTCAGGTTAAAGGTACAGGTTAAGGCACAGAGGAGGTTGTACGCAGCCGACCTGGTGAATGCATTTTTAGTTAGCACCAAAATTATTTGAGGCACCAATTTCCTCAGCATGTTTATTTACACATTTGATGGAACTTTATACATATATGACTGGTGTTTGAAATTGTCACCCCAAGTCCAGTCTAATAGTTCTGAATTCATAAACGTAACATGTGAAGGCTGAGAAGTTTACAATTCTGGGACTTTGAGATTAGCAGATGAGCTAAAAGGCACAAAGGAGCCGTATTTGCATTTCTAATCAGTTCACCACAACAAAGACAGAAGCTTGCGAATGAAAGGCTCTTTGTCGTAAGACCTTTGTCATAATAAGAGATGCATTGGACCATTCACACAACATTTTCAAGTTGTTAGGGTAAACAACAGCCTGGACCAAAACTCACAATCCCAAGATGCTTTGGGAAGGGCAGGGGCTCTCACCTCAAACTGGGGTCTGAGCTTCCCAGGTTGAGCAGGGCGATGTTGAGCAACGTGCCCGGAACATCTTTAGGCCGGATCTTGGTGTGCTGTGGAATGGAGTCTGGTTGGGAGAGCTCCCAGCGCCTGCGGATGTGGATGATGGACTGAACGATGGCTTCGCACTCCTGGTGCATAAACGTGAGAGGGGTGCCCTGGTTAGCAATGGTCAGTGTGAACTGGTTCTCATCCACCAGGCATATCTCCTCAATCTCTGAAGCATAGTAGATGTCATTCAGGAACACGGGTTGTCCCAGGACACGCGTTCGTTCGGCCGAGGTCACCTGTACAGCTGTTGAGCCCACCTGTGTAAAAAAGGGCAAAGAGGCTGAGGGTAGATTGGCAATTTCGGAGATGCTAGCAATACCAAGCTAGCCTTAAAAAAATACAGAATTAGATCCCGCCCTCCCTTTAGAGGGCTCTCCAAAGCCACGCCCCCTCCCATAGTGCTCAGATTCTGATCGAATGCAATGATTGGACTAACATTTTATCATCCTGCGCCTTCCACAGAAGATATATATACTAAATATATTTAAACCACTTTATTTAGTGATTGCTATCAGGATGTGAGGAGACTTTCAAACAGCATAAAAAAGTTTTCTGGAATAGATTGTCTATCCTGCCTTTAAAGAATGTTTGAAAAACAGCTTAAACAGAAAAGTAATGGAACACAGGAGGCAATCTTGCAAATAAAAACAGCTAAATGTGGAGTGAACAGAATGAAACAAAAGTCCCAAGGTACTTTTATAAAAGCGAGCCATTCAAAAGCTTTCAACACAGCATGTATAAAAAAACCCAGCAAGACACGATGCAAGGAATCCGTCTAACAAGTTTACATAAACCAATAACTAAAATTAACAAATAACCCATGTGAACAGCCTGTTCAACTTCATATTTTCTGGTAAAGTTCAAGAAAGCCTAAAATGTGGTTGATTCGTTCTCCTGTAGCTCAGTGGTAGTGCATTGCGTTAGCAGCGAAAAAGATTGTGGGTTCGATTCCCAGGGAGCACATGCACTAAGAAAATGTACAACCTGAATATACTGCAAGTCGCTTTGGATAAAAGCGATTGTCAAATGCATAATTGTAAATTTGGTTTCCTTTCTTGATAATCCCCAATATTTGTATGAATTTGTAATTTAGCTGGCGTTTTGATCCATAGTGACATAGAGAACACTTATTAGTCATGTTATAAGCACACCCCATGTTAACAAGTTCATACCTTGATGGACACCTTTGTGTCTTTGTGTGCGAGCTTCAGTGCATTGTGGAACACTTTCAGGTCCTCTTCCAGCGCCAGTGTGGCAGCGGGCAGCTTCTGCTGTTCTGGTTCTATTTGATCGGCCAGACGTGCAGGCGAGTCAATAAACAGCAGCTTCTTGCTTCCTTTAAGCCCGGTCAGTAGCCGCTCATGGTATTTGGTGTACTCTCGTACCCAGGTGTTACAGTTGTAGATATACACGGCGGCCACATTCTCATAGGCAAAGTTAGGGAAAGACCACAAACCACTTGGACAAGAAGTCGGTTTTGAAACGGTTACTGGGGCCCACATGGGTGAGATCCACTACAATCTCATAATGTTTAGCATAGTACGGCTTCAGGGTTAGCAGCACATGGTATATGAGAAGATCCCCATTGATCTGTCCGGTTTTAAACCTAAGAGAGAATGAAATAAGAATTCAACCTTTGACGTGTTGGAGAGAAGAAGAGTGTTTTGGGAGTGATGCTTGAAAAGGACACATGAAAATTCAAGTTAACACTTAATACTGGAACTTTATAAGCCTTTAAAGTTGAGTAGTCTGCTTTGATGAGAACTACGCCTCTATGATGAGAACCATTCCTACATGAAATAACAACCCTCAAAACAGAAACCTGTTACTAAAATATAAGTAACAAGTAAGTAACTCCGCTTTGTCCTCTCATAACCACAGGTAAAAATTCAACTGCCGAGAACCTAAATAACATCATAAAGACAGAGGACAGGAAGTGACTCTTCTGCATCTCGAAAGCGTTGTGGCTCACTGCTTCAGCTCACTCTTCATCCTCCAGACAAACTCCTGCCAGCTACTTCAGTAAGTACTCATCATGTCCCCAATTATCTCAAAGCTAATGTGTACTTAACATGCAAAATCCATGGGAAGAAAACAAAAACGATTCATTAGTAAAACATTATTATTAAACAATTACAGTGGATAGAGGTTTTTACAACCTCTAAAACCAAACAAAATCCAAACAAACTAAATCAAATCAGTGATTTAATCACATTTTATTGTAAATTGTCATTGACTTGTGCAGCAGTTTTGTGTTCACTCTGGACAGACAAACGTGTACAGTATCATAGGTACAGAACTGCTTAACAGAAACTGAAAAATTACACAATTTTGTGTTTCTTATTCCCATACTAAATGATACTTTGTTTCACAGATATCCAAAAATGGAGACAATGCAGCAGACCACAGAACCCATGATGGACAACTACACTTTCTCCACCCAAGACCTCAAAGTTTCATTCGCAGCTTCTAGTTTGCCTCCAACTGGAGCTTCAGAGATCTGCTGCTTCATTGATGCCCAGCTGGCATTTATAGTAGCTGCTTCTGCTGGCGGGGTCATCCTGATCTTACTAACATCCACCATAGTTTTGGCCTGTAACATCTCCAGAGTGAAACGTCATCACCGAGCCCCTCGTCCATCTCGAAGCAATGCAGACCTGGTGAGTGGGACGGGCTACTGGGGTACTGAGAGGAGAGAAGGAGGCATTGTGGGCCCCTGCGAAACCAGCGTTCTTCTGGAGGAAGTCAAAACTGACGGTGAAGAGGAAGAGGTCCAGGATGGAGAAGCAGGACCAAGCCAGTACATCTCTACCAGAAACAACGCTCAGAATTTGGAGAGTGTTCCAACAACCTTCCACAGCTCAACTTCCAGAGATTCCTGCATAGATCCCATCAACGTGGAGAACATGCCTCTAATGGTGTGAAGAAATAATGGAAGTTTGTGAATGTGAGTTGTGATGTCAGAAGTCTAGAATCGGTTCCCTCCAATGGTATATATAATTCTTGACCATTTTATTCGATCTTTACCTTCTACTCAAATTTTCTGAGAAGAGAAAGATTTGAAATAAATTCTACAATAGTTTAGCTACTGCAGTGAATACTTTTTTACAATAACAAAAGAACAAAAGTACAAGATCAATTTAACACGTATTTTATAACATGGATTTTAACTAACAATTAACTATGGATATCTGGTTATGACGAAAATTAAATTTCTTTTGTTGGAAAGATATATAAAGAACATCATAGATTTGATGACCTGCATGGTCAGGTGGTCTTTTCCAATTAAGCACAGCTGAAGTGTGAAATTTTCTCATGTAAAAATACTTCTTCCCATGTGCAGACAACAAAAAAAAACTTTAGTTTCCCCAAAATATGCATCTCCACAAAGAGAGAAATGGTTAGAAAGCACAGCTAGACATGCAAACATCGGTTCAGTCAGAGCTGTAAAATGTTTTTCTGGAACAGGACAGACAGAGAGAGTGTTTGGGGACAACTGCTCAGCCATGTGTGTTTATTCTAGAGCAAAAATTACACACTGCATCTTAAACTGAAGATTATTTTGTGATCATGAAAAGGACAATATGCAAATGAAATGTCAAATAGTGAACGGCTGTATATATATTGTAGAATTAATCAGCGCTTTGTAGTCACACCTTCTGATAACAGTTTTTGATTACTCAAGATTACCTGTTTTGGCGTAAAGTACAATTTGTCCAGTTGTAGTCTAGAATTAAGGGGCAACCAACTATATTTATGTAGATATTTTTAAGACCCTTTTAGTGAAAACAAAGCAGAAGTTCTGCCTTCTAACCCGCAGAACAATGAGCATTTTGCCTCAGAGCCTTGCTCGCCCTTCCACTGCTCGTTCTCTGAGCTCCGATACTCTGCTCCCTCTTTGTACTTCAGCCCACAATAAAATAAAATACTAATGATAAAAAAAATCAGTGTACAGTTTTATTTTTGTACGGGAAATGAACAAATGCCCTTGTCAATGTATCAAAATAACATTTCATTTATTTACAATTTCAGCAAATGCCATTGTTGATGTTAACATTTAAAGGAACTTGAGGAGTACAAAAACACTTAAACTTCTGCTTCGCTAAAAACGTTGCTACACTTCAAGATAGTCTGGAAATGCGTAATTGTTCTAAGCTCCCATAATATGCCTCTCAACAGCTCATAAACATTTAATTTACCCAGTATATAGTACTTATAAAATCTTTAAGTAGAAAAACGCTTCTGTTTTCACACTTTTACCCCAGACCGAAAACAAATATAACCTCTTCATAACTTTCATTTCCTGTTGCGTGAAGGTTCCGCATTTATGAAACACACTTCAGTCTTTAACAACGCTTCTGAGGCTGTCTGGGTATGTAAATATTCAGTTTTGTCTAACATAAGCCAACAACAACTTCATTAATAGATCTTTCATGGCAAAAACTCAGTTAGGTTTGTACATATGCATGTATAGGTTAATTTTACTTGTAAATCTACATCATGAAACTACTGCATATCATTTAGGTACAAACAGTCAGAGTTTCACTATTTTGCTATATATCTTTCTATATCTATACATACATATATACATATATACATATATATATATATATATATATACCTACATATATATACATTATATATATATATATATATGTATATATATATACATATATATACACATTATATATATATATGTATATATATATATATACCTACATATATATATATATATATATATATATATATATATATATATATGTATGTATATATATAACTACATATATACTTACATATATATATATACCTATATATACCTAATATATATATATATCTTTCGCTATGTTGACTGTCAAACATAATGCAAACCCAGTTTTCTTATTCCAATTTTCTATATGTTACTACTGAAATAGCAACTAAAAATCGCTGTGTTCATTTATAAACATTTACTAATGTAATATGTTCTAGAACACACAAAAAGAATCTGATTTTTAATGCAAGATTTCTTGCACATTGCCAAAACAATTTGTTGTGGGGCAAAATTATCTTCTAAGCAAAAATGTCTCTTTTTGCAAGGTGTCTATCTTTAAAATCACGATGTGGCTTGTTTCACATTCACTTGTCGTCGTCATCTTCTCACTACCATGGAGACCAAACGGTCACTTGACACCGAGCACTAATATCAAGTGGAATCATGAAGAGTCATCAGAGCTGAAGGATCACTTTACTGAGGCTGGAAAAGAAAACGTGGCATTTCCACACAGGGGTATTTCCACACAGGAAGTTGCCACTACATCTGATTTCACTGGCCTTTTTAATCTTCAGCTAAACAGAACAGACACAGAAAGCAACCAAACCAATACCAGTGTTCTTCCAACCACTCGGCCAACTCTGGACACTAAAGTCCAAACAGACCCCGTGACACAGACCTCCACAGAAACATTTGTGACAGACTTCAATGGGACTGAGAGTATGAAAACCACACAGAGGGAAGATATCACAGAGGAATGGATGGATGAGTCTGAGCTAAAGAATTCAACTACTATCAAACCAGTGAAGACCACCACAAATCGAGTGGGCCTTTTACCTAAAAATAACACGCAAAACAACCCTGGTCCTGCTGTGGCTGCCGTGATTGGCACAACTTTTGTATTAATGTTCATTGCGTTCATAGCCATCTTGGTACGAAAACAAAAAATCCAGAAAAAGCAGCGGGAAAATCCTGAGTGGGCTGGACCCTCGCCATTTCTGGATAGCGATGTTCAACCCACAGAGTCCTTCCACAGACGAGGCTTCAACCAGATCTCTATTTCCAGGTATCTTTCCCAAAGACTCTCCAAACATCTGACACATCGGAAGGACACAAACGAGGAAGTGTTCATAGGGGACATACTGCAAGGAAGTACATTTGGCAGACAAAATTTGGAAGAGGTCCAAGCCCCCAATGGAGAACCAACACTGGGTCAAGACATACCCAGGACAGAAGAACATCAAAACCACCGAGATCCACAGTCTGCAGTGTCTGAAGACGATGGATGTCCACGAAACAAGCTCTCAGAATAAAGAACTGACTGCATCTTTATGTCAGGAGCCTGTAATTACATCCCTGACACCTTTACTGCCTACAGACTTTGATTCCCTTTCATCATCTCCATTCCAAACATCAGTTGGGAATATTTCTCCTGTTCCACCACTGGCTTTAACTTCAACCACATAAACAATCTTCACTGGAAACGAACCAATCAATAAAGAAAACCAACAAGCTCATATTCCAACAATAATTGCTTTACTAGTAACACTTACATGAGTTATAAAAGACAACGTGTGCAAAGGATTCAGCTGTCCAAGTAATTTAAATGTTTCGAGTAACTTTTCACTAGCTAACCAGCAACACAATTGAAATTAATCTTAAAACACTGCTTCTTCAAAGAGAGTCTGTTAGTAAGGCCTTTTTTGTGTTTAAGCCTGAAAAAACAGCACAGGTGTTGAAAACTATTTCTGTAAATGACGGTAGCGCTGCAACCACTGAGTGCTTTTCTAACCTGCAAACTATGAGGCGCTACGGTCAACATTAATATAGTAAATGTCATTTCAGACATAAAATACAGACTTAAAATACAAAAAACTACTCGGTGTCCTTTTTATTTTTTATTATAATAAGGAGCTTCCCTCAGTTACAAGAGCAATCCCATTATGCCCCTCTGCAGTATGCAGGAACCATCAAGGTTGTTCAGTCATTTTACAAGCTCTCCACTGAATGAAACACTGACCAGGTGAATGTTGGCAATTTACACAGTTGGGTATTCTCCGACCTGCAACCAAGAGAAACATCCACAGAGGAAAGTAAACCGTAAACACTAGCACTTTAAAAACACAGCAGTTTCAACAGATTTATTTTAATGTATTGCTGAAACAATTAGCAGTGAGAGATTCTGAACTGCTTTTATGGTAACCTGATTTGTCAAATGGCAAAATTACATTTTTGGAATAAACTTTACAAGAATAGTTCACCCCCAAATGAAAACTTTTCCATTACTTACTCACCCTCATGTCACTGTATGCATTTTCTCTTCTGTGAAACACAAAAGAAGATATTTTGAGAAATGTCTTGGTGGTTTTGTGTTCAAACATCTTCTTCTGTGTTTCTCAAAAGCTGAAAAGTCACGCAGGTTTGTAATGACATGAGGGTGAGAAAATGTTATAATTATCAATAGTCAATAGTGAAATTATTTACTTACATAAATTATTTGTTGCCTATTAAACATTGTTGCTAGAAAACAAACCAAAAAACACACGTGACATCAGGAACAAACTACATACACACGCCACATCACGGCTCTAACCTGTTCTGAAACTAGTACTGCTTCAATTAACCTGTCACTCATCCCAACACCTTTCCCAACTGCGTGACATTGGTTCCTGCACACACCATCCCTGAATAAGAAAGAAACTGAGGACATATAAACATATTTGTTTCCACCCTCTAATATTCCCACATCTCCACCTGGAGAGGGTGTTGGTGCTCATGTACAATAAAAGGAGAAGCTCAGCTCTGACAATCACAGTGACAGCATCTAGAGAACTGACACACACGAAACCGTCACCTCCAGTCAACGGTAAATATGACTTTATATACAGTTTATATAGTATGTCTTCATTTTAAACAATAGATCTCTCTTTTATGAAAAAGAATTTGTGCTATATTTCTTTAAAATAAATGCCATTTGGTTTTGCATAGTCTTACATGTGTAAAAACAGTCACATATTTTTATGTGTAGCTTGAATGTTCAAATGTGTTATGATGAATACTGCATGGGATAAAACTTTGTAGAAGATTTTAAAAAGCATTAAAAAGTCAAAATGTTTAAAAGAGAACATGATTAGCAATGCTCTGAAGAATTTACAAGTCATAATGTTTAAAATATCCACCTGACTGCACAGATGAAATAATAAAAACATTAAACTCTGTACAACTTAACCACATATTCTATTTCTCTCCACTCCAATAGAAGCAAACATCTAAACATGATTTCCAAACACAAAATACTGCTCCTGGTGGCTATGGTGATTGGAATAGCTAACTCGACCAACTCGACTGCAACTGGCAACTCCCCAAATAATTCAACCAACTTGACTGCAACTGGCAACTCCGCAAATAATTCAACCAACTTGACTGCAACTGGCAACTCCGCAAAAAATTCAACCAACTCGACTGCAACTGGCAACTCCGCAAATAATTCAACCAACTTGACTGCAACTGGCAACTCCGCAAGTAATTCAACCAACTTGACTGCAACTGGCAACTCCGCAAATAATTCAACCAACTTGACTGCAACTGGCAACTCCGCAAATAATTCAACCAACTCGACTGCAACTGGCAACTCCGCAAAAAATTCAACCAACATGACTGCAACTGGCAACTCCGCAAATAATTCAACCAACTTGACTGCAACTGGCAACTCCGCAAAAAATTCAACCAACATGACTGCAACTGGCACCTTCGCAGATTTTTATAATCCAACCAATTTGACTGCAATTGGCACCTTCGCAGATTTTTATAATCCAACCAACTTGACTGCAATTGGCACCTTCGCAGATTTTTATAATCCAACCAACTTCACTGCAACTGGCAACTCCGCAAATAATTCAACCAACTTGACTGCAACTGGCAACTCCGCAAATAATTCAACCAACATAACTGCAACTGGCAACTCCGCAAAAAATTCAACCAACTTGACTGCAACTGGCAACTCCGCAAAAAATTCAACCAACTCGACTGCAACTGGCAACTCCGCAAATAATTCAACCAACTCGACTGCAACTGGCAACTCCGCAAGTAATTCAACCAACTTAAGCAAACCACCCAGCTCAAGCAACTCAAGCAACTCCCCCACAAGTTCAGGCTCTGCTGTGGCACTTTCACCTCTGGAGGTTATGGGGCTGCCTGATACTCTGATCTACTTGCTCATCTCCACTGCGGTCCTCAAACTCATCCAGCAACTCTGATCATCTTCAGGGCTTCCAGCTGACGAACTACATGAGTGTGGCACACAGCTGAAGCCTACAGAACATACTACACCTATGGCAGTCTTCTACACAAACTGTTTAATTAACTGTAATCCATAATTCATTTTACTGAATTTACTGATCTGATAATGTGTTATAGAACATTAAACATGTATACTGTATAAGGCCTAAGATTTCAAAGCAAATTCAATAAATCTATTTTAAATGTTACATGCATTGTTGTTACATTTATTCACTTCACTATTCTATAAAGTGTCAAATGTTTGAAAATTTCCAGAAGAGCAGAATATCTGCTTTGATTACCAATAACTAAAAACACATTGGATCTAAGGTGTGGATTTATGCAAAGCTGTTCTTTAAGAAACAAACTCAAACTGTTTGAGCTGCAAACATGACTATCTTTATTGAACTTGAATCAATGTGACAAACAGGATAGAGAGAGAATGAAACAACACCCAACTGAGTAATCAGCAGAAGAGTCACCACAGAAAAACAACACGTCTCAATACATGAGCTCTTACCTGCGGGCAACGTAATAAAAGACAGGGTTGCCATTCTTAGATGTTCCAGCTTGGTAAAAAATGTTAAGCGTCTTTAAAGCTTTGAATTCTTCTTTTTCATGAACTTGATGCCTTAAAAATAAAATTAAATAAATAAATTATGGCTGACAAACATCTTTATATTGATTATATTGATGATTTATTCACAATTAACAACTAAAGTAGTGGAGCGGGTGATATATGGTTTTCTCATACTGTAATAAAAGGAAAGCAATTTTTTTCTAATTTATTTTCTGAGTACTGTTTGGAGATCAGAGTGATTTAAGATTTTAGAGGAAGAAGAGACAGTCACCTTGTCATAAACTCCTCAAACTTTGAGCTGGTAAGGTTGAGACTGGACCAGTGTGTATCAGCCACTGGTTTATGTTCAGGGGGGCCAAGGTACGCCAGAAGGGTTGCCATCTTATCAAAGGGTCTGCGTCCCACTGCTTTATGATCCCTATGGTGTCATATTTTAGTTTATTACAGTTTTTAATATTTGAAAAAAATTATTTTAATTCAATTAACATGAAAATAAACCTCAGTTAGTTCATTAGTTTAATTAGATCACTTCATTTCGGTTAGTTTTAATCCTCAATAATTGGCCCGTCTCACTGTGTCTAAAAGCTGTTACCTGTTGCTGGACAGGTACTGGCCAATTCTCTCCTGGTTGTTCCACAACAGACGGTGCAGTGCGAGCACATTCCCATCACTGATGAAAGACAGGCTGTGATTCACTGAATCACTCGGAGGAGAATCAGACGCAATATCCAAAAAGAATCTGCCAAAACCAACTCAGAATCAACACTCTGAATCATTGGGAGAGTCAAACGAGAAGAGATGATGAATTTGAAACACTGTCTTTAAACATCCCCTTTAACACAGGGATGAGATTACTTACAGTGTCCTGCAGTTAAGCTCCAATCCTAATCAAACACACCTCAACCAGCTAATCAGGATTACTAGAAGGCTACAGGCAGGTACGTTTTATCAGGTTTACAGCTAAACTCTACAGGACACTAACCCTCCAGAAACAAGGTTCCCCATCAATGATTTAACCCAAAGGTAATGCTGTCTGACCCCTCTTTAACTGACTTGACATTTAAGGTAAACAGAAATCTAACAATACTAAATGTTGACATAAATAGAAAGTCTAAGGCCCCTGAGGTCCTGAAATGCTACAGCTAGTTATAGATGACGTATTATTTGTAAGAGGCTGAATAAAACAATTGTAACTGTACCTTCTGGCTGCATCAAAGTTGCTTTTTACAAAATCATTAAAGGGCCGCATGTGCTCTTCTTTAGTAAAGAGAACATGATTAGCAATGCTCTGAAGAATCTGTGAGAGAACAGAACAAAACCAGTAAATACATTCTCAATGTGCTGCTATTTAGTTCACAGTGTGACGAACCATAATTGAAGAGGTTTGTTTACAGCTAGCTAGTTAGTATGTTCGTTAGAAAGCCAATAAACTTTGCCAAAGACAAGAGAAATAGAAAATAACACAAAAGATGCTGTTAACTGCCATTAACTCATTGAAAAGCAGAACTGCTGATGTTAAATATGACATTACGCACAGATCAAACAGACAAGAATTTTACAGGATACAGATTCAGACACTGCATCCATACTGTAGCTCACTGGCAGAGCA
The DNA here is from genome assembly GCA_036877525.1 of Chromobotia macracanthus. Lineage (NCBI taxonomy): Eukaryota > Metazoa > Chordata > Actinopteri > Cypriniformes > Botiidae > Chromobotia > Chromobotia macracanthus. The sequence continues at coordinate 4,230,334 of JAZGTH010000080.1, read as the reverse complement.
TTGCGTTAGCAGTGCAAAAGGTTGTGGGTTCGATTCCCAGGGACCACACGTACTGATCAAATTTACAGCTTAAATACACTGTAAGTCACTTTGCCAAATCCATAAATGTACTAAAGAGAGGCGCCAAACTGCACCTCACAATCTTTTAGGGTCACACTGACCTTAGACATGAGTTTGAGACCGCGTTCGATCCGCGGAGGGGGTTTCTTGTCCAGGATTCCAGCCTCATATGGTGAGACGATGGCTGGGTTAATAAAACGCAAGAACATGGCGCTTCCTACAGCGCCGACACTGTTCTGAGGAAACCGCTGGCTGACCACCTGCACAAATGAAGTGAAGGAACCAGGAGAACATATTAGTGAGTTCTGGAAGAACTGAACGCACAGATTAATGACAGACAACGTAATCCACATAAATAATCCCATAAAATCAGCAATCCCTGATCCTTTTAAATCTAATCCAAACAAAATCAATTATAACAGTTTATAATTCATGGAAAGGTATTGAAATACAAAAGAATGAACATAACGGAAAGAGAAACCAAAACTAAAATGATGAAGACAGATATGGTTCGTGTCATGTGAAATGGGTTTGCAGAGTTTGATCGGAAAGAAAAACATGGCTCACATGACTTAAAGGAAATGCTAATGTTTACAAGTGAACTAAAATGAATCATTAGACACCATTAAATATGCATAACAGCAGGAAAACAAATGAACTTTCCCATGGCTTCTTAATTACAAATACACCTTTCACACACCCTCGAACTCATACACAAACACACAACACACCTTCATAAAACAGAATCAAATACACGTGACACCATATACATACATTCATATCTTGAAAATCTATAACCTCCCTTAAATATGAAATATTTATATAGAACAGAACGAGATCGAGACTGTTCTAAAGTCATTCTTTTATGTAGGTCAAACATAAACGCCATCCCTTGATGAGACCAAAGGAATTCTTTAATAAGAATTCATGATCGCATCAGACACCCAACAGCAAAAGTGATGATGGTTCAGGCCAGGTGGAGGAGAGGGCACCAAAGACAGAAAACAAAAAAGGTGTAAAAATGATGTTTCATGCATGCAAACATACCAATGGGTTCTCACAATGTGGATACATGCACAACCATTGATCTGAAAAGAACCCATAGAGTACATGACAAAACCCAAAGAAGCACCAACATGTTCATTAGAGCCCAGATGTGTCCTAAAAACCTCATTAAAATGGCACTTCCCAAGTCACACAAGCCTCAGATTCAGCCAAAAAACATTCTACAGATCCTTCTGAAGTTCTTTCTGAAGTTCGTATTCCAAGCCACACCTAAACATAATGTGCAAATCAAATCAGGACCAAGCTCCAGTTGTGTTTGGGTCTTTCTTTGGACAGTATAGCAGACTCATAAACCCACACAGAGAGGACGTAGACTCCTGTTTTAAAAAAGGTAAAAAAAAAAATCTTAATCCATCTTAAACACTCACCTCCGGCCCAGTACACACAGGTCAAAATTCAAAGCAACAAATGTGTGTGAGCAGTGGAGTTTTGTTTATTAGTTTATCTGTTCACCCAACAAATCAGTCTGAAAGTGACGATTTGTTTGTAAGAAAACGTCTCGATCACTGTCCAGACGGGGGTTTCTGAACATGTTTTGGCAAAAAACAAACGCCACAAATCATAAAAATAAACAAATGCACAAAATTAAATTAAAAGAAAGAACTGAAACAAATGTTGCATTAATGGCATGAATAAAACCAAACCAATAAAATGACAGCCAAGAGAAATTAAAATGCTAAAACACTTACGGATTTTTTGTTTTCCTTTTTTTCTTTAACAGTGGCTTTATTCAGAAGAGAGTGGCAAGTAGCCTACAGGGCAGAGATGAGCACAGAGAGATCACAGCAGCTACACAACTGTTCTCAGCACAGCCACAGTGCACACAAACACAATGAAAGAGCAGACGGCACAGCCTGAGCATTGATCCAGGAACAGTCTGACTTATCCCTTATAATAAACGCAGAGCGATGCTCCCCAAGCAGAACGTGACGCAAAAGCTGCAGACGTGAGTGTGGAGACCGGAGAGCTCTTCAAGCAAAAAGTGTGAATGTGTTAAAAGCGTAATTACCACTATCTGCAGGAAATGATAGACAGTGAGAACAGGAAGTCTTGATTTGTGTGTTTAATATCACGTATTTGAGGAAACTAGGCTGAAGTGATCCAAGTGTTTTGAAGTGGTTGCAGCGACTCAATGGTAGATTTGAGGAATATCTGACTAAATGTTTTGAGAGGTGTGTTGGATCGAGGACAGATCGCTTCACTAATGAAATAATGAAATAAACGGATATTAAGAGAAACAGATGTAAGTTTTAAACCAACTCCCATTGATGAACCCACACAAACTAGCAAGGAATCTGGACTCCATATTTTTACCCCAACGGCACAACCTGATTATTATAATTACAAACAACACAAGCCATGAAAAAAAGAGCAAAAACTAGAAATATACAAAATTAAGGAAGAGGTTTTCCATGCATAATAATTCACATTTATTATGGTTTACACATTACAGTACACAAGAGAGAGTATGGTCCCGTCAGAGATAAAACCAGAGAAAACTATTTTGCATTGTGAAAGAAAACTATTTTCTGTGATTGTTAAATATGGGAATTAAACCCAACAGCTTTCTAACTATACAATAGTATAGCAGTAATCAGATTATCAGATATTATGTTTTGGCTGTGCTATAGTACTAGCTTAGCATAGCCATGCCAATAACCACAACAGAGCACAACCTCAAGTAAAACTGCGAAACTGTTCTTTATGTTAGTGCGACTGGTTAACTAAACAGCTAATGCTAGAGACCGTAAAACATATCCCTCAGTTTATAACCCATAAACTGTTTAATTTATTAATACGTGACAGAAAAATGCACTAGCTGGCTAACATAGTTACAGGGAGATTCTTATCTTTCATCACGCTAGCTAATTCTGCTTTTTGCAAGGTTTCTCAAATATACAGCTCAACCGTACAACAGATGTAATAGATGTTCACAAATGTAACTGTGTAATGTTAATTTCAACTGTACAACAAGTTGCCAACAGCAGTAAAAATATTTAACGTCAACTTTCAAGACAGTATACATCTGAGATGTACACTACACTACAATTTCCACAATGACCATTTTTGCTGAGATTTTGCGCAAATTTTCTGTGACTCTTCCTTGAGTGAAAACGACACATTCCTGATTTTTCAGAACATGAAGGAAGCAAGAAAGGCTTTTACTAACTTATCTAAACCGTAATCGGTTTGAAAGGCACGTTTCAGTAAAAACGACACAAAAACTACGTTTGAGGGCTCCTTTTTGGTTGAAATATAATAAGTCACAAAAAGCCTGACCAATTAAAATAAAAAAGACAACTGTATGACCGTATAGTCGTCATGACAACTGTCAACAAAAAATAATAATTGTGACAGCCCTATAAGAATATTTAAAGAAACAGAAGCTCTTTGACAACTCTGGGATGTATTTGAGAGGGAAAGTGGATATTTAAACTGGCTGGTATGTACACAAACACAGAGGTGAGGGGAACGAAACAGGATAAAAGCAGGACACCATGTTAGAAGTGACAGAAGACTGATCAGATGCCCAAGCATAACAGCCAGTGAAATCACTCCAAAGATGAAGTTACCGCGGTGAAGCGGGCTGGTGTTAGTCACAGAACGTACCTGATACAGGCAATGGCAAACGCTTCGCAGCTGAGGAGGAAACTCGGTGGAAGAGTTGATGATGGCCAGAAAGCAGCGGTCTGTGATCTGCAGCAGGTTCTTCTGGTTCTCCTCCAGGTTCTCCGTTGGTTCTAACCTGCACAGGAGATGGAGGTGAATGTTTAGGAAGCTGAAGTTCAAGCAGGTGTTAACCTCAGCAGCTTTAGACAGACGTGCCTGGTGGGGTCCACCTCGAAACTGATCTGCTGCCATTCTGGTGTGGTGATGATCCCTCTCAGAAGTGGCTCCAGCAGCTTTTGAAGATATGCAGCACCATATACCTGCAGATAAAGAGCAGAAACAGAACAGCTGATCATCTCACTATATCACCAATACAATTTATTTTAACTATGCAGGCTAAACATTGTAAATGTTTATTAACATCCAGCTCTGAAACTGTCCTGATGAGACTGTAGAAGGTATTAAGGAAAAAAAATCTGATAATTAAAAATACGTTTTGTTACAAAAATCTACATGTAGTGCAAAACGAGTCATCACTATTTTTGGTCTGTAAATTAGTATGTTTGAAATTTATTTTTTAACGTATCTAATAAAAATTTTATAAATCTACTTTCTGTATGTAACGTGTGTGAAAAACATGTGATGGAGGAACAGCTCCACAACACGTTACCTTAAAGCAAAAGGTCATGATCTTGCTGGCTAGGCTGTTTCCTCTGAAGAGGGTCTGCATAGAGTCGGCTAACTCCACTTCCTTGGAGAACATGTTCCACAGCAGCTGATACAGCAGGTGACGAGAGTCGAACAGCGTCACCAACACCCTGGCCAGCTCGTCCTAAACATCACCAGAATATTTACCATACCTGCTCTCCACTGACCAATCACAATCACCATACCTGCTCTCCACTGACCAATCACACTAATCATAAGGTGAACTCTCTCTTTAAACAGAGTTGCATTAAACAGGTTCTCACCCATTGGGAGCAGGGCACCACATTGGCCAGTGCCATGGCGATGGGCAGCTCCCCCTGATCTCCCATCATGGTGACCAGCTCAACAAGCCTCTCGAAGCGATCCGCCAAGGCAGTCTCCGCTAGCGTGTCGAACTCGGTCCCCTGCTGAAGGATCTTTGTGAGGACCTCCATGAAGGTGGCACGTGTCTGTAGATCTTTATGGTACCCCAGACCTGTTCATACAAAACATAAAAAAAAAATCAGTTCAGAAATCAGGATCAGTCCATTTGACAGTGGAAGCGTTCATCAAAATGACTAGCACTCGCTTGTCCCCATCTGGCCAATGTTACGCTACCAACATTAATCAGGAGAGCTTCAGTGTCTCTCACCAATGGAGTGCATGAGGCCGCTGTCCACATTGGCGTTGAGCAGGTTGGACATGGCCAGCACCGTGCAGTGCCGCAGAGATGCCAGTCGCCTTGACATGCCTCGCTTCCGTCCCGCCACCTGCTGCCCGTCCTCCTCAACCTCACTGCAGTCATTCAACAGATTCATGAACAGAGTGAAGTACCTGTGACAAGGGAGGAGCAACAGAGGAACAAAGAGGCAATTTATTATACTTTTCAGAAAGTTTGACAGAAGTGGAGACTGTTACTGCATGAAAAAATAATTTTACTATAATCAAACATTACATTGTTAGCAAGACACCGCAGTTCTATTACTATGAATGGGGAAAACTGCTCAATATGGCCCATCTAACAAAGAAAGTCCTGTAGAAAGTACTGTGAGGTTCTTCACATCCTTTGCACAAGCACAGTAAAAAGTGTAATTTAAAGTGTAAACAAACAGGTTTAGTCAGGTTTAATAGCAGGTCATAAATATATTGTCTTATTGTGACCTTAGTCAGCAAATTGATATTGAGAGATATCTGTCTTCTCCGTTCAAGTAGATAGGATAGGATGGCCTTGTATGACTGAAATAGCTGCCTGGAGTGCAGTCACTCCCTTAAGGGGACTTTGCTATAATTAACAACAATTTAATAAAATTTAATAAAGTAATTTGTTGAAAAAAAGTCTCTTCACTGATTAAACAGCATACGGACTTGAAACGTTTGATTCTGGGTGAACTCTTTAACAAAACAATGAGAACTCCAGTGAGAGATGAATTGTCTCACTTGAGAAACAGTTGAGACTTGGCCTCCATGAGCTCCACACCATCACCCTCCTCAGGCTGGAGAGGAAGACCAGCTAACAGAGACACGACTGCTTCCATACTGGCCTGATCCAGATCCCTGCACATCACACTCTAATTAAAGACCACCAGATGGCTGAACACGCACTACAGATCTGATACTTGCGGTTTAAGCTGTGACACTGTACCGGGTCAGACATTTGATGTCATCATCTGCTGCCTGATTGGAGGTTCCCATTACCCAGTCAGTGAGATACTCCACCATTTTATTTCTGCGAGAAACAGCAACATAAAACATCAAACAAATCAATGAAACTTACTGTTGGAGATCATGCTGAAGATCTGAACACTGATCCATCATTTAATTTCTCAATAACTGATTTTATTCATTTTAACCCAAAACAGTTACAGATTGCAGCTTTAAACAGGGAGAGAAAGAGAAGAACTTCCACTACAAACCCAGTCAGAACCCAGAGAGGATCAACATGATGCTAATCAAGAGTTTACCTGAATTTCATCTCCTGGCAGAAGGAGAGGTCATCTCGGCGTTGCATCATTACCTCCACCAACTGACACAGCTTGGTTTTGATCTGAATAGCATGGACTATGTTTCCTACAATACGGACGTATCTGAGGACCACAGCAAGAGGAGAAAAAAAGGAAGTCAGGAGAATGTGTAACACCATCATCTGTGCGTTGAATCGAAAAGGACAGAGGAAAAGTCAGTCAGAAAAGAAAGAGTGGACTTCTTACCTGACCAAGTTGAGCATCATGGTTTCGATGCTGGCCTGACCCAGGTGCTCTGAGCTTCCCTCAGTGTGGCTGTCCAGCAGGTTCTTCATGATGGCAATGGTCTGCTCCACAAACAGTGTGTTGGTGTCTGTAATGGGGACCTGGAGAAGTGAGGGACCAGATTTAAGACCTATAAACAGATGCTTATGGAGAACATCAAATAGATGAGACATAAAAAACGGCAAACGCAGACGAATACAGAAACTGCACCACATTCAATCCATGTCAGAACGTTGTATTTAACATAACTCAGAAATGCATCAGTGTTGTGCAAGTATTTCCAAAACTGAACAGACTGGACTGAGCCAATAATGTTGGTCTTCTGCCACCTTGTGTCCAAACCCAGAAATGACCTGCCACTTAAGCTGTTGTTTCCTTTTAGGTGACTTACACAAAAACAATCAAGACAGGTTAATCTATTCTGTAAGAAATTAAGCCTAAATTGTTATTTTAAATAAGAACTATAGTTTTGTTTTGCATTGTGGCATTTATGACTTATTGTTTGATTTATTGTTCACACCCTCAGCACAACTGACAATTAATCACAATGCAAATGTTACATTCCACTCCCCCACATTGAATCACAAACAGAATTTATAAAGTCAACCATGTCTAACACTGAACCCAATCCTGCTGTTGCGTGTCACAATTTGCGTCTCTCACCGGGCCCTGTGTGTCAAAGAACCGGCCGATGCTGTTGCGGAGTTTGTTGAAGAGCATGGGGTACAGAGCTGGACTGAGTTCCAGTCCCACCAGGTCTTTGATGTTGGTGCGAATTTGCACGCCCACCTTCTCGTGGCTACAGACCATCAGAGCCAGCAGACGCTCCAAAAACCTGTTCAGAGACGTCTCGCCGTTCACCTCACAGGAGCCCATTGAGATCATGGAGCTCTTGCGTTCTGTCAGCGGGCCCATGGGTGGGCTGTAGGTGCCCAGACTGGGCGTGCTGCGCTGCTGGAGACACACCCCACCCAGAGCACACAGGAAACCCGTCATGTTGATCCACTCCTGCAGGCAGAGAGAGAGAGAATTGCAGGACACATGTAGAAGTTACGCAAGTCTATTTAATGCAATTTGTCTCGTTTCAGTTACCTGCCCATCTTCCACTTTGCTTTTGGAGTGGTTGAGTATTTGTTTCGTAGCTTGTTCCCATTTTGCATGCGTGTCTTCCCACGCCTGACAGTGAGAAAGATGAATATGAATTACACGTCGCAACATAACATGGGAGAGAAGTTGCAAGACACATGCGATAAGTCCTTAAAGTGACAGTTCACCCAAAAACAAATCTTCAATCATTTACCCACCCAAACCTGTATGACGTTTTTTTCATCTGAGGAACACAAAAGATGTTGGCATCCAAACAACAGTGGCACCCATTGACTTCCATTGTGTGGACACAAAACTACTGAGATATTTCTCATACAAAGTCATGCAGGTTTGGAATGACATGAGGGTGAGTAAATGATGAAAAGTTTCATTTTTGGGTGAACTGTCCCTTTAGTAACTGACATGTAAATAAATTAAATGTGCAAATGGAGAAATAATAAAAATAACCTCTATATTTCCAGCGGTAGGGTGTTTTATCCTCCTCAACAGGGCCATCACTCTCTTCTGAAGGGTGTTTCGACCTAAATACACAAATAATTTACAGGCTGCAATAAAAGCACAAAACTTTCTTCCAAAAATGCCACTTCAAACTACTAACACAGAATGCGATCACACAACATGCACTTCATCCAGTTAAATAGCAAAGCTGACAAAGAGTCATGTTTAAAGAGATAGTTCACCTAAAAATGTCTGTGTTCCACAGAAAAGTCATACAGGTTTGAAATGACATAAAGGTGAGTAAATAATGGACAACTTTTTGGGGTGAACTATTACTTTAAACTCTTCCTAGACAAAACTTAACCATTTTTTAACCAAAGGTGCACTCTGTTCTTTGATGGTTAGTTATGAGGTGTTATTTCTGATGGGTTTTCCAGTTCTACGGAAAGTTTATTGAAAACCCTGAGGGCTGAATATCATTCCAGCTCTAACCTGTAGCCATTATGTTGCTGACGGAGGCAAGCTCCATGAAGGTGTTGTAGTTTGGCAGGACAGTGTGCATGGGCAGCTCGTCCGCACTGCAGCGGATGTCTGCCTCCTCACAGAGGTGCCGAAAGCAGGACATGGCCACCAGCACGGCCTCGGCGTCCGGGCTCCACAGGAAGGTGTAGAGACACACCTCCAGTTTAGTCTGAGCCTGTCTGCTGATGGGAATCAGACTGCCCTGTGTAGCGCATTCCTACCAAAAAAACACATTGGATAGAAATGTATACGGTTAAAGCTGCAATCCGTAACTACCGTAAAGCCATCTCTGTTTGAAACAAAATTGCAGGTTACTTGTGTTCAAATTCTAAACTGCTGTAAGAACAAACTACAAACGCTGCACCATCTACAGTACCCTGACATGTGATATTGTAGCCCAATTTTCTTCTTTCTGTTTATAGACTGAAATTTTACCGCCAAATCATTTTCCAGGAAATCAGACCTGGCAGCTCAAATAATAAATCATTATTATAAACTTATTGTTGTGAATCGGGGTAAGGTCACGTACTCCTCAATAACTGATTTTTGTTGATTTTAAACCAAAAAAAGTTACAGACTGAAACTTTAATCTTCAAACTTTGATCGAATGTTTTAGGAGAACGTAAGCTTGATCATGTTTATTTATCTTGTCTTAAATATTTGTTTACCTTGTTCTTTAGCAGGAACTTGTTTCTGCATAGAAGAATCTCTCTGAGCCACTTTAGGATCTCTGTGCTGTTGATCATCTGGTGACCAATCAACTTCTTACAAATCAGGAACAAGACCTGAGAGCTGAGAGAATAGAGGCAAATACAACCGGTAAATCATTTCCTGTTGGCTAGTCGAACAGCTTCCTCCAATCAGGACCGAGATCTTTTATGATGTCACCCACCTGATGTCCCAGAAGGTCTCAATGGTTGCATCAGGGTTCCACAGCTCAATGGTTTCTGGTTGATGTAACACCAACAGTGCCTAGGCGAGAATACAAGCATATTAACAACATTAGCTGTAGCAGGTCTGGGTTTAGCCAGCTGTGGTAGGATGGACTGGTAGATGTTTGGGGTGGGCATTGGTGTGGTTACCTCCATGGCTTCCTGAGAGAGCTCTACACTGTGGGTGAGAGGAACCAGAGAGACCAGACCTTTGATGAGCTCAGCTGTGCTGTTCTGGATCTCTTGACCCGATTTTCCCGGATTCTGATGGTATGAAAACACAATCAAACTCAAAAGGCTACAATGCTCCTGTTTAACAAAGATGTGCAGACACACTATTTATGCCTAAAATCCATTTGACCTCAAATCATGTTACGGAAAAAAATTAAGAGAACCATTGTTTTCAAAAAGGAATAAATCCACCCATAATCCCTAAATCTAGATAATCCAAGACTTAGTTAACAAGTTAACAAGTAAAATATTTAAGATGAAATCCAAAGCTTTTGCCTCTGTCACCATCTCTGTTTGAAACAAAACTGCAGGTTATTTTACATGCTTTTTATTTCATATGTTGAAGTCAAATGAAGCCAAACTGACATTAGGAAGTCAGACCCGACAGCTCAAATGATAAATCACTATTATAAACTTACTGTTGTGAATCGAGGTCAGGTACAGAGATTGTGCTGATCAGATACAGTACTTGTTCAATAACTAATTTTTGTTCATTTTTAACCAAAGAAAGTAGCTTTAAATGGACACAAAAGCTAACAGACATACTCAAACACGTATACAAATCATCATGTAATGCTCATGTATGCTCACATGCAGCATCAGTTTGGGGTCAGCGTGGATGAGTTTAACCAGCGCAAGCAGCAGAGAGCGCGAGTCCAGGTCTGTAGATCTTTCCTTGAACTTCAAACTGGTTGTCATTTTTTCTTTAAAAGTCAGACTCTGCAGGACGAAACATTCATCTTCAACTAAAGAAAGGAAAGACGGGTGTGTCTTATAAGCCTATTGTATTGTGTGTCTCACTGATGTCATTCTGAGAGGTGGATGGGCACTGAGACTTTGGATCACTCGGCCCAGTGTTTCCGCAAACATGGTGCGCAGTTCTCCTGAGTAAAAGTAGATGGCGTCAATCTTCGGCCACCAGTCCAGATGAGACTTGAACGTGAGAGAAGAACGTGAACGAAAACATTAACAAACGACAAATGGCAATACGACTTCTGTCTTCTATAGTGACTCGGTGAACACATGTTAAAGTTCATACTTACGTTGGTGATAATTTTGTGCAGTGAATTGACCAGGACAAAATGGAAGGTCGGAGGAGAACTCGAAGCTAAACATACCTAGCCAAAAACAATAATCGTTCCTTTATAGAAAGATTCAGAGAACAGCATGACAAAGTTCACAACTACGAACACATTTTCAATCATTTAAAACCAGTGACAAATCAACAATATTCATTATGAGTTTAAAGCTGCAATCCATAACTTTCACCTCTCCTCCGCCATCTTTGTTTGAAACATAAAAATACGTAAAGTAACCTGCAACTTTCTTTTTATATGTTAAAGTCAAATGAAGCCAAACTGATATTTCAAGACTGAAAATCAGACCCAACAGTTGAAATTACAAATCATTATTATAAACTTACCATTCAGGATAAGGTAAGGACTTTGTGTTGAACACTGATCTGTCATGTACTTGCTCAATAACCGTTTCTTTTTTAACTTAAAGAAGTTAAGAATTGCAGCTTTAAGGACACTCGAGCAACACCTTGAAATGCTGATTGTTTCGAGGATTGATGCGATAACACGACACAAAGCAGTCGATCATCAAATCCACATCTGCGCTCTGGCAGCCCGCCCCCCTTGAGAACGGCTTGGTGGGGTTAAACAGAAGACCCTGGAGGAAAAGAGAGATACACACATCCCTCACTCACTTTTAATTTCTATTTCAAACACCACTTCCACAAATGCCTCACTCGGCAAACAGTAAATCCCCTCCTATCTTACCTTAAGGTCCATGACGATGGACTGAACGAGGAGAAATATAACAGAGTTATCTTCCCAGTTGATGTAAGTGCATGCTTTGCAGAGTTTGACGCAGGCGACGGCTGCGCTCTCAGTCAACTGCCGACTGCCGCTGTGCTGCCCAAGAGCTTTCCGCAGACTATCCACAAAATACTTCTGTTAAAGCCAAAAAAAGCTACTAAACATCTCTGATTTATATAATCACAGGTTTTAGTATATGCAATAAACAGCCAATCACAATCTTGATTGATATGCAGCGCAAAAAAGAATTCTGATGACCAATCAGTGTGTGAGGGTGTGTGAGGGTGTGTGACCTCTGACCTTGTTGGCCTTCTCCTCTCCGCCCATTTCTTTGGTGATGCTCTGTGTGATCTCTGGACACAGAATCAGCAGGATGATCTGCAGTGGCCAGACTGCTGCCTTCCTCTTCGCGCTCTCCGCAAAACTGTCCACCAGGTCGAACAGCTTTTCAGCACAGTCTGTGTATACACACAAAACAACAGTGTGTGCTTTAACATCGCCCACTCCTGTTTGGTCAATACCTCACACATCTATCCGGTGAACGAGTGTGTTCATATATTAATGCCCACGTCGCTCACCGGCCATGTCAGTCTGTGGTCTCTGATACAGCATGGTGAACTCGTCAGGGTAATGCTCCACCCAGTTCCAGAACGCCTGTCACAAACACATCACGTTTACTTACTATCATTACCCTTCAGCTGATATTAAAGAGACTTCTGTTTTTATTTTTGGAGCAGCATTTACCTTTTCCAGACTGCTGATCACTGTCAGCTGGGCGGGTTTTTTCAAAGCTTTGAACTTGAGTACTGTTTCTAAAGAACATAAGAGACTAAATGATCAGCAATTCAAAACAATATAATGAAACAGACACTCAAAAACAATACAGGGCACTTTTATGACTTCATACATGTACGTATATAAACTCTGTGTTCAAAAAGTCTCTATAAAGTTTATAAAGAAACCATAAGCAAAAAAATGCTCATATCTATATATGAATATATCTAAAACAGCTACTTTACTGCTGTACTTTACCTTGTAGAAGTCTCTTTAACTTCGAGCAGTCTACGCTGATATACTGTGTGAGTTCAATGTCGTGGACATCCGCTGTGTCCTCTGTACATACTGTGAGTTCCTGCAATCTACATTTAAATGTACATTTATGCATTTGGCAGACGCTTTTATCCAAAGCGACTTACAGTACGTTATACATTTTGTAAGTACGTGAATCGAACCCACAACCTTTGTGCTTCTAACACAATGCTCTACCAAGTGAGCTACAGGAGAATTTATAAGCAGACATTAGTAAACGTCTGTCAAAAGTCTAAAGGATGTATATGAAATCTATTCACTATGTAGCTAACAGCTAAACATCCCACAATTCATATAAACCAAGATGTGTACAAATGTTAACAGATAGAGATGTTTACATTAAGCATTTTTATGAGCCATTCCTGGTGTTTTTTGTGCTAATGACACATTGACAGAGGACCTAACATGAAGCCCTGAGGAATCCCAATACTGCTGGGGTCTCTGGGAGTTACCTGGTGGAGAAACGGCTGAAGACAGCATTGAAGTTGTTGCAGCTGAGAGAGAAGAGCACGGCGGAGGCGGAGCTGCGCAGCTGGGTGGCATGCTGCTGGCCCTCACGGTACGAATGCAGGAAGTGACAGATCTCAGGCAACAACTGCTTCACCAACATGGCTTCATCCAGTCGCAGGCAATCCTTGGGTTGCTAAAGCAGACAAAAATGTGCAAATATACATAACATCCCCATACGTTAATTATTACATAATTATTCATTTACACATATAAATTAAGATACATATTTTTGTTATTTTATGTTCATTTTACTTGAATAGCATGTTCATATTATATGATTTTGTATAAATGTATATCTCACTATCATATTGCAAAGCCAGAAAAACAAACACAGGCAAAAACAAAAGCAAATGTTCAGTACAGTGAACAGCTGTCATGCATCTGAGCGAGCGAAATAATGAAAAATCTATACAGGAAAATCCAGCCCATCTCGAGATGAGGAAGCACCTGCAAATGTAATAATCTGCTGCTATGGCCGGTCCAGAGCTTTCTGTCTGCGAAAAAAAGCTGAAGATTGAATTGTTTTACCAGGAGTCTGCGTCTAGTATTCAGACAAGAGTTTGTAGGGAGAAAAAGACCCTTTCTAGATTAGAAAGATTAGTGTTGTGTCATTGATGTATTGAGGTGATCTGAACTGACTGAATGTATTATCAAATCATGTAAGACGTGGAATATGTGTTAGAGATACTTCATATCAAGTTTAACATTTTAAATTAACAATTGGAATAAGATTAAATTTATTTCAATGTTGTGAGACAGGTCAGGGTGGGAACTGGCAATAAAGGAATGATTTTAACAACGAAGCCATTGCATTCGGCTATAAAGCTGAAATTACAGTGTAGAACATTGTTGATTAGGAAAACAGGAAGTAGGACCATCAAAAAACAGGATTGGCAGGACAAAGTCTGCTTTGAAACACGATTGCTGCTCACCCCTGCCAGACACTTCTCCAGTGTGTCCAGAATGATCAGCTGGGAGAGGTACAGATTCTTCTCCGCAGCTTCGCCAAAAATCCGCTGTGAATGAGAGGACCACAAAAACGTTGAACTGTGATGCTGGATATCAAATATGTACCGAACGGAGTTATACACAAATGAATGTCATAGACGTGGGCTTACCATGTTGTTCACATTTTTAAGTATGCTGGTCAGACCGTTGATGACAAGTGCGAATTTGTACTTGGAGATGTTAATTAAACATTCTTTATTGTGCTCTGTGCTGACTTTGGTGTGGGTGTTCTGTTGTCCTGTCCGGATAGGGAGCTGTGAATGAGAGATCAGAAATCAGCCATTAAATATCAACAAATATCAATATACTTTCTGAACTCTGTCCGGTCAACTGGTCCCTCACAATATTTAAAAAGCAGCTAAAAATGTTTCTTTTCTATTAATACTTGACGAGAACGTGTTGAATCGTCTGCCTAAAAAAATCTAATTCTTTTCTCTCTCCTTCAACAGATATCATCTCAAACAACTGTTGAATCTGTGTAACTTTAAACTGCCCCGCAATGATAAATGTTCTCACCTTTGTAAATGTTCTAGTGCAGCACAATATATCAAAATTACTGAAATACTACAAATGCACATACTGCAACATGCATATCGCAATACTTTGCAGTACAGAATGACTGTAATACTTTATCAAGTTATGCATTGTCAGTTTTATGCTGAGAGCAGAAGCTGTACTGATGATTTCTTTTCCCAGAAACAATGTGAAACATGTATGTTGGTCATATCATTTTCAGTTTTTAAATGCATTTTAACAATTAAACTGATTTGACAAATTTAAAGCATTATTGTATCATATACTGTAAATCACATTATTTAGCAAGTTATTGCATATCTCATTTTCCTTCAACATCACGCAACCCTAAATTGTTCTAAACATAAACCAGCACCAAAGGAACACAATACATGCACAAATGCATCTACAGTCCTTGCAAATGACAGAGGTGGACACACAAGGGTGTGAATCTTTGGTTTCTGCTGCCCGGCTTTCAAAGCTAGTGTTATGG
>JAZGTH010000080.1:3837500-4210000 GCA_036877525.1 Chromobotia macracanthus | reverse complement strand
CGCAACAGGAACTCATAAAAAGACCATAAAAAGAAGAAAAAAACTATTTTACAACACCATATGATGAAGCTTCAGATTCCAGCTGATAGAAAGTCACTTACCAGATTTTGATCTGCCATTCTGCTGGTTTGTATTTTACTACAGTGTTACAGTAAGTGTGTCTATATCTGCATATTCCAGACGGACCTCCAGTAATAACACACAAAGCCGCAGTTAGAGGAGAGGAATGACTGATTCAGCTCCACCCATCAGAGTGACACAGCATTCAATAGAAATCTGCAGAACCTCAGACTCAGCCACTGTGTTGTTTCTCATGTAGGACAGCAGAGCTGAGCTGCGGATCCTAACAGGGAATGAATGCTCTCATCCTAACAGGGAATGAATGCTCTCAGAACATTGGGTAATGTTCTCTCAGGGTTATCAAGCACGTTCTTACCGTAATGTTTTTAAAACTTTATATATCATATATCAAAACCATTATTTTTAAGCTGAACAATAACCAAGCAATAACGTCAATACACTGTCTAAATACTGGATGTTCTTATAACTTTAATAACAACTTTTTTGTAATTTAATGGAAACATTAGGGAAACGTCCTTACAAACCAAAATTGTTAGCTGGCATTTCTTCTGCTGGAAAATGATCAGATCATCCGATCATTAAACTAGAATGATAGTTTATGATCATGACACTGTTTCTCAACAGTCTTCAGTGAGTAGCTGAGACCCGGAAATTAAAAAAACAATTAAAGAAACTGGGTTGTTGTGATGAGATTTTAAAAGATTAAAGATTATGTTAAAGAATAAGATTGTGTGTTATCGGAACATCTGAATTAAACTAACTAGAGCATCAGGGTATTCAGATGTATATGTTATATACAGGTGTAGTGGGTTTTCTTCTGCGCTTCTTCACACCGTGATGTGGTTGTCATGTAGTTTACATTTCAGTTTATACCTGTATGACAGTATAACAGACACCATCAGACTGTAACAATCTGTAACATCAGACTGAATATCTGACATACTCATGACGTACTCTTACACTGTACATTCATATAACAGGAAATATACAAACTCTCATGGCTCATTAAAGGAAAACAGATACTTAGTCATGAATATATGACTTATAACACAGATAAAACTTTTAACTGTTGTACCAAAGTAGTAACGTGTAGTAGCGGCCATTACACACATTTATCGCTCTGACAAACTCTTCAAAAAGAAAAGTCAATCAACATACACATTATTTAAGCATATTTAAACACTTTTCCAAGGAGCTTATGAAAACTTACCTCTCATCGCAATGGCGCCCGGAAATGACATCAAGCCTACCCCGCGCTTAAATAGTGCTTCTGGAGCATTTATATCAATAATCAATTTCATACAACGGGAAAAGCAAAACCGATAACAAAGAAATACAAATTATACATGTATAAGAAAAACAGAATAACACAACAGTATTGTGCTTTCGTGCTTTTGACCATTCATCACTATGCAATTCTGTCTAATGCAAATCTCAAAATAAAAGCCTCTTACATTAGTACCATTGATTAACAATAATTTTAATAATCTAGTGTAATAACATTAACACTTGCTGTATCAAAAATGTTATTTTTAAGTTGTTTTTAAATGTGTTTTTAAGCTTTTTGAAAAGGCTACATAATTAAAAATATGTTTGAATAACGTAAAATAACTTTAATACAACTTTATTAGGGAAACATTCTTACAGCCTAACTTGTTCACCGTTCACAGACACACTGTAGTGATGGTCAGTACAATAAATGCAGACCTGAAACAAACATACAGAAACGAAAGACTAAATGATTATATCCTCTTTGTTCACTAAATGCCTGCATGTGTTTGGACAATTCCAAACTCAGTATAGATTATTATTATTAAGAATGCAGTCAAACATGAAACAAAATATGGAAAATGACCTACAGTCACAACAAAAAACACTGTCCAGCTACCTCAAAGGGTTGACCTTCTTTAAACGGCATCCCTTGCAGGACGTTCTTCTGCTCCTCATTTCCCATCCCAGGTGTTGTACAAGACCACATTCTCATCAAAACGAGGACTGGACCCTCCAGCAGATAGTGAGAACAGTGGAGAAGATCATCGGGGTGTCTTCACTCCATCACAGACATCTACACCTCACGCTGCATCCGCAAAGCCACCAGCATTGTGAATAACCCCACACACCCCTCACACACTCTTTACACTCCTGCCGTCTGGTAAACGGTACCGAAGCATTCGGGCCCTCACGACCAGGCTATGCAATAGTTTCTTCCCTCATGCTGTCAGACTCCTCAATACACAGAACTGGAGCTGAAAGGAACACACACAACTGCTTATCCTCCACCCTGCATTATTTTGCACATATTAAATACTTTTTGCTGCTGTTAAATACTTTTGACTGCTGAAAAATGTATAATGCACATAGTCATTGTCTACACTTACGTTGACACATATCTTTATTTCACCAGGATCACTCTGGAACAGAACTGTGTGCTGGTCTGCACTGCACTGAGACATACTATGTCCATCGTCTGCCCCAGAAGTCATTGTACTGTCTTGTGCTGTCTGCACATATTTGCACTTGTGCACTTTATGTATAAATTATGCAGCCTAGTAGTTCTGTGTTGCTCTGTGTTTTTATGTAGCACCTAGTTCCTGGAGAAACATTTTGTTTCACTATGTACTTGTATATGGTTGAAATAATAAATTACATAATAAATGACAATAAACTCTCTTGACTCGACTTGACTTGATAAAGGGGTGAAACATAACAGAGTATTTATTTTGGCATTTTTATGTGTCAGAGGTTGATTTCTGCAGAAACAGATTAAAGAGTTTTAATTATTCTTCTGTTTTATGAAGGTTACATTAAAACTGCACTAAAAAGTTTGCGTGTATCATTTATTTGTGCTCAATCTCAGAGCCAGTCTTATTAAATGTCAAATATTTTAATGTTAATTTTATGACACTAGTTTTTGATTAAAATAGAGTTAATACATTGAATATAATAGGATATAAACTAGACTATGTGGTAGAATAGATTCTTTTTTTTCTTTAGCCACAACATAATTTCCCAAATATACATTTGTGTTATTTCATAGTTTTGATGTTTATTATCTAAAATGTGAAAAACGTTTAATAATGAATGTGATTCCAAACTTTTGACCGGTACTGCATATAATAAACAAATAAAAAAACTGAATAATTTCAATCCAGGGCCCCTCCCTCAAGTTACCACCCATATCATGAAAGTGAAAAATAAACATTTGTTTTGTTTATTGTTAAAATAACATTGTTTACAGACACAAGCTTTACAAAAATATGAATTCATACATTAAAAACCAGAATCTCTTTCTAAAAATGTACATGTACATGAGATGCTTTGTATATAAAGAGCTGTACAACAGAAGTACCTTCCAAAACATTGCCATGAAAACAAACAAAATTGTGCACTGTACAATAAATAAAAATGTATTTCCTCCAATTTCTTTTAGGTTCTTTCAGGTTGTCTACACACACCTGACACACACACACACACACACACACACACACACACACACACACACACACACACAGTAAAGAGGTATTAGACATCAGAAATTCCTGAATGATGTTCTGCTTGTATTACAAACACCTTCTCAACATGCTTATATTTTAAGGTTTTTAACACTGTTGGCCGGCACACCCTTTCTGATTACAACCTGGTAAATTATCTGGTTCATTTATTACTTAGTCCAAATCTTTATTATTTAGTCTTGATTCTGAGCCAAATGTTAGATGATTGTGAGAAATTTGACTTACTACTACTGAAATAAGAATTATGACATGCAGGAATACAAGGTCATTTTGTTTACTGCTGTAGGGGTTACTGTAGACTTTGGACCGTGGACATCATTTACATCATTTTTGTTCTTCTGACGTAAGATGATGTCAGGAGAAATCTTGAGAATGAGACGACTCAATTTAAAATTTTGAAACAAACATGGGTAAGACTGCTAATTATTTTAAAGTGCTAAAATTCAATTTTGACAGAATTTTTTCATTTACAAATGCAAGTTTAAAAGTACATCAAACTATTTGTTTATTACATTTTTAGATAATGCTAAAAAAATATGAGCATCTCAACGATCTGTAAGACACTTGCTTTTCCAAAGGCTCAGATTTAAAAAATCATACTCAGAAATGAACTGTAATGAATTGTTGACTAAAATGAACAAATATCTGTATGAAACTCTAGACTTAGTTACTTTCTTTAAATGAAGCAGGCAGGCGATCGTAAGCAGATGTTCTCAAACATCATATTTGTACACGTAGGGACAGTGAGTACGGAAACCTGGTCTGCAGTGCTCACGTAAACAGTGGTGATGCCAAGAGCTGAACGGTCAGCCAATCAGCAAACAGAAGAAGAGCGGACAGCATGTCCAGAGGAAAAGATAAAGCGAGAGGACAGATAAGATGAAGAGCAGTGAAGATGAGGAAGTGAAGTGGAGATGACAGTAGTGTCACGGTAAAGACAGGAACAGAAGATGTGTGACCAGAGAGGTTTCGCCCAATCACAATGCAGAGACACAAGAAAAGGGTGGAGACAAAACACAGACATTAAGACAATACATTTTTGCAATCTCATTTTAAGGTTTTCACTTGGTTATATCTGTTTTGTCTATATATTATTATATTACATTGTACATACATCAAGAGGCTTCTTCCTTTAATAATTATTTTGATGATTACTTGTTTAAAAATCTTTTCAGCACAGTTTAGCCAAACACATTGAGACTATAAGAGGTCCATGACTGACCACAGGTCAGATGTTGGAACATATGAACCTCTTCGTATAAGGTGTAACAGATTATATGGAACCCCAGTCATACAAGACTAAACCTTTTGATCCCCCAACTACTCATATTCAGAATATAATCGGACTCATGAATTGTCTTATGATAAATCACAGAACATTCGCTATAGATTTATTTACACAGAGTATATTCCACAGTTGCAAACCAGTTGCTCATTCACATACCCAGCTAACAATTTTGGGTTGTAAGAATGTTTCCATAACATTTCCATGAAGTAACCAAAATGTTAAAAATCTTGATTTGAAAGTTCAAGAACATTCAAAATGTCCACTTTTTTAGATGTTATATTAACGTTTTTGCTTGAACAGTATTTAAACAGTTTTGTTCTGTAACATTTTTAAAACATATCACTTACAAAAAACATTTTTGATATATATAATAAATAACATTAAAAATGTTCTACTAATGTTACTGCAAGAACTTTTTTGATAATTTTGAAAGAACTTTGATAGAACTTTTACAGAACGTTAGCCAATGTTAAACTATTTACTATTAAATTATAAACTATTAAATTGAATTGAACTACTATTAAATGTAGTAATATTTACTAAACTAAATTTCGCAGCGCTATTCATGGTTGGCCAATGTTCTGAGAATGTTTCCTGTTAGCTGGGTAAAGGCAAACACTGTGGTAGCACAATCATGCTTCCACTTACTGTCATATACTTTACACTGTACAGTACTGTATGAAAAAAGCACCCTAAGATATGTTTGACTAAATAAATAGCACAACACCCGTCCTGTCGATTCCATGCATGGCACAAGTTGAAATATAAATGCAACGTGTGTTGTGTCGGCTCAAATCAATCATGCTCTCTAAACTACACCACTGAAGAGTTCTCCTGCCCCCCTGAGGGAAAAAGGGGTAACATGTCTGCAACATGCCAGCGTTCAGATCTACGATACATACTCCTCAGTCTTTCTGAAGTGTCCGGGGTGCGAGAGCCTGCGGTTGAGCTTAGGAAGTCTCTCTAATAAATCTGACAGCTGAGTGAATGTAGGTCTGTTCTCCACCTCATGGGACCAGCAGACAGACAAAATCTCCTACAGTACGACAACAATGACCGCATTAGACCACATATATAATGTAATGTATATGGAATTTTGAGTTTGTATAGGAAGTTTTGGGTAACGTACTGTGAAATTACATTATTAAGAGCATTCATTTATTCATTCATATATTAAAGATGCAATCCGTAACTTTTGCCTCTCTACCGCCTTCTCTGTTAGAAACACAAAAGTAACCTGCAATTTTATAACGCTTGTGTCTTTTACGTTTTGAACCCTGATCTGTCATGTACTTGCTGAGTCACTGATTAACCCAAGAAAGCTACAGACTGCAGCTTTAATGTACAAATAAAATACTTGAATGTGTTAGAGCTGTAGTTGACTTCTAGACAAAAATTGGGGAAAAATGTTGGTATATTGGTCAGTTAAGATTTTTGTTGAATTGCTCCACACTATCAGGGCTGGACTCACAGTGACCTCCTTGCCCAGGCTGGTGCCTTTCTGGGTCAGTAACCTTCTGATGCCTTCTCCACTTCCTAACAGCCAAATCAGAGCTTCGGCCGGCTGGTTGGTGATGGGCCAGTCTTTGGCTTGGAGCTCATACCAGATAGTGCTAAAACATTTAAACACATTCAATGAATGAATTCAACAGGTAGAGCACTGCATTAGCAGCATAAATGTTGTGGGTTCAGTTCCCAGGGGACACACATAATGATGGGGCGGATTTCAGACATAGCCACTGTAATTTGATGTGAAACCTACACAAGCATACAAATACAGCTAAAAAGTACAAAAAAGTAATTTTCCTAAATAAACAAATAATGCCAGACCCTTGCTATGTTTTCTAACTAAACAATGATGGAAAAGACATCAAATCAAAAATCTGTGTCATGACAGAAGACAGAAATGTTTTTTTACCCAAAAGCGTAAACATCAGCAGCTTTTGAGAATGGCAAACAGTCTTCATGCTGCCCTGGTGTCATCTTCTGAATAATCTCAGGAGCAAGATAATAGATCCATCCTCGAGGAAGTTTCAGTTCATTCTCTCTCCTGCACACAAACCCACCAGAGAATGAAGCTTCTGATGAAACGTGAGAGTCACTGAACACAGAACTGCTCTGAGTGAGTGAATAAGTGAGTGAGTGAATAAGTGAATGAATGAATGAATGAGTGCATGAATGAATGAGTGCATGAATGAATGAGTCAGTTAGTGAGCCAGTGAATAAGTCAGTGAGTGAATGAGCTCCACCTGTCCTCCTGCACCACACCAGACATCCCAAACAGGCCAAAGTCAGTGATGACCACTTTGTTGGAATCGTAAAACACATTTTTTGACTTCAAGTCTTTGTGCACAATTCCTTTTGCATGGAGGTAGCCCATTCCCTGTTCAAAACAAGAAAAACAAAAAAATGTCACAACCTACTTCTGTCATGTGACGTGTTTCAGAGTGAAACAGGATTATAAATAAAACTGATTGAATCATTAAAGAGTTTTTATATCACAAGCCGTTTGTATGTGAGGAAAAAGTCAACAAGGCTCGATGACATCAGCAAATGAAGTCATCGTGATGTCATCGATAAGTTGTTTCAGAGGCTGTGCAAGTTATTATACTACAATGATAAAAAAATAATGTAATTATTTAGTTTGAATAGTGTGGGTCTATGAAATGAAATAAATCAGATGTATTAAGAACATTGATGTATTTCAGTCTGATGGCTGAATGGACACTGGTGGAGGATCTGATGGATGTAATACCTTTATGATCTCCTGAGCGATTTGTCTTATCTTGTTGATGTCGAGTTTGGAGTCTCTGACAACTGAGTGCAGCGTCCGTCCTTTACAAAAGCTGTGTCAGAACAACACAGACAGATTTAAAACAATCAAAACTTTTCTAACACACACACAAATGCTTGTATATTAACCTCATACAGTCACTTCAAAGAGTATTCAGACAGTTAAAATGACAATAAATGCCCTTTGGTGAAATTGCATTTTACACAATTTACACAAACATAAAACACACACATTTACTGAAAAGTTCACCTGGTGATGATGGCCAGATGTGGCGGGTTCATGCAAGCCCCCATGAACAGCACCACGTTCTCATGTCGCGTCTGCCGGTAGTTCATCACCTCCTTCTTGAAGAGCTTCAGGTGCTCCTGGTTGTTTCCATCGATCTCCAGCAGTCGAACGGCCACCTCTCCGTGCCAGCGGCCTCGGCACACTTTCCCCCAGCGGCCCTTCCCGATGAGCTCTCCCAGCTCCAGCTGCTCGAACGGGACGTCCCACTCCTGCAGGTACGCGCTGGTCTGGCTGACCTTTCGAGATATGTGCTCCTTCCAGTAACGTCTGGAGCTGGGCAGATCATCTAGTTCATCACCTTCACTTTTATCACTCGATTCTTCATGGTCCTGATCATCCTGTTGCTCTTCATCACATTCCTCATCCTCAAAGAGGAATATTATAAAAATGTCATTATGCATATTCCATGATGATCGAATGGCTTTAAAAGACTTGAAATACAAGTTGTATGGACTACTTTTTAAAGATACTTTTAAATACACAGAAGGTGTACAGAAAACAACACCTTTGTAGGCCTAGTAACAAAAAGTTTATGTTTTTATAAAAAATTGTATTACACAATAAATGAGTGATTTAATTTTTTATAATTTTAAAGGTAATTGTAAGAAACCACTGTATTATCTGCAGGGGTCATGTCCTCTACACCACACGCATGTGACTAAGACTATAAACTGTAAAATTACCCATAATGCACTTTGAACTCACAGCAAGTTTCTTGCAGCACTTACCACAGCTTCCTGTTGGCCTGTCGACAGCTGACCATCCACCTCTTCTGTTCTACATCGCAGAAAAGACATTATAGACTCAGCTGTCTTCCTTTTTTCTCATCGGCTATATATAAATATCTCTTTAATTATTTATAAAGCAGTATATATTTTGTCTATATATGATCTTTATATCAGTCATATATATCAGTCTATATATGATCTATATCTCTATCTATATAGCAGTATATGTAGCATCTATATCTGTACTATATGTCAGTCGCTTAAAGCTTGTTGGATACATGCAAATTGATGATGAAATCACTTTATATTTCAGTAGAAGCCAGTACACTACCACAATGTTTCTGCGTCATTTTGCGAAAATTAATTATGAAACGATAACCAAACATTTGTGTAAGCACTGCAACAGTTCATGAACAGCCAAAATCTATGAAAACTGGGTCAAAACACTTTTAGATATAGTGATAAAATACAGTCACTGTGATCTCTTACCCTGTGCTGTCACAGCCGTCTGGATGTGCGGAACTGGACACCTCTGAGAAAAAACAGGATTCCTCAGTTTACAATGACATAAAGAGTGAACTCATAAACTGATACTCTGTTTTCCCAGCTAACAATTTGAGGTTGTAAGAACGTTTCCCTAACATTGCCATTAAGCAACAAATTTATTTTTTAAATGTTATTTTGCAAGTGCAGTGACTGTTCAAAATGTCCAGTTTTTTAGACGTTGTATTAACATTAATGCTTAGTTATAAGATGTTATTCAAACACTTAAATTCTGTAACGTTTTTAAAACATTCCACTAACTACTTAAGAATAACATTAAAAAAGTTATACCAACGTTACTGCAAGGACATTTTTGATAACTTTGAGATAACTTTGAGAGAACATTAGCCAATGTTCCCTGTTTGCTGGGTTAGTGCTTTTAGATCATAAGCATGTGGAATTTTTTTTGTGATACACAAAAATGGGTTATTTTTACATGTTAAATTTAAAGGTTCACCAAGCCAAAAAATTACGCTTACAGTGCGGTTTTTACAAGCATGTTTAAAGTGATAAAGATGAGAAGCTACTGCTCACTCAGATGATAAACCCCTCATGAAACTTTCAGTCGCCACACTTACAGGTATCAACAGACAAACACCTCTATCATACTGAGCAATGAAACAAAAACAGAAAAATACTTATTGAGTACCTTTATGATGTTTATACACATGGAAAATATCTTGTAGCATTTATCTGAAGTCTTAAATCAAGCACAATTATTAAGAGCAATTCCCACAGATTACCAGAAGGGGGCGAATAAACCACAGAATAAGTAATTTAATCTCAAACTAGTTTCACCACATCTGAGGAATTCAAGCCCAGTTGAGCTGTAACTTATGCACCACACCTGAAGGGTAAACAAGAGTTCTGTGGGATGGAGGATTGTTAACATACCAGGACAGACAAACTGTTGTTTATGCTGAAGGTAGCAGGCAGCTAACATGTAAAAACTGTCCGCAACACAATGACAAAAAAGAAACCTGGTTACACAAGCAATCCCAGTTGTTTAGTTTAACCTGCTAGTTAAGCATCAGCAAGTTTCCTAAACTACAGAAAGTAGTAGCAAGTTAGGTTAGTAGACATTGATACAAGTACTAAAGCACAGACAGGAGAGGAACGTTATACTGTTACATCGCAAAAAGAGGAATTTTGGGACTGATTTCAGAGGTGGGCTGGAAAATAAGATCCATCCGGATCTGGGTGAACAAGACTGACCTGGGAAGTGAAAGCGACTGTCAACATCACCCTTAGGGGACGGGTTGGGCGGTGGGGTGGCACTCGGGGGGTTACTCTGACCGGAGGAGGCAGGTGAGGAGGGGGTGGAGGACGTGGTGGAGGAAGGGTTACTACTGGAGTCCAGGTGACTCAGTGATGCAGGGTGGTCCTAAACAAAAGTTATTATGAAAACATTATAATATATAATAAAATAACATTTACAGACTGCCCCATCTCTGTTTGAAACATAAAACTGCAGGTTACTTTACATACTTACATACATTTGACATTTCCCAGGAAATTCGACCTGACACCTCAAATTATAAATCACTATTTAAAACTTACTGTTGGGAATCAGGATAAGGAGACTTTTTGAACATTGACCTGTCATATACTCATGTGCTTTTGCATTCAAAAAAGTTATGGATTGCAGTTTTAAAAATTAAACCTTATATGAATTTGAAATGGAATATAATGTGCTCTTTAAGAGACTTAAGAGATGCAATACTGAGTCGGCATGTAAAGTATGTTTTAATAAGCTGTAAAATGACTCTTTACTTCCTGATTTGTTACATACCTTTTTGTTTATCACTTTTGGTAACGTTCCATACTGTTGAGAGTCAGACAGTCTCTCCACCCTGTTGTTGATATCTGATGGTACTGATTCTGTTCTTCTGATCTTATTTGGTACTGAAAAAAAAACTAAACTTCAGATCATCCACAGCTTAGAGTATAAAACTGCAAATATATCACGGATTGGACCAGGGTGAAGTCTTACGTGACTCAAATGAAATTCCACACTTCTGGGCCTCTTTCGTACATTTATTGTGGCACTTCACCCTAAAAAGACGAGAGAAATCATGAGCAGGGACATACTGGGAAATTAGATGCAGTTTCCAAAAAAAAAATCTTTTCCTTACTTGCAATGTTTACATTTTACACCAAAAATCATGTTCTTCTTGCACACCTGGCACGTTTGAGACAACCAGGACTTGGTGGAAAATCTTTGAGGAGAAGCAGAAAACATCTTTCAAGCAAAAGCAGACAAACAGATACATATGAAAGAATAAAAACAGATGAATGTTTAGCATGTGATACCTGTGTGTTATCTCAAGATGGATTCCCCTCCTTATGCCATGTGGAGAGCTTCTATGTGTTGCAATGTTATCTAAATAATAAAAGAGTAATAAAAACATGGATGATTTTCATGTATGATCATTTTTTGTTGCAATGCATTGTGGTATTGTCTTGTCCAGGAGTGTTATGCATAATACTGTCTTAGAGTTTGGCTAAAATGAGATATCTTACTAGGCAGTGTCATGCTGCAGCTGTTTCAAACAGCCTTTGTGGTGGGAGTGAACCTATGATGTCTTACAATGCTGCCTAGGTAGTCAGCTCACTAGATTTTGGAACAGAGCCACTGTCTTTTATTTAGGTTGACTCATGACTACTCACTTCCTCGACCTGCGGGGTCCCCCAGGTGTGCGGGGCTGTTTGGTAGGATGTAGGGGGAGCGTGCAGACAGCAGTGGTGAGCGTGAGAGCGACTCGTTGCAGTCGTTCACCCCACCATTATCTTGCCCATTCATCAGCGGCTTGATCTTCCCACTCCTGCAGGACACACAACCGCGTTTGCCATCTGAATCATTGACTGCAATGCAACATGCTAAACGCCATATTAAACTATATTAAACAACATTTTGGCTAATTCTTTAATTATTGTTTTATAATTGTTAATCAAAAAAAATAAACCTTCATTTCTGCGTTCCTTTAACTCTTAAAGATGTCACATAATGAGAAAAATCAGCCCATCTACAAATCAAGGTCCATTTTTTCTCAAATCATTTCTTTTTATTGGGCTCTAATCACCTGTATGTTGTTTCACTGATAGTTTCACGGAAACAACAGTTTTATTGCTCAGAATAATCCCTCTGCGTATCCCAGCACAACTGACTTAGTAAATAACATCACCTACATTTATATAATACACTAGACTGTGGGATGTATGCCTGCACTGAAAGATGCTGCCGGGCAGAGAGTTCACACACGTATTCCAAGAAACAATTCCATCACGTTTACTGCATCAGGAAAAGAGATGCGGGAATGCCAGCGAGTCTGAGATGGGACCGACCTTGACTTAATGCTGATGGGAAACTCTGGGATTACGTGAGGAACTTACAAATTTTAGGTTGTGAGAACGTTTCCCTAATGTTTCCATTAAGAAACAAAAACTTAGAAATATTATTCTGAATGTTCTAGGAACGCTTAAAACATCCAGTTTTTTAGACACTGTATTAACATGCCCTGTTATCTGGGCAGTCCCCTGTGCTGTCTTCCTGTAGCTTAACTGGTAGATACACATACTGATCAAATGTACAACTTGAATGTGCTGTAAGTCACTTTAGATAAAAGCTTCTGACAAATACATAAAATGAAAAATGCAAAACCTCACTGGATCTCAGCCATTAAAGAATCTCAAATGACACAGCAGTTCGCTCCCACAGCCATGAGACTAAACTACATTCACGTCATCAGATCGCTGATGTTGAGCAAGCACGGGTTCTGAAGAGTCGTTCACACAGGATGTGTTTCAATAATCAGACAAATCTAGACAAAGAACAACATAATGGGCCAGAAAACAGCGGATGCTGCATGTGAATTGTGACACTACTAAGTAAATGAAGAACATTCTGTCTAATGCGGGTTCCTGGACAAAACCACATTTATGCTTTTGTGTACCTGCAGGGCAGAAAGCTTTCCAAACTGTTGCCGAGTTAGGCAACATAATGTAGCACAAAACGAAATAATGTTGTGCAATCTATGACTGAAAATGTCTGGCTTTTCACAGAGTCTGCATCCTGCATGTAAAAAATGTAAATGTCAATATAATATAACAAACTCTTTTTCAAAGAGACTACAATGGGTTTTAGATTTTCTGCAGCTAGCATGGAAAGATCACACTACAAATTAAAACAATATAATAATATTAAACAACAAATAATATTTTCACTTTAAATTCTGTCAATATTCAGGTCTGTACCGCTGCAATAACTGCTGGCACTTGTTTCATCATTTTAAAGGCACTGCTTCATCTTGAATATTATCTTTAAACAGCCGCACCCTTCAGATGGAAACTTTCCATTCCCAACACCTTAGCACACAACTGCATGACTGAACAATGCCGTACAAAGAGTTTTCGAAGAATCTGACGTCATGTTTGCAGTATTAGCTTGTGTCAGGAAGGAAACTCAGGACGGAAAGCAGGCTTAACATCCAAACGGATAAACATCTCAGTGATTATCCCGTTTCAGAGGAAAAGTCTCTTACGATCTATTCTCCATCGCAGACGGCACGCACACACGCGTTAATAAACCGCAACAGAGTTATCAAAATCACAAGCTCAAATCTAAGAAATCTTTAATGATTAAAAGATGAATACGAGGGAGAAGTACAACTATATATACACAAACACATACACTCAATTTCCACTCATGTAACACAAAATACTCACTTGTTGGGTGTGGGGTCGTCAATTCGGTTTGCCAGCTGGCTTTGGCTCTTGCTGCGGCTGATGTTGGGCAGAAGGCTGAGCAGTTTGTGAGAGGGGGGTGGTGGGGTTTGAGGGGTCTTTAGCTTCCCATCCCTCCTCTGTGGTGGGGTGGCAGGAGGTGTGGTCAGCAGTCCAGAGGTGCTGTTCATCTTTAGGGAAGGTGAGAAAGGGTCTGACAGTCCATCACAGCGGGTGTGGACAGGGAAATCCGTAGAGGGAAGGGAAGAAACAGAGACGCAGGACCGTGGGGCAGGCAAAGCAGCAGGGGTGAGAGAGGGCCGGCTGATCGGGTTGGGACCGTAGGATCGGGGTGGATCAGCAGAAGTGCCGTGTTCACGTCGAGTGGGTTCCACTATCCAGGGGATTCCTTCCTTCTTAAGTCCTCCTCCTGGATGAGAGACACGGAATTTGGGACACATCAGAAGCTGAAGATCATTGTTGATTTAGGGATGTTGCAA
Organism: Chromobotia macracanthus; assembly: GCA_036877525.1. NCBI lineage: Eukaryota > Metazoa > Chordata > Actinopteri > Cypriniformes > Botiidae > Chromobotia > Chromobotia macracanthus. The sequence continues at coordinate 4,195,544 of JAZGTH010000080.1, read as the reverse complement.
AATTATGATTAATAACCATGATTATTAATACTGTGTTAATACTACACATATGATAATATTGTACGTAATTCAGTGCTAGTTATCTGGTTGACACTCCAAAACAGCAGGTGGTGCTACTGCACCCACTTTACATTTTACCTTAAGAGTCACAATGTTTATATCGCTCTCTCTGTTTCCCTACACTCATATTTTAAACGTGATTCATTGGAAAACACTAAATGAACACAAAAATGAACTGGTAGCATTATTGTTTTTTATTTAAATTTCCGATAATTTATTTTGGCCATGATAACAGTGTAGTAAAAATTGTATGTTGTGACAGCCTAAATTCTGCAACATACTTCCAGAAAAAGGGTGAGAAAAGCTATGCATATCCCTTTATAAAACCAGGGGTCAGAAAACAGTGATCATACTGTAGCAACAGGCATGTGAGTGAGATCAGCAGCTACAGTACAGAGCAGACAACCTGAAGACCAGATAGAGGAGAGGGGAGAGGGTCAGAAGAGACCTGAGTCAGTAGTGCTCTTCAGACAGGAGAGGGCAGTGGTGATGCGAGAACATTCCTCACTGCTGGAGCCCAGACGTTTCATGGTCTCCTCCACCTTAGCAGTGGACATCTGCAGTAGAGCATCCAGGGTCAGCTTCACGGGGACTGCCTGAGAAAGAAACACAGTAGAGCAAATAAATACATACACGCGTGCACAGTGCGTTTACTCTCACACACACAAAACCTGCGCTTTTACAATCACAATTCTGGTACTGAGATAAAAAATTGGATTTAACAAGAATAAGTTACACACATAGCATTTATGGAGCATCTAATGCTATTTTCTATAGATCCATATATACAAAATGTAAATTGTAATTTTACAGTGTGGTACATTGTGCTGCGTTATAGCCTACTGCATGTATACGTGAAGTAAAATACATTTTAAAAATTTGCAACGGCATTGGGTGATCAAAATGCTACACACAACACAAACCGAAGTGCAAACAAGTTATTCCTTGTCTTTGTTAAAGCGAGAGATAACGGGAGCCAACAGTGACACTGATTTTAATTCCATTCCACAAAGGAGGTCGACGGCATGCCCTCATTTAGACAGCTGAGTAAACATGAGTATGTGGGAAACAGTGAGAAAATCAACACTGCACATCACCAACAAGTTAAACAGCCTTTTGTAAGGCACACATGGCTCTTGAGGGATAGGAAATCTCCCAGCATCCTTATTGACTTCCTTACAAAACTTCCTTCCTCCCAAATTTAGACTCACGCCACCCTGCAGCTTTCTCAAAGCTACCACTTCTTCACAAATAATAAAGCTGCAATTCTTTTGCCTCTCTACCGCTATCTCTGTTTGAAACATAAAACTGCAGGTTTCTTTACATACTTTTCATTATGTATGTTAAAGTCAAATGAAGCCAAACTGACATTTCCCTGGGAAATCAGACCCAACATCTTAAATTATAAATCATTACTGCTGTGAATTGGGGTAAGTTAAGGAGATGGTGTTGAACGCTGATCTGTTATGTTCTTGCTCAATAACTGATTTTTGTTCATTTTTAATCCAAAAAAGCTACAGATTATAGCTTTGAAAAAGGTTCACTGTCCAGTGCAAGCCTACAGTTGGGAAACAACAAAAACAGTGGGGTCAGATTTTAGACATAGCCCTTATATAACATATAGTGCAGCGCATATAGTAATACAGCCATACGTTCAACAAATATATTTATAATATAAATTTTTCATTTATTTCACTATTTCTTTCTACAAAAGGGCTGCAGAGGCATATCAAAGGCATTTAAAACACTTGTTATGTGTACATACAGTTTGTATAAATCTGAATTAATAAGCACAGCATGTGAATTACTGTGATAAAACAGGCAAGCCAGGGCAAGGAGCAGCTAAAATGACACATACCGATACTAAAGTGTCTGGACATGCCTCCTATGTGAGTATATGAGCTGATGTCACACAGAGAGCGATGCATTGAACCTGAACAACACACTGCATTCTGTTTACACAGCTTCCCCAGCTAACAATTTTAGGTTGTAAGAATGTTTCCCTAACGTTTCCATTAATTAAAAAAACATTTAAAAACATTCCACTAACTTAAGAACAATATTTCTGATGTATATGATATAGAACGTTACAAAAGTTCTACTAATGTTACTGCAAGAACTTTTTTGATAACTAGCAGAGAACTTTTAGAGAGAGTCAGACAAAATTCTGCGAACGTTCCTTGATAGCTGGATCCGTCCAAACAAGCGCACGCATAGAACCCTTACCACCGCAATTACAAGTACCCAGGAAAGTTTCTTAGACAAATTATTAACCAAGAAAAGTTGTTAAAAGCGATGAGATGCGGTGACACATGAAGCTATAAACAAACATAAAAATGCCTCATTATGAACTGATCAAATGAAAAGTGCAGAAAAACTCAAAGCCTACTGACCCACAAACCTCCTTCCAAACCTCTTTTTGTGGAATTTAAACGTGATATTTCGAATGAGTGGCACAGGAGAAATTTCCTCCAGACCTCGTGAATCTCAGTTTACTGGCAGAAATCAGACAATTCTGTAATTCTAAATCTAGCTGCAGCCGCTCAGTGACCACAGAAGCTTTCATGCACTGACTTGCATGCAAGCAGGAAACCAAAGACAGAAAGACACAGAGTTTGAAAGGAACATTCTGAAACATGAAGCAGTCGATAATCCCATACCATGAGAGAATGTGCGCTGAGACCGTCCTCTCCTAAATCTCATATCCCAGAAATGAGAAAATCACAATCTCTCCACTCACAAGTCAAACACACTGTGGGAGCTGCACCCTTCCAAGTCAAACTTCCCCTCTGTGACCCACCACGCCCCTCCTCTCTCCTCACTGCTCCTCCCACTATCTCTCTTTCCGTCCTGTCAGCGTGCCTTGGAAATCTCGGTGCAGTTCTGGACCCTCCTCCTGAAGGCACATGGCCAGAGACACGTGCTTCAGGACAGATTACATGAAGGGACCCGGCTAACAGAAAACGTTCTCAGAACGTTGGCTAATTTAAATTAAAACGTTTAAGTTAAAACAGGATAATTCATCCATTCTGTGAGTCCCCCCCATATATACATTATAAACATAGTGAACTGTTGCTTTAATCATACATCATAAAGAGGAAGTGACATCATCAGGGTCTTCTGAGGAATGAAATTTAAAAATTGTCAAGCTCAAATGTGATTTAAATGCATGATTGGAAATTCAATAAGCACTGATGCTGTCACCCCGACGCGACACTGCTGTCTCTTTAAAACTGTTAGCTGAAGAATGAGAAGAAACGGCACACATTCTACAGAAAGACTTTGAGAGTTTTTACTGAGCAGCATGTCTCTGACTGTGTGAAACAGAGATTAATAAGAGTTAGCTTGGTCTTTTTATCAGGGTGGCGTTTTTGACCTGTTAACATGCGTTCTATGCATGTGTGATAATCCTGGGTAATGCAGGAGGCCACAGCAGAAGAACAAAAGACAGCGAGAGCACAGGAAACAGGAGTTTTGGGTAAGATTGTCTGTTTTTTCTTTCCATCACTTTCTGTCTACTTTAAGAAAGGCCTTCCTCCTTTAGATCCACAGGATGTGAACAACAAAAAAATGAGTCAGGCAACAACTCCTCCCTGTGACCTTAAGGCACACGTTGGCATGTTTTGGGGCTCTCTAAACCCCAACGTTCCAGTCCTGGTTGACTTTATAAGCATTATATTCCACTGTTGACTCACAGTTACTCACATCAACAGCAAAATGTAGCAACATGATCAATCAAATAAAACAAATGGCTGGTAGATCATAACTGTTCGGAGAACCACACTCCCTCTCATTGTGCAATGGGAAACCCCATTAAACCCTGCGCATCAGGAGATGAGTCATTGTAATCATACAAAATGGTTATTTAAGCAATATTAGACCAAGCTAAAGTGACGTACTGAATGTCAAAAGGTCAGTATTTCTAGAATAACATTCTCATTTTAACAGATTTGACACGCACAATAGCAGATGATTTTTGAAATCAGGTCATCATACAGGATATGATTAAACAGCCTAAATAGTTCTGCATTTCTGGTAGCTATGCAGAAAAATACAAAACAATCACGCGCTTTCCAGGTAGTTCTGCAGATAAATCAAGAATTTCTAATCCTGTGTTTGTAAAATATCAGCTGAGGAAACTCTCTATTCATGCAAATCTACAAACGCTGGCTCGGCCTGGGAAAACAGCATTCCTGGGCTCTTCCTGGGAAAGCACCATCAGGGACGGCCCTGTCCCATCATACAGTGACACTCTGGGGCCAATGGACTCCCAGTTGTCCTCTCAAAGAGGAGTCAGGTCCCCATGTGTGGGCCTGGCTACATGCACACATGCATTTCTGCTCTGTGAATCACATTGCAGCAGTCTGGTGTGACGCGTCATTTTTATAAGTGAGAAGTGTTGAATTCTGAGATGAATATTGCTTTAATAATTATTATTTTTATTATTTTTAATATTATATTGGCGTTTCCGAACTGTATTAGGTCACTACTTGACATTCAATGTAAATTCTGAAGCAAAACTAATCGAGAACAGTGGAGTTTAGTGAACACAAGGCCACAGGCTGACGTAGATAAACAGAAACTATTCCGAGGAAAGTATTTTGAGACATCTGGTTCGAAAAAGAGCAAAGCTGAAGGACACATAATAACAAACAATTTCACAGAGGTCATGCTGTACTGCCAGTAAAGCCAGGTTTACAGTGAAGTAAAGCAGTTGACTCAGCAGGGGTATGGCGTAAAAAATGACCCCTCTCGTAACTAGTATCTAGTATGTTCTGTTTATTTTCCAGTTGGTCCAATTCTGTGTCGAGCGAGGACGAGCGATTCGTATCTGCAAGTGTATTTGCAGGGCAGTTGTAAATGCAAGCTTGTCCTACTCAAGTTAAAGATGAGAACAGAGACAGACAGAGGAAGAGAGACAAAGATTCGTGTTTAAAGAGTATAAATAGAAGGATGGGAGAGTTTTGACACAGTTGCACATTCTGAGCCATGAGAGGAATGAGATGTGGGAGTCCACAAGCACATGACACATCAGTGTTCAACACCACCTCTTTACATTACCCCGATTCTTTATAATAGTGATTTATCATTTCAGCTGCCGGGTCTGATTTCCTGTGAAATCATTTTGGCTTCATCTGACTTCAACATACATAAAGAAAAGTACGTAAAGTAACCTGCAGTTTTATGTTTCAAACAGAGATGGCGCTAGAGAGGCAAAAGTTGCGGATTGCAGCTTTAAGAAGATCATTTTAAAGACGGGCATTATGGGGGGCGGTGTAGCTTAAGTTTAAGGCAATGATGAAACGCATTCAGCAGAAACAAACACACACTACCTCTATGAGCGCTGGCCTGAGGTTGACGGTGTAAAGCCAGTCTGTGAGGTGTGGGTACGAGTCCAGGGCCTGCGGTCTGTCACGCTCTGGAACACTCTGCTTCCACTCCAGCTGCTTCCTGATGTACTTCACCAGCTTCACCTGTAGAGGGCAACACACAAACACATGCACACTTACGCAAGTCAACTCCTTACCAAACAATTGATGTATTAACACAGAAACAAACAGTTTTCTTACAAAAACACTGCTTGTAATCTTGTATGTTCTCTAAACAGTTTGTTTTCTTTCAAAAACACCACAAATGCACTAACACAGCATCCTTGTGACGTCCCAACAATATCAGTAAAGCATCAAGATTCAAATGTCACAGCACTTTTGAGAACATCCAAAAAACGTAGTGTGAATTGACAGATGCCGTACAAGATTTAAGACGAGATAATAACGGTAATAAAGGTTCGGTAACGGCTGGATAATGTTTTTTTTGGATGTTTTTTTATTAGAGCAAGCCGTTTTCTCTCTGCTTTCATGTGTGTGTCTGCGTGAGTGTTGCGTGCACTCATGTAAAGCAGAGGAAATCCCCATGTGTGACTTCACTGTAAAAGGGGACGTGATGAATATGTGTGATGTGTTGTGGTGTGTGGTGTCAGCAACTACAATGCAAACTAACACTGTACACACACGCTTCATTTCTGTTCAAATATACACCACCCAGCTAACTGAACGTTCTCAGATGGTTCAAAATAAGTTGTAATGTTAGTGGAACGATTTTTAACATTATATATCGTATATCAAACCCGTTATTCCTAATTTATTAGTGGAACATATTAAAAATGTTACACAATTTTAAAAAGTTTGAATAACGTTCTTGTAACCAAGCAATAATGTTAATCCAACATCTTAAAAACTGGATGTTTTAAACATTCTTAAAACTTTAAAAATAACATTTTGAACCTTTCTGCAACTTATGAAAACATTAAGAAACATTCTTACAACCTACAATTGTTAGCTGGGCAGTGCCAAGTTACAAGCATAAACCCGTTATTATTTCCCTGTCGCAGGACTGATATCAGGTTAGAAACAAGCCAATGATGTTCAAGGCTCTGAGGAGGAAGATGTTTCATGCGGTGCTCTCGCTGTGTTGCTGTAGCGGTCCCAGTGCCATAAACAGGGACTGACTATAAATAAACACTGGTTATCATGACAAGATCTGGACTCTGTCTCATGGGGGCGTCTGCTCTGTCGCTACAGTAACCCTGGCTGGAAAGCAGTGGCGGCTGCAGGTGCAGTCCAACGTGACATCATGGAGCAGCGAGATGTTGCGGTCTGCAGAGAAACCACCACATGCACAGAAAGTTTACACCCCCCCGAGACAGCCACAGCTGCACCTCCTCATACAGAAGAGGCTGGTTTTAGCGGTTATATGAAATTAAATTTGGGGGCTTGTTTTGGCCGAAGTTCAGTCACATCACTGACCACAAACAGTGCTTAAAATAAAAATATTAGCTGAATCGACCTATTTATAGCTGCAGTAACCTGCTACAGTGAAGAACTAGTGACTGTATATGCCAAAGGTCGTGAAGTTTGAAGCAGTTATGACTTATTTATTGGTAAACAAGATAACATTCACATAGTTTTGCAAAAATGTGTGAATGTTAATGTATTAATTACGCATTTCATTATAAAGTCTTTATTAGTAGGCTACTTTTATTATGTTCTCCAGTAAAATATCTAAACTTTACATTTAACAAAAAACAACAAAAACAGTATGACTTTATTTTTAAAGGATATATTTTAAGTTTATTTTCTTCTGGAAGAAAAATATATATACATATAAAATAAAGTGACACATTACAAAGTAGTTACTTTGAATTGTACAAGCGTAACACAAGCTCATGTGAAGCCCTGACTACAACATTTAATTACAAACATTATTCATCATGATCTGCACTCTGATCTCTCAGCAGTCTGAGAAAGTCATACTCTGTTTACTGAAAGAGCTCAGACGGGTCACTGTACCAAATAAACCTGCACGTGTAGCCTAGCAACCAGTCCCCGTTCAGCAGATTATCTCCAGCATCTCAATACAAGTTCACAGCTGCAATATCACGACGTCTCTCAAGCTGTTAATTCCACTGAGTGTTTAACCTGAGACGAGACGGCAGCAGATCAGTTCAGCCTCACGTTTTCCTAAACCTCTCCAATCAAGTGAAGTTTATCATCACCTCCCCAGCTCAACAGTGAACATTCTCAGAATGTTGGCTAACGTTCTCTTAAAGTTAATAAAAATGTTCCTGCAGTAACGTTAGTAGAACATTTCATTATGTATCATATATATCAAAAACATAATTCTTAAATTGTTACTGCCATGTTTTAAAAACATTACAGAATTAAATAAAATGTTTGAATAACGTTCTTATAACCAAGCAATAACATTAATACAGCCTCTAAAAATTGGACACTTTGAACATTCCTAGAACTTTCATATTTAGCTTTTGTAATGTTTTTGTTACTTAATAGAAACGTTTGGTAAACGTTCTTACAACCTACAATTGTCTAAAGACGCGTCACAGTTGTAGCAGATGCTGAGGTAATTGTAGACTGTGTTGGGATGGCATGGATCCTGTTACACACTGTGTTACCAATACAAGTTAAACTGCTTCTGTTGGTTCAGAAACATGAAGGCTTATGAGATATTCCAAACTGTTCCAAAAATCAGGGCTGGATTATAATTTCAGTACACGACAGTCAGACCGGATTGAAATACTTTGAGACTTTATGTATTTTTTTCATTAACAAACTAGAGTTGCTGAAAAACAAACAGAAGCTAACACAAAAAGATTAAAAAGTGCAACATACACAATGACTGTCGACTGTTTGTCACATAAAACACAAGGCAAAAGAAAGTAAAAGCTGTAAAAACCACACGGGGATTTCCTGAAATGATCGATGGTTTGTCTGCGCAGAGCTCTGTGCTCCACTGCATTTACTGGGCCTCGCTGTGATGCGTTAACTTTCCATCAAAGTGCAAAACAAAGTGCAAATGAGTCTTTAATAGCTTTTGATAAGCACTTACACTGCTGAGAAAAGACTCACATTTCCCAGAAACCAAAACTGAGCCGTGACTCCTGACAGAGCGTTTTCCCTGTTCTCTTCAATCGATCAGGAAATTAGACTGTGATTATCACACTGAAAGCAACCACAAATTCTTCTCAAGCATTTATGATTGCCACTGCTGATCCAGTTAAGACAAGAGTGTGTCAACAACAGTACACGAGTACACGCGTGTGTAAATTAGTTGTCCTACCCACTGCAGGTTACATGCAGGATTTGGAAGGCACAGACAATAAAGCCAGTAAAGGTAAATTTACATTAAAATTGGGTTGCAGACAGATCAGAATCAGATTGTTTTAAAACAGACATAATGTTTGATTTTGTTCAGCAAGCCAGAGGACACAGAAATGTGAAAATGTCCAACAGGGAGATTTTAGGTCTCATTAACAAACGCGTCTCTATCACTAAACAGAGTACAGATTTAAAGGTTTCTAACCACCATATGACTTGAGTCCTGGTAAATTATCAGACAAAACTGTTAGTCTAGTGACATGATCACACTACAGATGAAGAGATTTGCTTGTCTTTTAAAAGAAAAAATGTGCAAGTTCACATTTACACCCAGAATGCACAGCACAGTAACAGACTGGCTGATGATCTGTGAGGTATTTACAGTCTGTTATCAGATGCTGCGCTTGCCTAAAACACTAGAAAAACACTAGGTTTTCTTACCAGTACAGAACGAGGAGTAACACTTGTGACTTCAACACTTCCTGATAAACGACACTTATATTCACACATTTTTAACAGATGCATGATCTGCTTCTAAGAACACTCACAGTTTTGCAGACGATCGGGGTTATACTACTAACCCTGTAGAGAACATTCAGTGACAGACAGATGGTTAAAGCTGTGTGGCACTTCAAAATGAATGTTCCCTCAGAGAGCAACCGCAAGTTAAAACATTAACGTCATTGTAAAAACTTACAACTGGTTGTTAGTTAAGTGAATTATGTTCACACAGCTGAGTGCAGACTGACTAACATTTCTTCCAGACATTGTGCTGCATTAAACAGATGATGCACTTCTAAACTAAACCAGATCTGATGCTCAACATGCCACAATCTGGAATGAGGGCACATAACACAACAGAAAACTAATCCACCTCTAGCGGAGCTGTGCTATTATAGGATTACATCACGCAGAGTCAGATTCACTTTCCCAATCACTGCCTCTAATCTAACTCACTAATCACAGGTCATCTGGTTATTTTTGTTCACCAGACGCTCGCACCCACACGTGAAGGGAGAATTTGCACTATGTATAGCAACGGCCACAATAGCACATTACAAGCGCACCGTGATCTTTCCAATGGCCAGGAAAGACGAATCAGTAACCAGAAATTCTCAGCTGCCAACCACAATCATTCAGCATCTGAGCTATCCACGCTTCAGACAAAGCTTTTCCCATTACATCAGTGTCGCCCTGTATATTCGATCACCTCCTGCAGTCAGGCTCCCCATCTCAAAGTGACCAGTCTGTATGTGTGCATAGAGGTCTAGAGAGAGAGCAGAAAGGGAATGCGGTACCACCAACAGGATAAGACCCAGGCCATCTTGACCCTGGCCCAAACTTCATTATGGCTTTTTACATGCAAGTTATCAGGTTACCCAATAACTGAAAGATTATAAATGGATTGTCTACACCCACCAGTGCAGTAATGCAGCCTGACTGCACTTATTGTTATTGTTTTACTTTAGTACAATCTGTCCTGCATTTGTCGCTTTTCGAGCTCTAGATTCTTTACATATTTACATCTCATCAAAGTCTGCCTGTACTATTTTTAGCTCGGCATCGAAGGTCATTGTAGTTTAGAAAAACTAAAGCTATTAAAACATCATCAAAACTGAAAATAAATAAACTATAACCAGAAATATCTCTTAATAAACTAAACGAAAATTAAGAATGAAACCAAGTCTAAGCTGAGGTACAAACATTATCAACTGAAAGTGACTAAAACTGAAAGTGAAATAAAAATGAATTAATTTTATATGACAACATTAAAAATAAATACATAATAAAATGAGCACATAAGATGACATGAACAAGATGAACTATAATACTTCAGCTCTACATTCATATGTATACACGATATACTACAGATTGTCTGCTGTTTAGCCATTGATTTTGTTGTTTGTAATTGGTGCTCACTGTGTTGTCTGCATCCCTTGCGTCTAATTCGTTTAACATATTTGTGCATATGAGTGGCAAGAAAACTTCAGAAGAAGACATGAGAAAGTGCCATGTCTGAATTTACTCAGCAGAAATACACAAACTCCTCCTGAAAACATACACAGCCAATACGAGAGCATCCCATCCCATCTTCATCCTTTAAAAGCAAGCATCTGTGAGCACAATCTTTAAGATGAACTCTCATCACTCAAGCAGGTACGAACATCTTAACACACAAAAAGCTGATTGTACATGATGGTTCATAAATCTCATAATCAAACTAAGAGTGACTCTAAACTCACTTTTGTGGGAGAGGTTAACCAGTGTTGCCAAACACTTACATCTGGTTAAAAACAGCACAAACACTCACATGATGGAGCTGAACCAAGCTGTCTAACATAAAATATCATTTTATTTAAAGTTTTACTTCACAACCGGCTATTGCCAAAGTATTCATATGCGTTTCATTGATTATCATGAGGATCAGCTGTGGAATTGTTCAATATTAAATGATTGCATAAGCAATATTACGAATAAGGAATATAAATAATATATATACTTATTATATATATTGATATTGATGTGATATATAATCATATATATGATTATACATCATTTACCAGACAGATGCTCACTGGATTATCTGAAGAAGAAGGAAGTCAAAAGGGTTTTCATGACCCCATGTGATGATTTCAGGATTGTTAGAAAATGAATTATAAAGGGATGAAGCTTTTAATGAAGGGATGTACATGATTATGATGAATATTAAAAAAAGATCATAATAATAGATGCGTTTAAAGCAAACGCTGGAGTGCTGTAATGTAACCCTGACAGAGCTAACCGTGGACCCGGATTAGACGTCACAAACGCGGCCAGCTGCACCTGTCGGTACCTGTAACGCGCGGATCTCGTGTCGGGTCAGGTCGTTAGACGCGGCGCACTTGGTCCGGAGACCTTCCAGGCTGGAGATGGAGATCTGGATCAGGTTCTGGATCAGCTCGCACTGGTGAAGCGCCTCCAGATGCTCCTCACCCCTCACGTCCATGTTTCCACCCTCGCCGGAGGCTCCACATCGGCGCGGCTGGAGGCTCACGGACCACCGCAAACATGAATCCACAAAACACGCGTTTGTACACGTATGTGGCTCAGACTGAGACCTCGCTGAGCTGTGAGTGAGTTTTGAGTTTTGTGAAGCTCTCAAACGTCTCTCGACGAAGTTCTCCGCCTGTATCAGCTGTTTGAAGAAGCGCTTGACGCGATGCATTGTGGGAATTGAAGTTCTGCGTTGAGACGCGCGTCGGGCGTCGTGGGTTTTTATTATAAAAGAAAAACGGACTTTCTTACCATTACCCCCACGTTTGTGTACATTGCAATGGCAGTGCTATTAAAATGAAGTGAAGTTTCTCTGAATTGTAAAAAGAAAAACATTTTCTGTTAGATTAATATTCGGTTATATTATAGATAGTGTAATAATAGTAATAATAGATAATGTGTGTGTGTGTGTGTGTGTGTGTGTTTATAGCTTTATGCCCATTCACATGAGAAAGGAGCTGTTGATTTTCCATTAATTAACATCTTGCTGTGTCACTTCATTATTACTGAAGCTCTTCAGATATGGTCATGCACATAAACCAAACCTTGGAAGTTCAGAACTGATAAAAGTCTTTATTGCAAAGTGTTGCAATATGTTACACCGATGTTTTCTGAAGGTGGTGCACAACAGCTCATGCAGGGCCGAGCAGTTTGCTGTTTCAGGCTCATATTTCCACATAATTTCCACATGGACAGTAACAAAAGAGTGAAGCCAGAGAAGATGTGCGCTGTGATGTGTCTGCCCTTGACACAGCGAGATGCTTTTAAACCAGTTTTCATTTTCTAACTGGTCCCAGAACTACTGTGCAATCACTTACAATAAAACATTGATAATATGCAGTAGAAAGCACAGCTTATATCCTTCCAGGTGTGAGATCTTACTTTGTCCGCTCCTCCAGGAGAAAAACTTCTAGTCCATATTTGGCTTTCAAAGCTGTTAAAAAGACTTCACACGTTTATTTGGACAGCTCACCTCCACGTCAGCCGATGACAGGTGCATGATGATTCTGATGGCCAGCTGAAACGCTTAGTCAACCAGTCATCCACACCCTGTCTTCTCAGAGCAATGACATGACAGAGCAGGTCCAGGTGGACAGAGAGAGAGAGAGAGATGAGATTTATGGGGGTGGGCCACAACTGGGGCAGTCGGGCTCGTAATCAGAAGGTTGCTGGTTCGATTCCAGCAATTGAAGTGCCCTTGAGCAAGGCACCTAACCCCTGATTGCTCTCTGGGTGCAGTAGTATGCTGTGTGTTCACTCCTCACCAGTGATGGTTCAATGCAGAGGTCACATTTCAGGTATGGGTTATCATATCTGACAAATATGTCACTTTCACTTCACTTATACAAAACACTCCCTCTGTTCCAGGTGAACACGTGGTTTAGGTTTTTCTCTGTACCTGTTAATACGAATACAAGACATGAACTGCAGTTTTGCTCAAAAATAGCAATGCTTTAATTTAACAGCTGGTATATACACTATAGTAGTTGGGTTTTTAAATCATTTTATCTGCTGTGAATTGATATATATATATATATATCTGTTTAATACCAGATAGCAGTGTTTAACCAAACATATCTGAAACACTTTCAGATAAAAACTGTAAGCACCGTTTTTATTCAAAGAAAGTGGGAATGAAAGAAATACATTTGTTTATAATCTCTTCTATTATCTATCATGATAATCATAAAACGAGCTGCCAAGAATGTTTCTGTAAGTGAGACCATGGCGCCCCCTATTGGAAAATGAAGGAAAGTAATTATAAACGATTATACCAGTTCCCTTCCAAACCAATTGTGATGTTTTGTAACGTGTTATGATGCTGTGAACCTTTAAGATTCCTGATTTTAATTGCCATTTGACACACATGAATTCACAATAATACAGCATGAAGAACGGATGAACATCAGGGAAGGATGTGATTCACAATCAAAAGTATCTGAGCAGGAAGTTGAGACAATTGAAGGAAGCTGAGAAGTTCCTCAAGGGCTCTCACTAGAGGGACCTTTAAAACTTTAAATAAAAGTGTCAAAAACAAAGTTGTGTAGTCATTCAAGACTTCTCTTTTTATAACAATTATAAATGCCCGGCTAAAGGGAATGTTCTCAGAACGTTGGCTAATGTTCTCTAAATTGTATCTCAAGGTTATCAAGAACGTTCTTGCAGTGTTGTTAGTAGAACTTTGTTAACGTTATATATGATATATTCCTAAATATTATATATTCTTAAGTTAGTTTAAAAACATTACAGAATTAATGTTTGAATAACGTTTTTATAACTAATCAATAACGGCAATATTAACCCTTCTGTTCCTGAACATAACATTGTAAGTTTGCATTCATTTCATATTAATTTTTACAGCAATTTCAAGCAGCTTGTAAAAATGTTTAAGAGAGAGAGTTTGTTTGCACGAAAGCACTACCCTTGTGATTTTATCTATAGATTTGGACCAAAAATATTAGACACACACGCATATAATGTACATATGTACACATAAGTAAATATGCCAGTTTGCCCCTTTCAAACACTGCTTGAAGACACCAATATGATTTGAAAATACTTCTTTATTTCACTAACATTCATAAACAAAAACCCAGAGAGAAATAAAAGCATACATTTATTTTTAACAAATTCACTTGCACAATATAGTTTAGACATTCTCTCTGAAACAGCTGGCAATATGAACTCATTTGCAAGCATTCTGTTTGTATATAATGTTCAGTGAAGCACTACCACCATCCTCTACATAACTGCGCTGCTAACACTCAGGTTTGAACACTGAAGTGGTGTGTTCTGCATCTGCTTAAGAGGAAGAAGCCTTTAAAGAAACGTCAGTCTGTGTAACATCAGCAATTCTCATACACACAAGCAGCAAAACAGACACATGTACATAAAACACTCACGTTTCAGCCATAAATGAAGAAAAAAAAGAGTGCCAATTACATCAGTAAGAACCCGAGGTGATCTTTGGCATCAGCGTTTGCGTTTACACACAAAACATTTTTATTGCCAAGACTGTCCGACTACATGACCAGATAAATCCGCCACTTTCTCATTCCCACATTCACTAAATTCCAAAACACCCACGTTACCATCCGAGTTTTGCCTGGAGGGCCAACAGGCATATACATCAATAAACAGAACCATACTCTTCTGTTCCCACTGTTTAAACAGGACATCTGATAATATCTGGCCCCAATGTTGCCAGTTTCCCGAAATAAGAGGTAGATGCGACATGCCAACCATCTCCACAAACCAGCTCACTGTTAAAACATGACTGGATTCTAGATTTTCTAGACTGCCAGAGGCCCAACAGACTGTTTAAGCTTGTGGAGTGACAGAGGAGAATGTAAGACGAGGTCCTCCACAGTTATGAAGCGCTATATAATTTAATAATAAATAAAGCAAAGAGGTGGCAACTCTTTTTGAAAGGGAAAACAGGAATGTGGCATTAGCATCGCAGCTGGTTTAGGAAATCTCTTCTTTACTCTTCAAACTGACTGGTAATGTCTCTTATTTCAGTTTACCCATCTCTCCTTAAAGCAAACATTTGTCACTCAAATACAGATTATCAAAGACAAATTCTGAAGCAATCATTATAAAGTAATAGATGAAAAACAAAGAAACTGAAGCTACATATATTTATACAAATGTATATACACGCTCAAAAAACATGCCTTCACAAAATTTAATTTAGAGATAAAAAAATATATAATTGCTAGAGGAAACAAATGAGCCCATGAGTTACTGTGTTTTTCGGGGTGTGGAGATGAACTGAAGGTTGTTACTGAGGCAGCATTTATGTCTGTATGTGCTTAAAGAGGCACATAAAGGGGAGGCACTGCCTGTATCCCTGAACTCAAGTTCCTGAACTGAGCCAGAGGAAGCAAAGCTTTAGCCTATCTTTCATCATTCACCAGCTGTAAGGTGCAATACATGAAGTCGTGCCAGACTAGCAGGGAAACACAAATTGTGAAATCAAAATGCAAACAAGTAAATAATAATTATAAAAAAAACAGCCCATTGATATGTTAAAGCTATCTGAAGGCCCGATGTGGACTTGAAATATGTCAGAATGCTCTGCATAAAGTTTTGTAGTATTGAAAGTAAAGGACTGGAAAGTACCGTAAAAAAAATAAAAAAAAAAAAACGGACCCTCATGATGAATTAGGGGGTTTGTATAAACGAAAAATAAGCTTTTTTTAGTTTTTTTATTTGACTTTTTGTTCTTTTTCTCCCTTTTTTCTATAGAAAACAATATTTTCAGTGCTGTGGTGTGCATTTGAAGCTACAGCATCTTGTACGCCAGGTAGTCCTGCATGGAGACAGGAATGGACAGCTTGTAGACCTGCTGGGTGGGCATGACTTGCCTCAGGGTCATGCGACACAGGTGCTGGAGGCTCGCCACGCTGTGCGGACACGCCCAGAAATGCACGCTGCCGTCACGAGACCTGCGAGAGGGACAAGACATTAATGATCAGAGAAAAAATCTTGGGTCTGCATGATTTTATGATGTCATACCGCATGATTTTATGATGTCATACCGCATGATTTTAGCCACCACTGAATGTACGAGTGACTCTGTCTTTAAACAGAACATATGAAGTAGCGTTCTTACCCAGCAGCTAACACACTTCCGTCAGTGGAGAAAGCACAGCAGAGTCCGTTTGTGAGAGGAGCGATGGCCTGCGGACTCTTCTTATCTATCCTCCAGAACCGCACCAGTCTGAAGAACAAACGTCTCAAACGTATTAATATTTTGAATGAGCTTTCTTTTTTCATGGTAATTTTAGGAAAATATTAAATATTAACTAAAATGTTTTAGCTATCTTATGTGCTTTCGTCATTATTACATTTCTTTTTGGTATTGTTATACAAGATAAAATAATTGTTTATTTTAGCTTTTATTTTCCGTTAATAATTTTAGTGCTTTATTTCATCTTATTTTCATTTAGATTAAGTTTTTAAAATAATATTTATGCCTGTATTTTTGTTTATTTCAGTTAACAGGACTGTTTTTAATAGTTTTAGTAAACTGTAATAACCTTGCACAGCAGGGCTACATGCTGTAAATGTGAAACCTTTTAAACTGTCAGTCAGTGAAAGACTGAAACTGATTAAAACTTTGAGCGTAGTGTACGCTCAATATTTGTTTTGTTTTTGCATAATATGCGAAACAAGCTGTATGTTTAGGAATGTAACTTTTTTGAGGTTCATTTGGCTTTTCTGCTCTCTCTTCAGGGTGGAGAGAGAGCAACTCCACCCTGAATCGGCAGGAGGCACAAGAAATTGAGCAGAAACTGTCTGCTGTCACAGTGATTAATGATGTCAAATAAGAGGCACGGGATCCTAGAAAGAGGCCCTGTATGAACAACACGCTCCTTCTCAAGCCCCCACCACCCTCTAATAGCTCTTAAAACATTTCTTTACAAGCTAAACTTCAAGTTCTCACGAGAAAATAAGCAAGTACTGAGCAAGATCTTTTCAAGGCAGGGTAAGAGATTCCTTACAGAAACATTTTTGTTATGGTGGCTGAATGTCTCTTTACATCCTCTTAGCAATCACTAAATAAAGTGGTCTAAATATATTCATATATATTCATATCTTTTGTGGAAGGGGCAGGACAATAAATGTCCATCCAATCATTGCATTCGGTTTGAATGCAATGATAGGATGTCCTACTTATCTGTCAAACTATGTATGTGTTATGTATTAGAGGAGGCGTGGCTTTGGAGAGCACTCCAAATGGAGGGCGGGATCTTGCGCTTTTAAAGCTAGGTCTTTATTGCTGGCTCTCTGAAATTGCCTACTGTACCATTAAGGTCAGATGTGCTGTTTGTCTTCATTATCTCACCTGTCATCAGTGACGCTGGCAATGTGCCGACCATCGTGACAGAAGGCAACTGAGCGAACCCATCTGTCGTTTGCCCCACCCGCAAATATGGGAGAGGGGGGAGGGAAGAGATGCCTGGAGGCGGTCAAACAGCACAAGTTTGGACAGATGCATTAAAACAACCAATAACAGTGAAAGCTATACAGACGATTTAAACGAATAAAGAAGAAAAGCAGTAATTTACCCCATCTCAAGCAAAACAGTTGCCATGTGAGGGTCCCACACTATGACGCGAGTGTCGTAGGACGCTGTGGCCAGCAGGGCCCCGTCGGGCGAGAACTCACAGGAAACGACATCATTATGGTGGCCCTCCAGCTTACGAATCAGAGTGTATTTATCCATGTTCCACAGAAACACCTGCAATGACAGAAACACCCATTATAGCCCACTGCTCCATTCCAGAGATGCTACACAAGGTCAGAGACATCACGTTTCACAGTCTGAGTATGTATCTCAAATTAAACAGCAATATTAAAACGTGCTCAGTGTCATTTCTTAAACAATCTTTACAAGTGCTACCACCAAACGCAGAAAAAAATGAAAATAGCACATGCCATTCAAACAGCGGAGTGAGTTTAAAGTGGCAAATAAATGTACAGATCGCTTCAGAGCAGCGGGCATTTACAAATCACTATTTTAAATACATTTACTGCTACATTTCAATCATTTGCATGTAAATACTACAGCGTACTATTTATGAATATTACATTTATTAAAATAATACTTTCCCAAAAACTACAACAAAATGTGGAAAAAAATACCAACAAGTAGTAACTTAAGGTAACATAATGTTACTCCACTGGTTTCCCCTTTCAGTTTTAGTTCACTTGAGTTTACAGTAGGCGAGCACCGCTCTGGTGGAGGCCTACGAAGAGACACAGATACTGCAAGAGAAGAGAACATTTGATGGCCAAAAACGTTGACCCCTTCAGCAAACACAGAATACAGACTGACAACTGCAAAGTCTATGACTTAAAATCAGCCTGGAGATTTCCTACTGCTTGTTTTGCTCCAGCACAATGCTTCAGATTACCCCTGCAGAAAGTGTAATGTTTAGGAGGTTTTCAGACCACGAAAGCACAATATTTATACAGGTTTATATTCAAAAAGCAAACATCCTAGTTTAGTCTGTGTACTCTTAGCTACAGACATTGTACTTGAGCAAAAGTAAATTTGCAGATGATAAACTATTTGCAGAATAAACATTCTGGTGTTGGTGGAGAAACTACAACGGAAGGTTTACAAAGCTAATCTTCCCATTTTACTAACAAGATGAAAAGGGCTTCAATGTGCAAAACTACTGACTGTAATCAAAGTTATTTCTCAATTAAAATTTTAACATAAATTTAGTCAATCGAAAGTCTGTCATTACCAGACTGCTGTGACACAACGAGCCCTTTCATTGCTCACACACACCAACAATGTTCTCAATTATAATGTTCTCAAGCGCATTATAAAAGAGTCAGATCAGAGCTATTTTGTAAGACAGACTGAACAGTGATTGAGCATCTTGGCTCAAAAACACACAGGTGCCATGATCTCAGTTCACTAAGACGCTAAATGACTGAGGTTCTGACTCTACTGGCTTATGTAAACATACAGCAGACATAGTGTCCTATAGTATTTCTAAACTGGACAATGTTAAACGTAAGAGAGGATATATGTGATGGGAATTCTACTGAATATAAAGAATGATAACAGATAAGGAAGGGCATCTCGCTGCCAGGTAAGTCAACTTTTATGAGACAGGAAGTGAGGTACAGGAATTGAGGACTGCCACAACAGAGGTAGAAAGACATGGAGCAGAATCTACGTACAGGAAGCCCTTGCGGGCAGGAGCATGGAAGCCCCTGGGGCGTGGGCACGGCACATGAGCGTCCAACGGGGGCCGCGATGGCAGCCGTGCCCCGCGTGGTCCGCACCGGCTGCTCTATATGTCAGCGCGGCGCTTCCCTCAAAACCACTCACACACAGAGCTTTGCCACCACCTGGGACAGGGAAAGCAAGACACTTATGGACACACACAACCGTACACTTTAACCTGCTCATGGGAGGAGAGTTGGAATTGCATGGAAGCTGGTTTTGGGAACTTTGGTAATTTTGGAAGGATTTTATTGGCCTGATGCCATAAGGGCTTATGTATATAGACAACTACATAAACAACAAGCATGAGAAGTAAATGGTTACAATTTCTTTTGTAGTTCTAGATACCAGTTAGGCATATAATCATTGTTAGAACATTGTTACTGTTTAGGGTGTATTATCTTTGACTCAATTACGATTTTTAGACGCATTATTACTGTGCAGTCTTTCACTCATGTAAAATCAAACTTTTGTTAATGGCTTTATAGCTTTGCAAACTCATGAGCCGTTTGTATTATCTACATAAGCATAATCAACCGCACGTCTGTTTGAAAAAAAGAAAGCGTAAATCTACAGGCAGGGTTTAAACATGCAAAATATGACCCTGAGCATTATGATGATATAAAGATGCATTTAACACTCACTGATTGGTCCTAATACATAACACAATAATAAGAATAATATTAAATTAGATCTGGAAAACGTACCGATTTGCCTGCGCCTACAGAACAAAGCACCGATGAATCGGGTGAGAAGGCGCTGCAGTAGACCCAGTTCTGATGGCCACGTAGAACTTTCACCATGTTACCTATTAAGAGCACAAACAATTCAGATGAAAAGGATAACGTGTAACATTTAATATCTGTTAACATTGTTTTCTATTAAAGCTGCAATCCGTAACGTTTGCCTCTCTACCGCCATCTCTGTTTGAAACATAAAATTGCACTGATCTGTCATGGTACTTGATCAGTGACTGATTTTCGTTTATTTTTAACCAAAGAAAGTGTTACGGATAGCAGCTACTATTTTAAATGCTGAGCTTGGTCCTGCACTCATTATTTGTGTAGGCACTGGAAGGTTTATCTTCAACAGAGCTGTAACATTTACCTCAGCTTCTCTATAAAACATGATGCCCAGAGAACAATAAAATAAATATACTTAAACTAATTACTAAATTCTTCACTGTAATTCTTCACTAAATTCTTCACTTCACCAGGCTTAAACTCCTGGTGCCAAATGAGAGTGGGGTAATTTAATGTAACGCTGGCAAACATTTCTCATTGTATTAAAATAAACAAGCAAAACGTTTGCAAATACAAGCTCTATTATGATCTCAAAGTTTCCAGCACATAAATGAGATTCATGTGGAAAACTTTCGGTGGCAAATTTGTCCTGAAATCTTGCAAGAAAATGAGTGAATATCAGCAAACATTCAACTGGGCTTGGCATCAGTTTGTTTCTCGGCACTTTTCCAAAGAACTGGAATGTTTGAGTGTGTGTGTGTGTGTGTGTGTGTGTGTGTGAGAGAAACAAAATTCCATGGAGATAAAATGGAAATAAAGGAAGGCAGAAGACAAAGCAGGCTTCTGTGCTAGAAAAACTAATAATACACTAAACATTTTGCTTTGGTATATAAAACAAAGAAACACCTAAATGTGTTTATGAATGATTTATACACATTACAAAAGCCAAATTCGGCCCTCACCATCATCTTTCAGGTCCCACACACGTAGAGTCTTGTCTCGTGAAGCAGACACCAGCACTAAACTTCCATCTGGAGCAAACGTCAAGTCTCGCACAATGTCTGTGTGGTCCATCAGGTTCAGCAAAAGTGTCCCTGTGCACAAAAACCAATGACACTGAGGACACAGGTATAAGAAAACACTTACTGTTTACAGTACAAAGTCCTTGTTAATCGATTCCAACTGCGTCAGCGGCCAATCTGCATCAATCTCATTGTTGCATCTTGGGAGGACATGGTTAAAGACCTGGCAGTACACAAACAGGTGCACACGCTGGCCAACTTACATCTTTTCAATTTAAGCCTATACATTTATTCTTAAAAAGACAATGTTTGTAGCTTTTGTATCAAATTAGGTAAATATCCAAAGAGCACTTCACATTTGAGTGAAAAAGCCATGTGAGAAAACAGCAGTCACACACCAAACCATTTCTGCATGATTGAAACTGAATAGCTTCGAGGTGCGTGGAAGTAAAATGACTGCAACCCGC
The DNA here is from genome assembly GCA_036877525.1 of Chromobotia macracanthus. Taxonomy (NCBI): domain Eukaryota; kingdom Metazoa; phylum Chordata; class Actinopteri; order Cypriniformes; family Botiidae; genus Chromobotia; species Chromobotia macracanthus. The sequence continues at coordinate 4,173,788 of JAZGTH010000080.1, read as the reverse complement.
CAGGTTAATCCGCTTTACATCTCCACAATTTGTTTCATATACATTCTTTAGTTCTAGTTCTGGTCATGTAATTGGGGGTTTAGTAGCAGCTTATTCAAGTCCTGTCAAGTTACTGTACATTTACTGCTATCAGATTTCTCCAGAGACTTCTGAGAGGAAAACATAGGCAACTGGAGGGGGAGGAGTTTCGCACCCTGAGAAGATTTATGGTACTGCGAGTTCAGTTAGAAGGGAGGCAGAGTCATCCACCTAGTAAAACAACTCACTCCCCTCAAAATAACCAATGACAACCGCTGTACGGGACCTGCCCACCTATTAATACATTCTGCAGCTGGCAAACAAATAATTATAACTTGGGAAAGCTGCCTGCTGTTATCTGCAGCCAAAATCAAAAGCCAGCCCTATCTCATGTAATGAGACTGTTTTCCAAACTGTTTTCCAAACAGACTCATGAGTCCAATAAAATACTGTGAAATTTGACTGGAAGCACAGCACACAACAGGAACACTGCCCAGACGTTTACACAGTAGATAGTATTTTACACAGTAGATAAAACACAGTAGAGAATTGTGACGGTCAGTATTTGGTTATAAGACATGCACATTAACAAAATTACTGACACAATAAAAATAGGTCAAAAAGTAGGGCTATTTTTATCTGCTTCAGCTTGCATGAGCACCTCCGTCTCTCACACAATGTGCTGAAAACTGACAAACAGGAAGTGGGCATGCCGACATGTTGAGCCAGGGCAGCATGACAAGAATCACTGTGACATTTAGTACACAATTACTCAATTGTAGAGAAAGTTCTGGAAAGAAACTGACAGTTTTCATTTCAGACAAACAATCTAGGATGACGTGAAAACAAACAGAACTCACCAAATAAAAGACATTATTCAACCTGCACGTTTTATTAAAGGTAATAATTTGTAACATGTAAAATCTTTCAAAAACATTCATGATGATTTTTAAGATCTATTATAAAAGATCTACAGAATATTGAATGGCTATCAGTAGCGAGATTCTAAACCAAGCTAGATTAGTGTTTGACTAAATGTGAACACCTTCTCACCTGTGTAGACGTCCCAGATTTTGATGCGGCCGTTGTTGAGGCCGGTGGCGAGGAGCAGCTGGTCCTGGCCGAATTTGAAACGATGCCATTCGATATTCACACAGCGGCTCTGCTTCTCAGGAACAGAGGAACCGAAGGCCAGGCCCCACACGATGTCACCGCAGTCGATGGTGTGCTCTCTGGGCTCGCCCGGCACCGGACTGCCCCCGCTGCTCTGTCGGGACAATCGTCGAGGGCCTGTGCCACTCAACCACTCTTCCTTCCTTACAGAACTGGGGTGAGAGAACAAGGGAGTTACAGAGGTGTGATGAAGCTTTTTAACAAATTAATAACTTTTTCTTCTAAAACGGTTATTCAGTAAACAAGTCTATTTAGACAAGCTGAACACAAACCCTTAGACGTGTTTGTAAACGCTCTACCAAACAGCCTGCCTTAGAGATTACAGTGCTGCATCCACTTTGACCCACTTAACATCACTTCTAATTCACTTGTAAGCCCAGTTCTAAAGGAGGCGTTAAAACAAAGGAGCTCTGAATGTCACAAATTAACTTGCAACAAGATCTTGTTCATAAAAGGAATCAAGTCAGAGACTAGCAGCTTCACAATAAGTTATTGTGTGAATACAATGTGGGTGCAGCAAAACACAACAGAGAAACACCTCCCATGTGCTCACTAAAGCCTTTAATAGCACAGTAGCTTTTGTTCGGTGTTACCATTAAGACAGCTTCTAGTATATTCCAACCAAATAAACTCAAAAGGGCAACACAGACTCGAACTGTGCGAAGCAAACATTTAACAATGAAAAGGATTACAGACTCTTTTCTCTCCCATTATAAGTGGTGTTTTATGCACACTTTTATAGGTTTCATGCATGACTTTTAGTAAACTGAGGTCTGGATATCATGCTCCTTAACACAATGAAAACTATTTGAAGACTTAAACCATCTGAAACAAAAGTTCATTCGATTTTACCCTTTGCATACAAAGTTAGACTGCAAGATTTGTTACTGTATTTAACAAACAACATTAAGAAACAGCAGTACAAAAACAGCCGCAAGCTCAAACATAACCTAATACAAGAAGCTCTTCTGCTGGAGGCGTGGACCCAAAGAGCATAGACATAAACGTCATTGTGAAGCCTCCACATGAAGAGCAGGACAATGACTGTGTTGGCAGGCCCATGCACTCCACGGTCGCCTCTCCATCTCCAGTGTAAAGTGAGAACGTGACGGCGACATGGGGCACAACTCATTGAATGCTAAACGGGTCCGAGCACTGGACTCAACCATGGAGCAGCTACCACCCAAACACCCAGAAAACGTAAAGGTCCGTAAACACACAGGCCGCACTGTAACAAAACAAACCAGCAGGATACAGCGAGATTATGGGAATATACTCACAAGCTGGCTAAGCATTTTGTCCACGGTACGAGTCTGACAAATCGATGCCCCTGAGACCAGGCGAAGTAGGAACCATCAGGAGCAAAAGCTACAGTCCACGTCTCCCGTCCAGACTTCTGGTCAAAGGGGGCGACAGGAGGTATGAGCTCCCCAACGTACTTCGCTTTAGCTGTAGTGACAGAAAACAAACCAGATATCAATACAATGAAGGAAACACAGTTCACAAAATGTCGTCAAAATACATATGCAGGTGTCAACCAGAGGGATTGTGGGTACAAATGCAAACTATTGTGAATGAAGCAAGTAAAAAATGAGTGGCGTAAGAGACAAAACAATCTTATATTATGTATATCCATATACACACAGTACATAGAGTACAAGCTATTAATTTAGTAAGTTAACACAATTAAATAATTAAATTAATTAAATAAAGTTAACACAACCTCTGTTGTAAGTTTTAGAAACAGGCGCACGGCGGGGCAGGCCGTGAGCGCGCGCCGGCGTGCACGCGCTGTCGATTATAACAGAATAGACGTCACAGGCGTTTTAATATAAATATAAATAGTTAATATATAATATAAATATAATAAAAATAGTTTTTGACCTTTCTGATTTGCACGCAGAACACACAGTAACTAAACTGTTGCACATAATAAAAGCGACGCAGAAAATCAAAGGTGCAAGTTATAAAGAGATTAAACCGAGGAAGTAAAACTCACCTATTTCATTCTCGTTGACACAGTTTGGGAAGCTTGCCATCTAAACCCGAGCGGGTCTCTTAAACCGACGTCTCCTTGGCAACGCGATAAAAACGCCGCAATTCACGACGCGACGTTACAACGCGAGGCAGCGCGCGTCAACCAAAGGCTGAATGTATTTGCATACACCGCGACTGCAGAAGATATTCAGGACGTATTCAGTGTAATGCGCAGACGTGTGTATTAAAACGGGTTTAGACGAGCAAAATAAAGCGCCGCGCGTTCGCTCGCGTCGCGCTCGTAATGGCTGAGCGCGTCCGAGATCCTGACGCACAAGCCGGGTCGCCCGGTGACGTCACGGGGGTTGCCACGGCGACGGAGGAGCACGGCTCTCCGATTCGCCCGACGCCGTTTGCGCGTGGCCTCTGATTGGCTGGAACGGAACGCGAGCGGATGCGTGGAATACGCGCCGATGAGCGGCGTGTGGACGGTGATGGATGAGTTTCATACAGAGAAAAGAGATTATTAATAAGAAAAACATTAGGAAATTCACATCGTCAGCTCATTATTATTGTGCTTAATAATGTGTCATATATGTTTTGATAAACAAACAATAAAGATAAAAAACAATAAAGTTTTGTTATATATGTACTAGTATATATATATATATATAAATATGCATGCAAAAGGTCTACAGACAAATGGTGAAACAACTTCAGAATTGAATTCATATGCAATATTAATATTAATATTAATATGCAACAAACAATGCAATATTTCTCATTTCACCTCCTCCTTCAGTCAATGTACAACAATGTAAAACCTGGCCATTAAAAGGTAACCTGTTTAATGGCATGGTTGCACACAATTGTGGTTGCAGGTTGTGATCTGATTTGGTGAAAAATTTGGCTGAAAGCATGCTTTGAATTTTTTTTCAGCTGCAGAAAGCTGCTGCACAGAAACAAAGACTGAATCAGTTCCATTAAAACAAAAGCTTTAAAAAACCAGCAGCAATAATGACCCCAAAGCGACCAGATAAAGAGGTGAACTCAGAAGAATATCCGGTGTTCTTAAGGCAACATTTAAATGTGCAATTCACAGACATATGACAAGCAAGACTAAGAGATGCAAACATTATGATTTGCAATAAAATGCATGTATTAATGTATGAAAATATTACATGTATATTATAATGTATATAAACATTCTTCCTCTTTATTATACATTATATAACAATAATTGGATGTATAGCCACATTTAACTGTACAGTATATGTGTTAACACTGACCAGGCAGATAGAGATGATGGTAATGAATGTAATCTGACAGTTTCGCAGCTCTCTGTTCTGCTCTGTTCATTTATCTTATATTGTTCCAGCAATTTGATCTTCTTTCTACCAGAAAAGTCAGTCTAGAGGGATGATAATTTAAAAGACTTTGTTGAAGTGTTAAGCAAATTTGTATTTGCTGTTGGATCTGTATGTTATGGAAGAGCCCTCATGGCAAATCTTACTGTGTCATACAGATTACTGTGTTAGATATATTTGTATTCTAGTGATCTTTGTTTTGTTGCCTCAGTAACAATAATAAAGTGTTTTATTTTGTCTTTGGGAGATAACTGAACCGAACTGACTGTGGAAATGTTGGGTTGGACAATTCGAGGAACACCGATTCAAAGTCGGTCAAGTGAAGGACATCCAGCCGGGTGGTCTGCACATCTGATAGCAATAACGGTATATGATTCACTACAAATTTATGTGAGCTCAAAAAAGATTAAAAATGAACAACTCAGTAACAATTCAACTTCAGCAATGGGCTTGTACTGCCCACTATAGGTCGAAAGACTTTTTACACTTCCATGTAGAACCTCAAAATAATTTTAACACAATCTTTTATGATAAATGTCATTTAAAAAAACCACACAGCCAGACATAGTACAACAATTTAATTATTTATTACAATAGCCAATAAACATTTGGATCGTAAGAAAGTCTGAAACTTGAAAGCATTTTAATGTGATACAAACACTGTTTGGATGACCAAACCAAAGCTTAGAAAATATGACGGTGAATCTTTTTCCTCAAGGGACAGACAAATAATGATAAGATCAGATTCTGTTTGGATCATACAGATGCTTCCCTGTTTATGTTTTTTAAATTGTACATTTCACTAACTGTGCCAATCAAATTCACTCTGGCCACATCAGCCACCGATTTCTCTTTCAGCTCCCATACAGAGCAAACGGTGAAACCGGAGGACCTCATACAGTCTGGGTCAACATACATGGACATGTAAGCGGGAGAAGAAGGGCTACATACCAGTCTTGAATTCCTCATGATGTGACAGCAGATGGTGGACATTAGTTCATTACATTATAAACATCTATTAGAGCAGTGCTGCTTGGTTTGCTGAATTAAACCTCAGCTCTGCAGTTAATGCTTGTCTTTTTAGTTGTGCTTTTACCAGAATGTGAAATGAAAACAGGTTCCCTGAGAGGATAAAACATGTTTATGAGCAGGATGGAAAAAGACTCGTGCATCTGAGCACAACCTCTGCAGAAAAGCAGTACTCATGATGACTAACTCGACAAAGATCTGCTCCTGACAAACATTTGTTTCAGTTTACATCAATACTGACTTGTGGCATCCTCAGATGAAAACACTAAACAGTCATTATGAGGTTCCAAACATCTACTACAACTTCACAGCACACATAATTATGTGGACGAGGTCATGTCATTGATTATGTTAATGATTATGTCTATAATCTGAAAACAATGAAACATACATCAATCACTTATTCATGAACAATCACATACAGTGTCCTGAAAAACATGATCATGACTTCATAGCTGCTTCACAAAGCTGTCTTTAAAAATGATCAAGCGTTTAGTTGTTTATTGGTAAAATGATGCTTTGGCTTTGTATATGGAACATGATGGATTCTTAACACATGTAAAACTGTAAGGTTTGTGACTTGTTAAACAAACGTTTATCTGCTGAATCTACAAGCAAACAAACAGATCATTGGTGGCCTCCAATGCACTTATACAAAATATTGAGATACAAAAAAGGACCACAATGGCACATTCTTATTGGTGGATCACAGTTAGACTCTGATCTTCTGGCATTGTCACATGACCTCTGGAAGCACAGCGTTCAGATAAATCACTCAGTGTGATTCACAAGAGCAAACCACACAGCAGCTTTGGGCTGGTTTCAGGACGGCATCATTTAACTTGTTTTATGCTCGTTCTTCAACGTCACAAATCGATCTTATCCCAACTAATAGCTCAAACAATCAAAACACTTTATCGAAACGCACTTGAGAAACAAATATTTAAAAAGTCAAATATTTTGTAAAACAGATATGGCAGTGCAAAAATGAGCACAAAGATTTGCTCCTTTTCTTGTGTAAAAAACCACAGAAACTGAAATTTTGCCCTTCGGAAATGTGTACAGCTAAAACCTTTGGAAACGGGCACACCGCCTTTTGATGTTATGCTGCATCTGTTATCATTTAATTGTGTGAAAATGCCTCACAGAAAAGTGAATTATTTAGCACCCCTAAATCAACCCCAGACTGGACGGAGAGCTGAACAATAGAGTTTTTTTCTTTACAGATACGGAGAGAAAAAGTGTTTTGTGAGAGTTAATGAACATTCTGATCTGGTGCACATTCAGTGGGGAAACACTTTAAATGTTTAATATTAGAGTAATGGCCCAATGAGATGCCAGAAAATATAATGTGCTGAAACATCTTACCAACAGGACCCAAACGTACATGATTTTTAGAAAGTCGACATAAATAAAATATTTGCCTCTTTTTTAATGCCAGGATTTCTCTAAATTATACGCAAGTGGGGAACACATTTCTAAAGGAAATTCTATTAAACAAAAAAGGAATTTCAGTTCAGGGGCAAACAAAGAAAAAAATAGCTGCAAATCAGTACTATATCTGTTCTGCTTTCCATATAAAATCATATATTAACAAAGAGTTACAATAATTATATTGATTACAATAATCAAATGCAGGTAACAATAATCGCATGCTCGCAAAGAGCTGCTACAAAACAATCATACAGTCCTGTCTCAGTCTGTCTGGGGACGTCTGTTCCTCCAGTGTGTGACTGCTCAGTACTGATCTAAGCACCAGAGCCGCTGAGATAAGAAGCATCAGCTATGTTGTCTCTTGTCTATGGATGAATGATCTCTGGTTGGTTTAGACAACACAACATTATCTGCTGGATAAAAGGACGAGACTCACTATGATAGTGATTCCTTGTGTGGATCCTCCTCTTCCTGAGCAGCCAATCGTCTTTCTTCATCTAGAAAGACACACAATGACATGCAAATTGGAACCGTGGTATCTAATCCAGAGTGACACTTATTATCTAATCTGAGCAGCCAACCAAATACACTTTAAGGCTGTGTTCACACTTTGATTGGTCCAAACCAGAACTCAATTTCCAGCGAGTTGCTCTGTTCACATTGTGCTTTCAGAACCAAATTGCAAAATGTTTTATTGTTTATCCAAGTATTAGCACAAGTAATAGAAGCAGCTGTTTTCTAATGCTCTTGCTAATGACTTAGGGCAAGAAGATATGCAATGCATTATACTTCACATAGTGGCACCAGGAGTGTGCAAAAATGAACTGTATGGAAGCAGTGTGTGAATGCAGTTCGTTGGCGTTCAGTAAACCTGTAAAAACGATTCACACCATCAATTTGAACTCTGACTCAAATCTGCACCAAAAGCTCTAGTGTGAAAAGGAAAGAAATAAATGTCTAGGAAAACTGGAGCAAGTCCTACCACAGGAGTTTCCTTCCACATTGTCCAGGAGGTTGGCGGTGGAGTTAGCGGTGCCCAATCTGAGACAGCACAATCAAAGAACAGCAGACGCTAAATTTATTCAACTGAACACAATGTGACTGTGCCAAGAATCATATATAACATTTGCTGTAGGAATCACACTGCACTGTCACAAACAAATGCTTAGCAGTGATAAAACCTTGAATTTGCATTAATTGCATTGATTACTAAACTCATAATTTCATTGAATTTCTGTGTTTTAATCTTCCTCTAAAAACACTTTCATTCCATGCGGTATTGTGTTGTATACAATCATACAGTGTTAAACTGGCACATTTCTGGAGCATGCTGAAGGATACGAATGATGTCGCAACAGCGTTCTTCTTTTAGACTTCCTGCGCTTCGTCTTCTCTGAAAAGCCTCGAGCGATTTCAAACATCTTCTTCCTGGTTGCTGCAGATGAGAATGCGACAAACATTAAGAAGTCCTAAAGTAAATTTCTGAATTTGCGATATCTTCAAGAAAAGCAGGATGCTCCTACATTTCCCCATGTGCTTCAGCTTGTCTCTAAACAACGCATCTTCAGAAACAGCCGTGCAGGCCTCTACAGATCCAGAGGGATAGTGGCCATCTGTTTAACAGTAAAACAATACAGTTTTTACAGTAAGACTGTACAAGCCCAGTCCAGACCAAAAACATCTTTTAGTAGTACAAACTAGATTATTTGCACAACTCGCTGCTATGATATTAGCCTATTCTGGGGGGGTTGCCAAGGCACTGTTATGCAGTTGCTAGAGCATTGTTATGCGGTTGCCAAGGTGATCTTAATGGTTGTCAGTGCATTGCTACAGTGTTCATAGTGGTTGCCCGATGGTTGCTAGGCTCTTTAGACAATAAGAAGTCACCTATCACCAATCCTAACAGCAAGTATCACTAAATTACACATGTAACTAGATGTATTTTACATATGAGGATATATCACCACATCTTTACAAAGGGTTTTAAAAACACTGCATTCACAAAGCGGGGACATGCTCAGACCTACCTATAGAGTTCTCCACGCCAGCTGATGAGTGACTGGATTTGGATTTCTTTGACTCGTATTTCAATCGATCTGAAACAAAGATGGAAGATGTTATGGAAGGTGATTCTGTAGCTTAACCCACAACATAGCAGCGCAAAGGTTGTGGGTTCGATTCCCAGAAAACACACATACTGATAAAATGTATAACTTGTGTATAACATTTGCATAACATACAGATGTCTAACATTTATTCTGCCAAATGCATAAATGTAATATAAATGGCTAAAATACCTGACGCTCTGCATTGTACCAAAATATGACAATATCTGAAGAGGTTTACGTGTCTTGACAAATCAGGCTAGTTAACCATTAAAGCACAAACAAAACACATGATGCACATTACAAAATTTCAGTCAATAAACAACAGAAAAACTGAACACTCTGTGTCAATATTTGTACCCTACTGAGTAAATCAGCTTTAGGATTCACTCTGTGTGGGTGGAACTGTGGAAGGAGGGGAAGCAGAGAATCAGAAACAGCCTGATCACCCTGTTTCTCGCATGGGCGAGTGTCTTCCTACCTCTTTCTAATGCGATGAGGAACTCTCGGTTCCTCTGCAGCTCCTTCATGAATTCCTGGTTCTGCAGAAAAAGAGCAATACGTTCGTCTTCCAGATACTGCTTCAGTTTGCGTTCCTGTTCGGAGGCCCCGGCTGTTCCCTCTGAGGCTGCTACAGTGGAGCCTTTCTGAGGTACTGAAGAAGAGGAGGATGGGGGCTTGGACATGCTATTTTGAGAGCCCTGCAGAATATTAAAGGATGGGGGAATATGAAAGACAAGTAGATCCTCACTATTATTAAAAAACTTTCGTCATATGATGATGACTGCATACAACAAAAGTGCAGCCGTTCAAAAATGTATGATGAGTATCTCCACACTGGCCTTTGATGTCCCCGAACAGCAAGAGTCAGAAAAAAGACCCTGTAACTACACAGCACCAGTGCTTAGGATCAATTAAGACAAACATATAGAAGTGAAAATTTAGTTTAAAAGTGGCTGACAGCCTCTCAAACTCAATTTTAGACCTTGATCAAATATCAAGGTGCTTCAGGCTATGTATGTGCCACTTCAGGCTATAAGGTATCACAAGCCAACACTCACCTGTATACGGTCCAATTGTTGTGGCAGGATCCGCAGGAAGTCATCAGGCAGGTTGCCAAGTAACGGTGGGTTCCAGTTTTTATAACCTCGGACTTGCGCGTGTCCAGGAGGAGGCTGGGCCTCAAATCTGAAGAGTAGGAGAGGAAGAACTCAAATGCTATAATGGGAACTCAAATGCTAGAAACAATAATGCTTTATAATGAAATGACAGCTCTTAACATGTGTCTGGCCATTTCAATGTCTGAATAAACGAGGACTATGTCTGTGGATAAATACATTTCATGAATGTTTCATGTATCTTCTGAGCCTGTGCTGAACAGGCAATAGGAAGGGCAGTTTGTGTTATGAACACCAGGGGGCATCAATCAGAGAACCGTGACTAAAGTAAACAAGGAGTCTGAGGCCGTGCTGACCCCATTACACGATTCCAGCACTGATGTTTGTCATTCTTTGAAAAAAACTGTTTAAACTCTTTATATCCTTTTGAAAAGTACTTGAAATGTTTTTAACATTGGGAGAGAATTCTAGGAAACATCAGGGCTTTTTATAACCTGGGTGGAGGAACAGGTGGAGTGTCGGGGTATTTCCTGTCATATATGTGCATGTGGTATGTCGGTGGAGAATAGACAGGGGGCGGTTCTTCATCTGAGCTGTCCGGCTCCAGCGTCCGCTCAAGAATCTGATCAAACAAACACACCAGATAATGCAATTACAAACTTTATAACACCTTGATCACCATTTAAAGCTGCAGTCCTGTTACGTTGGCCTCTCTGACGCCATCTCTGTTTGAAAATAAAACTGCAGGTTACTTTACGTATTTTCCTTCACTTTATGTTGAAGTCAAATGAAGCCAAACTCTCATTTCCAGAGAAATCGGAACCGACAGCTCACATTATTAAACATTATTATAAACTTACTGTTGTGAATCGGGGTAAGATAAAGAGATTGTGTTAAGCACTGATCTGTCATGTCATCTGCATCTGCTCAATAACTGATTTTTGTTCATGTTTAACCCCCAAAAAGTTACAGATTGCAGCTTTAACATCGATTTCTGATGAAACCGTTTGAGATTTGTGCACTCAAAGCACAATTGTAAGTAGTTAAAAATGCATGTCGCAAGTAGTTAAATAATGGCCACGTCGCAATATAAATGTGTAAAATGTTAATCGGTCCCGACTCATCAGCTTTGTGGAGTGGATGACTGACAGCTGATCAGTGTGGATTAGCATTTACACAATTAATACATACACACATATATATAACATTTGTGCATGCATTTTAGACTACACATTTGGATGTGTTTTGAATGGTCTGATAACCAGTGTTTTAGATCTTGTGATGTAAAACATTACACATAAAGCTTTTGTCATGATCAGACCTCCTGAGACAAATCTTAATACCAGGTCTAAATGTGACATGACAGATAATTAAACTGTTAACAGCATTTGTTTCATAAGCGACAGTTCTAGCAGATCTAAATCCTTTGCATCCAATGAGATGCTCCTTTTATTCACTGTATCTCAGGTGATCAACGATACTGTTCCCACACCTGCCCATCTAAACAGCACACTGGCAATAATGCAGGAGAACGTGCACACACAATCACAGCAGAACATATAAAAAAACACAGTCTGAGCTTCACTTATGACTGAATCACATTCTAATTCAGACAGTGTCTGTCTGTTGGGTCATGATGACAAATGTTGGCATGTTCTGTTTCCCAGAAACAATGTGAAACATATATGCTGGTTATAAAATTTTCAGTTTTTAAACATATTTTAATAGAATTTAAACTGATTTTACTATCTTAAAGCATTTTTCTTCAATATCATGCAGCCCTATTTAGTACAATATAATGCAACAAGTGTAAAAGAACTCAGACCTCTGGTGGGATGCTGTCGTCTGAATCGGAGCTGTCATCTGAGTCCAGCTCGTCCGTGCTCATCTGCAGCAGCTGATCAATGGTGGCATCCACAGCTCCGTTGTTGGAGCGGAGAACGCACTCGATGACCTCATAGTCCATGCTGGGGAACATGGTTTTGAAGTCCTCCATGGCCTGACTGAACTCCAGCCTTCGAACCTGCCGGTTGGGCCTGGAGTTGTTAAGCTCACTGGCTGCCGAGCCCCCGCGAGACCCTCCATTACTGCTGCTGCGCCGGAAAAGACTGGTCATGCTACAGGACCCTGTTCGCCACCCGCCCTACGACACCACGTGGAAAACGTAGGTGCTGAAGTCTCGATTCCGTCCGGTGCCTTTCTCAGTTTCTCTTTTACGTGATTCCTTGCTTTCGTCTGCAACTAATCAAACTTTCTCATGGTGAAAGCCGTTTCTTTCTCTTCCTCTGCTTGTTAAACTGCATCCAACACAACCATATGGAATCGCTGGCACCGGGAAGTAGATGGTCTGGTCTCAAGTTTGTTTGAGACGTGGTATCCGACAGTATGGTCCCCTCATTAGCTCTGCTTGAACTGCAAACAAACAGACAGGCAAGCAGTTAACAAGGCTTTGAAATGATGCAGTTCATCATATAAACCTCCGACTGCCAAACGTCAGCTGTTTAATGTTCTGATCTCATGCTTCTCGTTTGCTCTTTGCTCTGGAGACCAGCAGGCCCAGATTGAGTTGCTCATGGCCACACATGCTGTTACAAAGTCGTCCATTCCTGAGGGACTGATGCAATGACATCCACAGATTTAACAACACAAGCAAAACCATGTGAACGAAGCGGCTAACGAGTCGAGATGAACTGCAGAGTGCCAAATAAACAAAAAGGTGGAAAAATACGGAAAGGCCACAAGGTGCCCTACAGAAGTTCACTGTAAATAAGTCTGTCAGTTCCCACAAGGCATCTCCTATCACATCAGCTCAACTTCAGCGGGAATAAAACCAGCTGGCAGGAAATGCGATGAAGAAGACTACTGAAACGATCGCTTTCACGCTAGTAAGAGGCATGACTGGCTTAGACACACAAGCTGACACAGAGGCCACACTGAGCTCACCTCAAACAGAGTTAGGCAGGTCAGACTAACACTGATCAGTGTCTGTGAAACGACAAGACTGCATCATGATGGAGATTGAGAAGAAAACCCAGTGATCCATCTTCTCAGCATGACAGAGAATGTCTCATTTAAACCCAGATATTCAATGTGGTCTCAGTCTTTTCAACTCCACCATTCATATATTATACGCAACAAAGAAAACATCGAGAAAGACTGCAAAGCCCATTGTCATCAACAAACTTTATTATCTTTCCTGCTTCATTCCCGTCCTCCCTCTCCTCTCAGTGCGGGACACAGAAATCCCTGCTCCTGCTAACAATACACACAGTTGAGGCCAAGACAGGCCCGCATGGCACTGCCAGGACCCAGCGCCCCTCGCCAGCCTCTCATTGCCATGACAACATGTTGTGATTTAAACATGATGTTTGCCGGGCAGCGATACGGACGTATGCATGCCAGCAGGGATGTGGGTAAGACAGTGGGAAGCTCAGATTTGTGCGAGGAAAAATTTCCCTTGTGGCCAAGTGGTCATCTTGAGGACTGTTTTGTGAATGAATGTGTATTGTTTTAGCTGCCCGCTGAACTACTTTTTGCATCTACTTATTCATTCGCCTTAGACTCTGAGATGCCTTGATGACACACAATAGGAAAGTCCACAGAAGAGCATGACCTGTTTGGCTGGGAGGCAACCAAGAAAAACAAGCAGAAGAAAAAGACTTCTGAAAATATTCTGCCTGGAATAAGTTGAACTCTTTGTTACAAGGCAGCACTGCATTCAAATTCCTGAATACTGCCTGTGCCCGACCCTATTCAAACTTTATGCAAATAATTTCAGCATTAGGCGTGCCACCTAGTTTTGCTTCCAGAAAACCCTGAAATTTTGAAGACATGTATCATTAAACTTTAAAAAGCATCCACAGACAAACAGAATGTTTAAAAAAGTAAAACATCTTCGTAATACTTGTCTTTGACGACTGTCTAATATTTGCATGTTAAATTTGATTGGCGTTTTCTTTTTTGCATATATTTTTAACCACAAAGCTGCCTTCACATTACAAAATGGTCTCACATTGTGTGTCGACTTACCCACATGATTCTGTTCATGTCCTAATTGCGAGTAATTGCTATAAATCTATTTACATTTACATATTTACACACACACACACACACACACACATATAATCTATGTTTCGAAGGAGGAGTGGCTTTGGAGCGCACTTAGAAGGGAGGGCGGGATCTTATGCATTCAAAACTAACTTGCTATTGCAAGCCTCTCTGAAATTGCCTACCCTACCTTTAAAATATAATGAACAGCTATAAGATTCCCTTTAAGCCGTAAATCACAGCCCTGTTATAGCCTATAAATACTTTATCTTGGAAGTTGATAGGCTACTATTTTTAGGTCAAAGCTCGTTGCCGTGTAATGTAATACAGCATGATGGAATTCTTTCCGTGTTCTTAAGTCCCATAAGCGACCCTCTGGAGACAGGAAACAAGACATTCCTAACAAAGCTATGAGAAGCAACAGAGACTCGTATCATGAGAACTGCAAACATATAGTTTGTTGCATAAGCCATTTTAACTGTAACGATGCAAAAGAGTAAACGGTCATCTCTAGTCACAATGCAGTCTGTAAACCTTTACAGCAATACTCAAGAACTGCAGTCAACATGAGTCTATCATCAGCTGAAAGACAGAAGATCCCACTTTCCACTTCCTGCCTGTGACCTTCCTGTTTTCCACATCCCACCCGTCACCAAAACCTAAAATCCCCTAAAATCAAAGAGCTCTGAACTGACAATGAATGCGACGCATGCGCAAGCACGTTCAGAGCTGCCATGGCCTGCGCGGCTGTTGCGCAATCTACATAGCTATTTTTTACAAACTGTGACCTGTATCTTAAATCCTTCAGTGTTAATAATGTGGGACCCAGTATTTTTGTCTTGGGACATTTTTTCCTGCACATAACTCACACTCACAGTCTCCATCATCAAAAACACACAGCCGATGGTCACGCTAAACGTGTTAAGTGTGTGTTTCATAAACCTCTCCAGCTACCCACTCTTAACAGTTTACAAATGTGGAAAAGCTGATGGACTTTGGGCAGTTTAGCTGTTTGTTGTCTTACTAGGTAATGGATAACTTGAAAAACATCTACAGTATTAAATTCTAAGCCACGATATAACTGTGTGTGAACATCAACAGTCAGCATGCTTTAAAGTGAAGTGGAGTTATTCCATCATTCATATTGTGATTCAGATTCTGATGGGTACACGGAAGAGCTAAACCTGCATTCTGTACTTTCAGGTCAAATGTACTTGCTTTAGGAAATCATGTTTCATACACAATTTTATACAAATCTGAAATAGTCCCACAGCCAACATGAAAACATAATCAATGGTATTTATTTTCCTAACCTGTAATCACTGTTTTACAAAACTTCCGGGCTCAGTTTTCAAAAGATAAAATTAAGTCCCGCTCTACAAATGTTAAATATCCTGTTTTACTGAAGAATACAAAATGGGTTTTAAGTGGCAATTAACGCTGATTTTCAAATGTATTCTTCCTAAGTAAACAGCTGAAGAAAAACAGATGGCAGATAAACAACAAAATGGAGAACAATCAGACGAACAGATTTACAAATGGTCGTGTGTTAAATGGAGCAGAGATTACTCCAGTTATAGGGAACTGGAAGTGTGATCAAATAAGCTGAATGATTTAATAACGGAGGGAGGTTTGTAAAACTGTGAAGAATGACCTGATTCTGCAGAAATCGGCTGCGTTTTCTGTGGAGTTTTGAGGAAGCATGTGCCGTGAGGGCCTACAAACAAACTCAGAAAGTAGGTTAATTCATCAACATATGAAACAGACACGAAGGAAAAATGAAACAACGATACTCTGGAGAATGAAGCAACTCTGCAAGATGTCGAGAGTTTCCTTTTAAGTAACAAACCCGCCACAGTGGCTCCGGTCCTCCAACCGTGAGTGCCAGACCTGGAGTGAGAATGAGTGGCCTCATTCCTGAACAGATCACAGCTCAATTTGTTCTGACAGCTGATAAAGGCCAATTAAAGCCTCCACGCTGTTTTCACAGGTCCTGTCCTGTGTGTTATCCAAAAACTTCACTTTGCACTAATTACAGTACATATGACAGGCCGCAAAACAGTGAAAAACATGAACGGCAGGCAAGCTTTTATATAGCGATTCTTCAACATGGACTGTGATTAGTATTTAAGCTAGATATAATAATGTTAAAACTCTTTAAAGCTGCGATCCATAACTTTCACCTCTCTAGGGTCATCTCTGTTTGAAACATAAAACTGCAGGTTACTTTACCTAATTTTTGCATTCAACTTTATGCATGTTGAAGTCAAATGAAGCCAAACTGACATTTCTCGAGAAATCAGACCCGACAGCTTAAATGATAAATCATCATTATGAACTTACTGTTGTGAATCAGGGTAAGAGAATGAGATCATGTTCAACACTGATCTGTCATGTACTTGATCAATAACTGATTTTTGTTCATTTTTAATAAAAACGTTATGGATTGCAGCTTCAAAACGGTCTCCTTACCTTGTCCTGATTCGCAACAGTAATATTAAATGCCTTAATATAGGAATCAGTGAAATGATGAGGGAGTAGCTAATGTTTAAACACGCTCAAACATCTTAAACTGTTGAAAACCGTCCAAAAAGACATCATCAGTCCTTTTTCTACAGGGAAACTATTTGGCAACATCAGCAGGAGCCAAAAAAATTATCAAAGGTCAGCAAATCAGAACGTCTTTTCTGAAAAAAACAAACGGTGTGGGGAACCAGCTTTCACCGCAGACAAAGAGAGGAAGGAAAAACACGAGTATGTTTTTCCAAGCCGCGTTTGACATGATCAGAAGAATTCTAAACCTGGATGCTGAAATATCAGGCCGGTACGCTGCTGTGACAGCGCCACACTGAATGTCAAATGCAGATTAAAGACAACTTGCCCTGTTGGATACAGAATCACTCCGGCATAAAGAGTAAACATGGTAAACAGATGGAAAACAACACCAGCTCTGATCATAACGTCCTATATTCTGAACCGACAGAGAAAAGCGATCTAAAAGCAGCAAGTGGAGCAGTCGGAAGTGGAAAAATGGCCAGCGGTAAACAGATAAACAGAACGGGCCTGTGGGGCGTTAAACTGGAAGGTCTTTACGCATTATAAAAGTAAGCCGGGTTGCCTAAACACCCGGCCAGGCGGACAAGAGCAAAACTAATCGTAAAACAGACCTTAGAGAAAAGCACAATCAATTACAGGCTGTGACACCTGCCTGCTTCTGCTCATACACGTCTCTTCTGAATGAAGAAATGTGTGAAGACTGCAGACGTGAAATGCTTCATGCTGTGAGGGAGCTATCAGTAAAAGCACGGGCATCTGTCTGAATGCATCAGTACAGGGATGGTGGCCAAAGAACCATTCAATGGAACAAGACAGTTTGGGTCTGATCCATCACTGTTTTGGCATTATATTTGGAAGCAAACCCCAAACGGACGGCTTGTGTTTTAAAGGTGTGAGTGTTACAAAGGGATTCCAAGATTATTTGCTAGATTAAAGAAAGGTGAAATTATTTCTGACTCTAGGACAGACGAACAAGCGGGAATCAGTCAGGCAGGCGCTGAACCAAACAGCTTAAGACCTTTGCAACCTCCTCCATTTTCTCTTCTCCTCTGACCTGCTTCCAAGAAGAAGACAGCCCCAGTCAACATGAGGGAACTGAGTTCTCGAAACAGGAAGTCTTAAGGAATCAGGGGTTAGACACATACAGATATATCTATGACTTTAAGGAGAGCAGAAATGACACCCTTCACCTTTAAACTTCAGCATGTCCAGAAACCTTCTGGAGGGGATTAGGGTGTTGCCTCTGAAAGCACCTGTACCAGAAAACCTTTATGATGATCTTAACAGATCTGGCTGTGCCATCTGCCACCCAGAGAACAGACGTTTGCCCGTCCCCTGAGAGCCACACACACAGAGCATATGTTAAAGTCGCTGTCTGAATGTACAGCAGCACTTCTGAGCCAATCCTCAAACGTTTTGTTATTCTCACCTGCAATAACAACAGGTGAGAAACCTTAAACACTCTGTGAATGCTTATGATATGACTGAACCTTTAGTCCCAACATTATAAACACCAACAAGTGTGTGAAAAGTTCAGTCTTCAGTCAATCTTCAGTCAAAAAGACGAAATCGATTAAATAGTCAAAGAGTTTTTATGCTTAAAAGACACGACACCAGGAAACTGTCTTCAAATAAGTCGATGAGCTTTGAATTGTTCATTAAATGTATTCATTTTATGTCCCATGGCCGAAACCTGTTTGTTAAACTAAAATGTAATTTTGATTACATAAACATTTTAAGTTATTATGTCATTTTTAAACTTTGCTGCTTTAAAAGTTAAAATAATAACAACAAGCTGCTTTAACTCTTCCATCCAAAACTGATACAAAACATCATCTTTCATTTTACCCCATTCAAACAAACATGCTTGTTAAAAGATACTGATGCATAAGGAGTAACTTCATAAACAATACTTTATAGGATTAACAAAAATAACAAATCCGTAATATTTCATATGCAAAATAGCCTCTAAATCTCCACACACATTTGGTAAACAGTTAAACTGCAGTTTGAGGAGCTCAAACAAAATGGACCTTTTAATGCTCATAAAAGCATGAGAGCAGAATAAAAATCTCAAAATGTATTCATATGGGTTTTATTAAAGGGGTCACACAACAGTTTACCTTGAGGTAAAGGTACAGACGTGCATCAAGACGTTGCATCAAGACGTGCATCAAAATGCATCAAGATGTGCATCAATATGTGCATCAAGACGTGCATCAAGACGTGCATCAAGACGTGCATCAATATGTGCATCAACGTGCATCAAGACGTGCATCAATATGTGCATCAAGACGTGCATCAAGACGTGCATCAATATGTGCATCAATATGTGCATCAAGACGTGCATCAATATGTGCATCAATATGTGCATCAATATGTGCATCAATATGTGCATCAAGAAAAAGTGAAAAAGTGAATGAAAGTGTGCTGTTGCATGCAGCCTTATGCACTCGGGCTGTGTCAACTCTAGTGAGCAGTCTGCAAAGTCAGCTCGGTTGTGCATCAAAGAGGCTTTACTTTTGCTGAACAGAAACTTCATTCTGATTCAGTTATGCTTTGAAGTCGATCTGAACGACCCTCAAAATGCTGCCTATGTAGACAGCTCACTAGGTTTTCAAAACAGTTGATGCAGCCCGCAGGACGCGCTTCTCACACAGCGAGTCTGTCTCATATCTTTATTTAATGACTAAATCTGATCTACGACCAAATCCGATTGAAGTGCAATTCACAACACACCAAAAACAGCATGCATTGAGCGATGCATTGACATTAGTCGCCAAACAGCAGCTTTATAATAATGCATAAAGTCATGGTGTTAAAAATGAAGCTAGTGCACGAACAAAAGCTACTCACTCCCGCCGCCCCAGCTCACGTTTTCCTGAGCAAACCCTCAAAATAATCACTGTTGTCTCGTTTGAGGGATTGTGCACACGGACATCCGTCAGCTCTGACACCGGGTCGGTGAAACCCGGACGGGAAGCTGCAAGTGTTGATGTGTGGATGAACCAAATAGACGAAAATGTGCCCCGGCCGGAGTCTGGGTGAAAACCGGGACACACCGCCGCCTGCTGGACAGAGAGCGGAACTGCACATGCCCTTAACACCACAAACCAACAAGTGTTGTCTACTTTTCTGTGTGTTGTGTTTAAGTTATGAATATGTGTGCATTTACATTTAAAGCTGCAAGCAGTAACTTTGTTTGGTGACAAATAGGTCAGTTATTGAGCAAGTGCATGACAGATCAGTGTTCAACACCATCTCCTTACCTGATTCACAACAGTGATGATCTATAATAATGATTTATCATTTGTGGGAAATGTCTGTCTGTAAATAGAAAGAAGATCCGGCTACTATATTACATGTCGGGTACTGTAGATGGTGCAGCGTTTGTAGCTTGTTCTTACAGCAACCATTCACACGTCATCCATGTTAATAACTCAGCAAGTACCCGGAAAGTTTATGATGATTGCAGTCTAGCGGTTCATCTGTATAGCAACAGCCACATAAACTGCTGGTTTACATATTGTTCTGTAACTAGGGACGTGGGTATGATATTGATGGACAGACGCATTCAAATTCATGTAAAGCTGCCATATTAGTGCACATGCATAACAGCACTGCTATATTTAGATGCATAATGTATTTCCTATATGGCCTATGTATTGATATTTATGTATTGATAAGGCATAACATTTATATTATTAACCTTAATATGTAATTTAATATTTACTGAGTTCATTACATCAGGATTACTAAATTAAACATTTCATTTAGGAGGTTGTGTAAGTCAGGCTTTCGTTGTTTGTTTGTAAGATTTTTCAAATACATAATTTTACAATTGCAAAACTATTTGCAAAAAGAAGGCGCAAATGAATACCGTCTTCCCATAGCTCAACTGTAACAGCATGACATCTTGCAACTAAAGGTCATGGGCTCGATTCCCAGGGAATCAAATGTACACCTGGAACGCACAATGCAAGTTGCCTCCAATGAAAGCATCTGCCAACTGCATTCATGTAAATATTCGTAAGAAATGAGTGGAAGCCATTTCTGACAGTTTTCTTTTATTTAGACAACCCAAATAAAAGGCACATAAACACTGCGCAATGTGTGTACATAATTATCTTGACATTTTAAAAAACGTAGGAATGTTTTACCTTTCAGCTAACCAAAACAAATCTAGTCTTCATATATACAAAATTACCAATGTTAATATTCTAATACAAAAAGTCTTATAAAAGGTTATTTTACTGTTTTTTCTTGCATGTGTCTATCGTATCTACCACATTCTCTGAGCTAAATGGTTTTTGTACAAAGATATACATTCATTGGTTTTCACATGGGTTTGCCAATTCTAAAAACAAGACCTTAAAGAGAGGACTGGACTCATTTTTAACTCTTCAGTCCAAAACTGATACAAAACATTATCTTTCATTTTACCCCATTCAAACAAACATGCTTGTTAAAGATACTGATGCATAAGGAGTAACTTCATAAACAATACTTTATAGGATTAACAAAAATAACAAATCCGTAATTTCTCAAATGTGAAAACTTAATATTTCATATGCAAAATAGACTCTAAATCTGCACACACATTTGGTAAACAGTTAAACTGCAGTTTGTCGCCCAGGCAGGTTCCATTGCCGAGCACCTCCATCCAACCAGAGAAGAGCAACGCGCTTCACAGCGGCGTATTAACACATGCAGTTCAGGCACGGAAGTGACGCCATCGCGGAGGGACAGACATTTATCACAAGCACAAATAAAAATCGTTTTGTTTGTTTTCTGTAGTGTCTTCAGTCGATTGAGTCACATTCCTTGAATTCCAGTTCTTGAAACTGAAGCTAAAATAAAATAAAATCAAATGCCTCTACTAAACAAGGCAAAATTTAAACAGAAAAGAAAAAGATTTTCAGGCCATCGAGCGATTTTAGATGTTACATCTTCTAATGAAGGTCCATTTAATGCTAACTTAAGACAACAAACCTCCATATGAACACTGCCTGTGAGTTGAGAAGCACTGAGGGGGGCAGTTAATAGTTAATACAAACTAAACTTTCAGTAAATTACACCCAGACAGTGATCGCTATGACATCATTATTTAAAGTAACATCACATTCAGCTGGTTTTCACTCTTGGTTTGAGAACCATTTATAATCACACATGCTTACACGGCCCCAGACGAGGGCATCACATGACAGTATATTTTGCATCAGTTTTTCCACAAAATAAAACAAAAAAATGGCAGGACAGCTGTGTGGCTGTCAACAAGAAAACCAGAAAAAACATATTTGCTATACGGTCTGTAAGCGGAAAAGAATAATTCACTCAAACATGAAATTCTGTCATTTATTCACCCTCGTGTTGATTCAAACCCATGCGACTTTATTCCATGAAACTCTACTGGTTATTTTCCCTGGCAATTACAATGCATTGGGACTGAGGTTTTCAAGTTACAATGGACACAAAAGCACCAGAATCGTGCTTATTGAAGTCTTGAAGTCAGATTTGTGTGTGGAGCAAACACACAAATTGATAATTGTTCAATTCAGTGGAGCTGTTAAAGGCTGTGACTAGTTTTAAGACACTAATCGGTATAATTCATGAACAAAAACTTCATATTGGTTTTGTTAACTGTTCATAAAAAAATAATTCATGAATGCATCAATGAAATTAACCAATAACAACTTGTGTTGGTCTGTTCCTCAAACAAAGCTGTTTCAAAAAGATTCAAGTATTTAGTGTATGAACTACTGGTATGTTACTGAAAAAGAAAGTTGTGTGTTTATATGACATGAGGGTGAATAAAATAACATTTTCATTTCTGTGTGACTAAAACCGAAATAAACCTCAATCTGTCAGTATTTATATTCTCTTTCTTTTAATTGCTTATTGTAGAAATGACTATTTTTAACTAATTTAAATGACTATTTAGGGATACTCTGAGGATGGCCACCAAGATGAGAAACCCTTAAAATTTGAAGGCAGTTTTGGGTTTTACTGTAACTGGGGTAGAAGGACAAACAACAGAGGCTGTGGTAACTTTCTGCTCCACTGATGGACGGCCATGTCAGCAGCTGCCCCCAAGGTACTTCTGTTTTCACCAATAAAGGGAAAATATTTAGTGTGTTACATACAAAACTAAGTTTGGAAAACGTGACTCTATCTGCTACAAGAGCACAGTCAGTCAGGACACCCTCAGCAAAGTTCCTGAGCAAAATGTCCTTAAGAAGCCCTCATCCTTCAGCGAGGAAGAGGGCGTATACAAAACTAAATGCTTTCAAGATTATATCAAGGTCCGTGTTGAAGTCAGCCACTTGGTGACCAGGCATCTATATGAACAGATTTAACAATCAACACTCGAAATGTGTGTTCTAAAATAATACTGCTGTTAAAATATCGCCTAATACTTGTTCAGTGCAAGATTTTCTCTGATTGTTACTGTCATTGTCCATCCCCGCTAAGCAGAAAAATATCCCAGCTATCGAAACAAGAACAAAGAAATTATTCTACAAACCAGGAATGACCAACTCCAAAGATTACCTATAAAGAATAATAATTATAATAAAAATAAAAACACAGCCACAGAATAAAAGGCTTACAATGAAAGGAGGCCTTTTTAAAATGTATTTGAAACTTTAGTTTTCCTCATTCGTAGAGTGTTCTCAAAACAAACAAAAAAACTCTCATATTCCATAAAATGGAAGCCACTGTCCCTTTTGTTGTACTTAACTCATTAAAATGCATAAAACTATGAAATACTGATAAGCAAGCTAACGTAACAAAAATAAAAATCCTCACAGTTAATATATGCCAAAGTCCTTAAACTGGTAATACTAACCAATGTACGCCATCCGAAGAGGCAACGTGTCCCACAGACGACTGGAAAGGATTTTCTGGCACTAGAAAAGTGAAAAATCACCAAACATACAGCATGTCAGTCTTCTACTCCATGCAATACTTTTTTTGCTGTCCTCACTAACTCTGAACAACCTGGATCTGCTTATCCTTCAGAAACCTGAAGGAAATGCAAAGTGCCACCTAACTTCCATAAATTCCATATTTCCTTGTTACAGCGGACATCTACATTCCCAATACGCGCCATTCCTCTGGGATCTTTTTCCCTCATGGCCGGAGAGGAAGACTAAAACAGGAGACATGAGGCTGATGAGAAGTGGGGGACAGGTCTGTTAGGGCGGGGCTCAGTTCTACCAGGGCGGGGAGGAAGGCAGGACCTGTGAGAGGAATGGCATGCTTTCCATGGGTCTCATGGCGATGTTGAGGGGGCCGGTGATGTTCATGGACATGGGCGAGGTGATGGCGACGGGATGGGCGATGTTCATGGGTGCCGTGGCGGGGATGTTGACGGAGGTGATGTTGACCGGAGCGGTGATGGTGACCGGGTGCTGCAGGCTGACGGGGGAGGTGATGTTGACAGCGTTGGTGGTGATGTTCATCTGGGCAGCGATGGTGACGGGGTTGCTGGCGATGGTGATGGGGTTGCTAGCGGAGCCGCGGTTCATTGCCGTAGTGTTAGACGCGGTAGAAGCGGTGACGGGTGTGACTGAGGCGGAGTTACACACGTTGTTAGAGTCTGGAGGAAGAAAACGAGCAGAAAAAGACTCAGCAGAACAGCCATTACAGACTGTAGTTAAGACATGCAAACTAGTTCAAACTTTAAGACACTTTGGACTAGTTAATGCACTTCAGGCTAACTATACAAGTTACACTAGTTAAGACACTTCAGATTAATAAAAGCAAACAAGTTCATGCACCTTAAACTAGTTACGACTTTAGCTATAGTACTTTAGACTAGTTATACTAGTTAAGACACTAGATTATTTATACTACTTAAACTTGTTAAGTCACCTCAGACTAGTTAAGCGAGTTAAGGCACTTAGTTACACTGTAACTACAAACTAGTTACACTAGTTAAGACTTATCACAGAAGTGCTATCATAGCAGACCAGTAAATAGTTCACCTTTTCACCGACTCAACACTACATTTGTCCAACATTCACACAAATATTGATTTAAAAGTTAGAATTATTAGAAATTGTCATAACCGGCTTTAAATCTCATATAAAACAGAGACAATATTACTGATGACTGAAATGTTTAGTTGATTATGGTGCTGTCATAAGCACACACTGGTGAAGTGTAGACCAGGAGAGTGGGGTGGAGCAGGGACAAGAGAAGGCTGTGGATTCTTGTACCTTTGTTGCAGGGAGAAGTGAAGCTGGCCTGCCCATGTGTCTTGAGGTGGCTGGTGATGTAGGCAGCACTCAGCATCTTCCCGCAGATGTTGCAGGTGACCTTACCCTCGTGCCGTATCATGTGCGAGCGCAGGCGGTCTTTGGTGGCGAAGGCTGACGTGCAGGCCTGCAAAGAGAAAAATCAACAGTGTGTAAATAAGACACAGAAGGACAAACGGAGTAACTAGAAACAAACACTTAGTGTGCAGGAAGGTGAGAGTGATGTGCAATCTTACCGTTACTTGGCATTTAAAGGGTCGTTCTGTCGAGTGAACATGCTTGACGTGACAGCTAAGATGATCTGGCCTGTCGAAGAGAAAATTATATACAGTAAAAATCATTTTACTGTAAATTAGAGAAATGCTAAAACACATTTTTGGTATCAGTTGCAGACAGAATTCCTAATATTCCTGAAATACTCCACCTACCGAGAGAAGCCCTTCCCACAAACGGAGCAGATATACGGCTTGTGCACGCCGCCGTCGTGCGAGCGGACATGGTAGGTCATGCGATCCTTCCTCTTGAAGCGCTGGTGACAGATGTGGCACTCAAAGGGTTTCTCGTCTGAGTGTGAGAGCTTGTGCCGGTTGAGATGGTAGACGTCTCGGAAGGCTTTACCGCACATTTCACAGCCGTGGTTCTTCTTTACTGGTTTTGGGGGCTTCTTGGGCATGGCAGGCTGCTGAGGCAGGGCCGGCATCACACCCATGGACGTTGACACGGAGGTGGTTGCCGTGGTGAGGATGCCCGCCACTGTGGAGATGTACGAGGGGTTGGCGTTGTTGTCGCGTGGCACAGTGGAGATCAGAGGCACCATGGTGGGCGCTGTGGTGGCCTTCTTGGGCCGTGAAACCATCTTGATTCCTGTGTGACAGGATTCGTGTCGCCGCAGGTGGTAGCTGTCCCGAAAAGCTTTGTTGCAGTAGCCGCATATGAAGGGCGTTTTTGATTTGGGCTCCTTCTTTACGACCACCGGCCCACCTCCTCCACCACCTGCTCCGCCCCCACCTCCTCCTCCCGTCCCGCTGGCCATGTTGTCTTTGAGGAGGTTGCCGCCACTGACCGGGGGCTTCTGGTCGAGAGGGATGGGAAGAACCGGCTTCTGATCCTGCGGCTCATTGCTAGAGTTGAGCAGCGGCAGCAGGCTGTTCTGACTCACCTGATGTGGGTGGTGGAGGGCTTCATTGGCCTGCTGGAAAAGAGAGGAATGATTTGTTAACATGTTTTTAGCATCTGTTTAAAGTGCAGCCATAACTTTTCATTGTGAACCTATATACTAAAGCCGCAAAACGTTTGGATGCATCGCATTTGCAACTACAATTCAATTATATCATCACAGTATGTAATGCACCAAACTTTTGAAGAAATGTAAGATAAATAAATGATACCAATTAAATAAGGAACATTTTAAATTCTGCACTACTGCTAGATCACAAATGGAATGGAAGGCGGGTCAGATTTCCTCACATCCACTGGAAAACACAAGATGCTCTTTTGGAAACTTCTCAAAACATGCAGGAGTAACATCTCAGGATCAACAGATTTTACACAAACCTCAGGACTGCAGGCTGTCATTAAAGCAAAAGGCAACTGATTATTTTCCTGTAGCTGTAACTGGTAGAGCACTGCGTTAGCAGCGCAACGTTGTGGGTTCGATTCCCAGGGAACACACATGCTGATCAACTGTATTCTGTCTGC
Organism: Chromobotia macracanthus; assembly: GCA_036877525.1. Lineage (NCBI taxonomy): Eukaryota > Metazoa > Chordata > Actinopteri > Cypriniformes > Botiidae > Chromobotia > Chromobotia macracanthus. The sequence goes on along the minus strand of JAZGTH010000080.1, from coordinate 4,147,005 downwards.
CAAATGCACTTAAAAAACTTTCCTCTTTTGGTTCCAGAGTCACTGGTTTTCATACACTCATCAGACATCCCAATCTAAACGAAAAATAAAAAGGAATCTTATAGGAAGATGCATTATAGAGAGGGGTTACTATGTAAACCTGATCATTTGCTTTGAACATATTATGGGAACGGGATGTTTGAGCTGTGAGATATGATTGGCTGGGATATTATGGGCCAGTGCTGCTACTGGGCAGTATGAGGTAGACACGATCTCAGCTGAGAGACGGAGTTAAACGTTTCACAGAAATAGAAACTGACTCATTTCCAGGGCATCTGAAAAGCTTGGAAAACAAGAGAAGCCCTGACTGGGATCTAGCAGGGATACGAGTCAGCTGTTTAGCAAAGAGCAGGATGACCAAAGAGATACTGAAGAGAGCGAGAAAGCTAGACAGAGCGTAAGAGAGACAGAGTTTATTCTGATTTCAGTGAACGTGTATGAAACTGTCTAAAATAAAGCAAACAACCTATCAAGAAGTGTGCAGAAGTGTCCATCATATTATAAATGCCTGCGCTGTTTACAAAAGATACTGGCAGCTTCCTGCAGCCTACGAACATAAATCTACTGCATGTAAAACGACACGAGTCTGTAATGAAAGCAGCTCTTCATGCGACTGGTCTCACAGAACCAAAGCTGCCTGGATTCAGGATGATCTGCTGACCCGAAACATATTATAGACCGCAATGACACTGAAATAACCACACTCAGATAACATGATCCATGCAGCATAAAGTGCGATCTCACACACAAATAAAAAAATCAAGAAACACAAAATGAAATGGAGCACTGTTAATAGCCACACAAGAAAAGAAGAAATGCTGTCTTTCTAATAAAACTAGGAATGACAGCAGGGCAAGCGCATTTACATATACCAACAGAATCTCCATTTACAAGCATATAATTCAGTAAAAGCTGCAATCCGAAGTCAAATGATCAAACTCGATGGTCAAATTAAGATATTTAAATTAATATTTAATAAATATTTAAATATAAATTATAATATAACATTATTATAAACTTACTATTGTGAATCAGGGTAAGGTGAACAATGATCAAAACGTTTAGCATGCATACATACATAAAACCACAACAGACACTCATTATAAATAAAACAAAAGACAGCAATAACATGACGGTCGCATTTTATCTACACATGACTCAATGAGTGCCTGCTTTAGCTAAAACCGGAAAAGACTTTTAAAAAATCTGGCTTGATTATAAGAATGCGAGAGTATTTCACAATAATGCAATGCTTGTAATATAATACTGCAGCACCAAAATAGCATTCTGCAACCAGTAACATTTTCTGGACGTTTACAGCTAAATAAACAGAAGGAATAATTGGAACGGAGGTCGGTCATGCATGACTGGTTATGAGGGATGGGGCGTTGGTTTTGAGGGGGTGTTGCAGCCCCGAGCGCAAAGCCTAAAACAAGAGAGCTGCTGAAAGACTACAAGGCTACTACACGGCCCATTCTGCAGCTGCCTGCATTGTCCCATTGGTCACAGCATCCAGTTGGTGGGCACTCACCAACACAATTGTGCCATAAAGGAAACATGCGAACCCGCACAGTAACAAGAGACCTGCGGGGTAAACCTGCCTCCAACACAGCTGGAGAAGTGCTACATCAAATTTCGACAGTACAAGTGTGTGAGAATGCCAAACAGCTGAGACTGTGTTTAGGTCTGCTGAGGTTCTAATGGTCATGAAGGCCTCTTAGGACGTCTTCGCGGGCTCGATTATGTGACCTCTATCTAAACGTGCAATTAGACTGAACACAGCTGCCTTTATGTGTATTTAATGCTGGGTGATTTGAGCACACATTACCTGCTGGGTTAACACTGGTAACATTCTACAAGTGTGTGTGTGTTTGGATGAATGTAAGATTGCTGAGCAGCCAGATAAAGGCTCAAACTGTGACGGTACAACAGCCTGCTGAGCCTTCACGTTGCTTTGATGATTCGGATACAAATTCATGCTGAAGGCCACAGTCTCTCCAACCTAAATATTACAGAAAATACTCAGAGAAGCAAGAACACTGTAGACGCTTTGAAATGCAGATTCACACCTGACATGCGTGACTGAAAACAAAATGAAACCCAAAGCAAATCTGAAGAGTGTTTATACGTGATGCTATTGTTTGCCTATATATGCAGTATGGCAAGTTATAAACAGATTAATCCACATCGGGTGTGCGCGCACATGCATAATGTGGAATTCTGATCACTACACAAAATGAAAACTACATCCACGTTCTGTTTGTCTCTGCAAGCCTTTTTGCAAAGGCAAAACTTTGAGCATGATTGTTGAGAACAGCAGATGCAGTTCAATCTTTTTAAGCTTATTACAGGTATTCTCACTGCCAAAAACAGAAGATGAACCAAAACAAAACAACTGCAGCATCAAACCGACATCTGCTCATGTAACCTGCACAGAACCGGTGCTGCTGCAGACGGATTAAGAGCTGCCTGTCCGGAGCCGGACAATGCATTGCTCATGAATAACCTCAGACGCCTGCAGAACAATGAGCAGAGACGCAATACACCGTCGTCTCATTAGAAGCCTCGTCACATGGGTGCAATCAAGCAGGACAAATCACACTTTTACAGCAGCTTATATAGGTCTACAAACCAAATTTGGGTCTATAAACCAAAATCACTCATCTCTTGGTTAAACACAGTGGTGTTTTATCTTCTAAAGAGGGCAGCAACCCCTGACTGTTACTGACAAAATCTGGAGCGATGAGTGGCTTTAAGATTGTACATGTAGACTGCTCAGTTTGGAAGAAATGCAGTTGCTGGGAGAAAACTTTAGAAGTTATTACATGAACAAGCATCGTGTGGTCACACTAAACTCTACAACTGCTGGTGAAGCTTATGCCACACTTACACTTATTTCACTATCTGTAGCCAATGCAAGCTTCAGTGTACATAGATGTAATTCTGTCTACTTTTGTCTTTCTACTTCAAAAGGCAAACTTATTTGGAACAAAGCCTGAAGCGTTTCAAATGCTCTCTCCCCAAGGGAAAAGGCCAAAGACAGAAAAAGCTTCAATACTTCCTTATAGTCCCAGAAAGCAGATCAGTAAAGATGAAACGGTAACAGCTGAGCTAAAATCCATGAAACGACAGAAAACCTGCGATGAAGGAATCGTAAGTTTATCGTAAGTTGCATGCAGTCAGTAACTGCCCACACCTGCGTCTTCCCATTTAACTTTAAGCATGAACTCATGCATCAGTGCTGAAAAACGTTGCACTACACTTCACAATACCAAGACAACGCACGGTTCTGCATGCATAACATGCAGAAGATCATGAGTGTGAGCAGGCTGAACGTGGCCTCACTATGCAGCGTTTTATATTGCTGGAGTGAGAAAAATCACTCCAGATGTTTGTCAGGTTAAACTAACCCATGATTAACCCACCTAGCCACCGTCTACCTAGCCACCGTCTACCTAGCCACCGTCTACCTAGCCACCGTCTACCTAGCCACCGTCTACCTAGCCACCGTCTACCTACACAACACTTGAGGGCATCGCGCGTGCGGAACGTCCGTGATTCCAACGCGCCTGGGACGTCACGACATGCTGCCTAGGTAGGCAGCTCACTAGGGTTTGAAACACAGCTGTCATCCCCACGTTCCCTCCAATAAAAGTAGGCAAAGAAACCACGTTACAATAAAGAGATCAAGAAAAGGGAAAAGCGACAAATGCACATCAGAACTTCACTGTGTGAACAACCACAATGTGTCCCAACACAGTCGATGAGTCGGTCAAACACAGTCGATCAGTTGGTCAGTCACAGTCGATCAGTCACAGTCGGTCAAACTCAGTCGGTCAAACGCAGTCGATCAGTCGGTCAAACGCAGTCAGTCAAACGCAGTCAGTCAAACGCAGTCAGTCAAACGCAGTCAGTCAGTCAGCCACACACAGTCAGTCAAACACAGTCAGCCAGTCGATCAAACACAGTCGATCAAACACAGTCAGCCACACACAGTCGATCAGTCGATCAAACACAGTCAGCCACACACAGTCAGCCACACACAGTCGATCAGTCGATCAAACACAGTCGATCAGTCGATCAAACACAGTCAATCAGTCGATCAAACACAGTCAATCAGTCGATCAAACACAGTCAATCAAACACAGTCAGTCAGTCAGCCACACACAGTCAGCCACACACAGTCAGCCAGTCAGTCAAACACAGTCAATCAGTCGATCAAACACAGTCAGCCACACACAGTCAGCCACACACAGTCAGTCACACACAGTCAGTCACACACAGTCAGCCACACACAGTCAGCCACACACAGTCAGCCACACACAGTCAGCCAAACACAGTCAGCCAGTCAGCAAACACAGTCGCAGTCAGTCAAACACAGTCAATCAGTCATAAACACAGTCAGTCAAACACAGTCAATCAGTCGATAAACAAGTCAACATAGTCAAATCAAACACAGTCAGTCAAACACAGTCAGTCAAACACAGTCAGTCAAACACAGTCAGTCAGTCAGCCACACACAGTCAGCCACATACAGTCAGCCAGTCAGCCACACACAGTCAGCCAGTCAGTCAAACACAGTCAGCCAGTCAGTCAAACACAGTCAATCAGTCGATCAAACACAGTCAATCAGTCGATCAAACACAGTCAGTCAAACACAGTCAGTCAGTCAGCCACACACAGTCAGCCACACACAGTCAGCCAGTCAGTCAAACACAGTCAATCAGTCGATCAAACACAGTCAGCCACACACAGTCAGTCAAACACAGTCAGTCAGTCAGTCAGCCACACACAGTCAGCCACACACAGTCAGCCAGTCAGTCAAACACAGTCAATCAGTCGATCAAACACAGTCAGTCAAACACAGTCAATCAGTCGATCAAACACAGTCAGTCAGTCAGCCACACACAGTCAGCCAGTCAGTCAAACACAGTCAGTCAGTCAGTCAAACACAGTCAGTCAGTCAGTCAAACACAGTCAGTCAGTCAGTCAGTCAAACACAGTCAGCCACACACAGTCGATCAGTCAGTCAAACACAGTCAGTCAGTCAGTCAAACACAGTCAGTCACACACAGTCAGTCACACACAGTCGATCAGTCAGCCAAACACAGTCAGTCAGTCAGTCAGTCAGTCAGCCAAACACAGTCAGTCAAACACAGTCAGTCACACACAGTTGATCAGTCAGTCACACACAGTCGATCAGTCAGTCAAACACAGTCAGTCAGTCAGTCAGTCAGCCACACACAGTCAGCCACACACAGTCGATCAGTCAGTCAAACACAGTCAGCCACACACAGTCGATCAGTCAGTCAAACACAGTCAGTCACACAGTCAGTCAGTCAAACACAGTCAGTCACACACAGTCGATCAGTCAGTCAAACACAGTCAGTCACACACAGTCGATCAGTCAGCCAAACACAGTCAGTCACACACAGTCGATCAGTCAGCCAAACACAGTCAGTCACACACAGTCGATCAGTCAATCAAACACAGTCAGTCACACACAGTCGATCAGTCAATCAAACACAGTCAGTCACACACAGTCAGTCAGTCAGTCAGTCAGCCAAACACAGTCGATCAGTCAATCAAACACAGTCAGTCAGTCAGTCAGTCAGTCAGCCAAACACAGTCAATCAAACACAGTCAGTCAGTCAGTCAAACACAGTCAGTCAGTCAGCCAAACACAGTCAATCAAACACAGTCAGTCACACACAGTCAGTCACACACAGTCAGTCACACACAGTCAGTCAGTCAAACACAGTCAGTCAAACACAGTCAGTCACACACAGTCAGTCACACACAGTCAGTCACACACAGTCGATCAGTCAGTCAAACACAGTCAGCCACACACAGTCGCACAGTCAGTCAAACACAGTCAGCCACACACAGTCGATCAGTCAGTCAAACACAGTCAGTCACACACAGTCGATCAGTCAGTCAAACACAGTCAGTCACACACAGTCGATCAGTCAGTCAAACACAGTCAGTCACACACAGTCGATCAGTCAGCAAACGTCGTCAACAAGTCGCAGTCAATAAACACAGTCGTCACCAAGTCATCAGTCAATCAAACACAGTCGTCACACACAGTCAGTCAGTCAGTCAGTCAGCCAAACACAGTCGAAGTCAATCAAACACAGTCAGTCAGTCAGTCAGTAGTCAGCCAAACACAGTCAATCAAACACAGTCAGTCAGTCAGTCAAACACAGTCAGTCAGTCAGCCAAACACAGTCAATCAAACACAGTCAGTCACACACAGTCAGTCACACACAGTCAGTCAGTCACACACAGTCAGTCAGTCACACACAGTCATCAGTCAGTCAAACACAGTCAGTCAGTCAAACACAGTCGATCAATCAAACACAGTCAGTCACACACAGTCGATCAGTCAGTCAAACACAGTCAGTCAGTCACACACAGTCGATCAGTCCCGCACTACAGCTGTGTGAGGCGGGCTGAAAGTGCGCAGCTCACGCCGACCAAGTGAACGCCCGCCGCGGGTGAAAGGGCCGAGCGGGAATGTGGGAGACCCGGGAAGAGAGGCGGACTTCGCTCGTAGTCCACAGCTGGAAGTCTGGGACACGCAGCATTAGCGGCTAACGTGGGCTAGCTTAGCGACCATTGTTTTCCTGCCGCAGGAATCTCGGATTAAACCTCCGACCTCCGCCGCTCGAACCCGCGCACACGGGCCGGCCGACCGTCGGGTTCCCCCCGGGGTTCGCGACGCGCACGGCGGGCTTACCTGAAATAAAAACGAACTCCAGCTCGGCTCCATCGCAAACACTTTAAGAAACCTGCAGAAAACCTACAAGAAATGTACAACAAAGCGGCTAAACATGGCAGCTGCTGCAACTTCCTGTAACCCCGCGGGCCGGACCATTGCGTCTGATGCGCCGCCGCATCACAAGCGGTTCATTTGAGCCTCGTTTCACGGCAAAAGTGTGAGAAACTGATTTGTGTGCAAATAATGAAAGAAGTGAAGGTGTGCAATGACATAAGCCCCGAGTCTTTTCTTCTGTTTCATTTACTGTTTTTATTTACTTCTTTTTAAGCTTTAACGTGGCGATGCATCCCTTTTGTGTGTTAAAACTGAACCCATATCAGTTTTTGAACCGATCACAGTTCACATGATCTCTTCATCTTACTCTGATTCACAGCAGTGAGTTTATAAAAGCGATTTATCATTTCAAGTGTCGGGTCGGATTGTCACTTTGGCCTCATCTGACGTCAGCATTACGTAATAATAAAGAAAAGGGTGTAAATGAACCTGCAGTTTAATGTTTCAGACAGAGAGATGAAAGTTACAGTCACAGCTTTAAAACTACAGATGTGGCTTATATTTCCTCCACATCTTCTGCTGTGGACTGCATGAACGCAATATTTTAAGCAGATTCTGTATTTTTTACCAGGAGTTCAGAGTAAAACGTTTCCCAAAACCTTTAATGGAAAGCAGTGAGGTACATTACCTCCTCCTGATAAACAATCTTGTGAAAAATAAATGTCGTCTGGAGGTAAACCTGTTTAACTGTTCTCAGAACTGTACTTGGTGGGTGAAATTATTGTATGACGTCAGTCAGCCGTATGGGAGTCTATGACCATATAGTGGAAAATGTTTGTCTTTTATTTAATATGTTATCATGTGATGTGAAGTTGTGCGTAAAATAAAAATATAAAGTGTATTTTATTCTTTCAGAAATTAAGCAATGCAACTTTGTTATACAATTATACATACTGTGATATAGGAGGAAAACTGTATGAGATTTAATGTGTGATCTGTTGTGTATTAGTGAGATGTGTGATAAGGCCTGGAGCTGTGTAACCTTAAAATTCGTGAGGTTTGAAATCAGTACTGTATTTGTGTTAATGTATGCATGTTTCATATCAGTGGATGTAAAGTACAGTATATTGTCACACAATTTTATAACCAGATAATAAAACTAATAATTTAATAAACATGTATTCATTTATGGCTGCTTGGCCTGGACTGCTAACGGTTTTATTTTAATAATGAATCACTGTGTTCATTTTAAAGCTAAAACATGGAACAATTAGATGTTAGTTGTATTTTTACAGGCAATATTGAACAATATATGAAATTCAAGTATTTCATGAGGTTATTGTAAATCTGATTTGTTCTTCTTACGTTTTCTTATGTTTAATTTCAACACTAAAGAAAACTGGATTATGCTGAATAATAATGTGACGTTACAATATGTGTTGTATCAAAACATTGTGTCAATGAAATGCACGCTCAACATGATCCTGATTGGTTGTCAAAATAGTGTCATCAGGAGCTCATCTTATTATCTGGAGACCTGTTAGATGTTGGTCCTTCATGTCAGCCCCTTGGTGATCATTACATTAATGACTGCACTTGTTTACATTAGTTACAGTAGCTGTTAGTTCGTTTTTGTGGTGTGCATTGGGAATACCAGCAGATTTGTCAAAACAAGATAATGAGTCTCTCGTGGATGTGTGAAAAGTGGGATCAACGCTGTGTTTAAAAAATGATATTGCATATTAAAAATATTTGTAATCAAGCTGCATCAGAAATTTAGTAGAAATTAAGTAACAAAAACATTAAAATGTTATATTGAAAAATTCTACGAATGTTCAAAGCGTCTAGTTTTTTAGACGTTGTGGTAATGTTATCGCTTGGTTAGAAGAACCTTATTTAAATTTTTTAAAATTCTGTAACATTTATGAAACATCCCACTAATTACTTAAGAATAATGATTAATTTGATTAATTTGATGATTAATAGTAATTTATAATGTTAAAAATGTTCTACAAACGTTACTATAAAAATGTTTTTGATAACTTTAAAAGAACTTTTGGGGAACATTAGCCAACAGTCCAAGAAAATTCACTGTTAGCTGGGATGGGGCTTTTACAAACTATAAGATGAATGTTAAATTAATGTAAGGTAATGTAAAGAAGATTTTTTGAGAAGAATAAAGCTTAGCCTATAAAGAAATCTGATATCATTTGCACATATACTTTACAATACATGTCTCTCTCACATATATCATATATCATTGTAAAAATGCTCAGTTTGATGTGGAGTCAGGGAATCTTTTACAATTAAAAGATGAGCATGAGGCAAATGTACAGAACGTCACATTTTTGGACATTTTTCACTGATTTTCTGTCAGAGTCAACTCCCTCATCTGTGTGTTCTCACCGAATGCAAGACTGAAAAGCAACAGACAGACCTGATACTACACATTTCTGCTTTTAGTGTGTGAACAAATAATACAACAGCACACAGCTGATCAGAAACACAACTGTGAACCAGCTGTCCCAATACTTAAAGACATTACACTTAAAAACTCACATTAGACAGAGGAACGAAACGTTTGTGTTAAACAGCCAAATAACAAAATGTGACATTCTGTACATTTGCCTCATATTCATATTTTAATCATAAAAGATTTTGTTTTTTTTTAAAACTACATTTGATAAACAGAAAGCCATGGTCACAACAAAGTCTAATTCAGAACTGTATGTTGTTGAACAGACCCACTCCTATACATAATTATATTAAATCTGTTTGGTTTACTGACTAATAAAGATCCTGAGAATGATTGCCGGATTCATTTTTATAAATAAAATGTATAGTTTAAATAATTCCACGTGTTATGCATCAGCAGAGTTTATAATGTGCTTTGCAGCAGTGAAAAACAGTGTCCAACAGTGTCCAACTAGGACACAAACAAGCTGTGATATTTAATTGAATTTTGTCATCAAAACATAAAGACTCTTTTGTAGACCAATAGTCGTGTTTAAACATAATAACACTACTAATTAAATACTCATGGGAAACGTTTATTAGTGAGACAAATAAAACAAATTATTTCTTTGTTTGTACAACAGTAGTTAATTAGGCCCAACTGACTGTTCATCACTTTTATAAATGCAGTCCTGTAAAAACCTTATATCTGCGGAAGCGCTGCAGAATTTCAGAGCACAGGAAAGTTTTGACACAAATTGGTGGGGATTATATTTATTTGCTTTTCTGTCATTTATTTGTCAATTGTAAATTTATTCCATACTTCTAATGTTCTTTTGTCACTGTTTTGTGTATTGTGTTCATGTATATTGCTGATGCATCTGTTTATGATGGTATGTATATATGGAATCAATGTGATTTATTTTATATGTGATATGTGATATATTATCAAAATATATAATGTAGCACTGAAACATACTGTGAAAACATATGATGAGGAGGTTCACAAACTCTCCTTATTGTTTTATATCTACTGTCTCCTACAATTTGTTGTAATGTTAGCTAAACCTGCAATGTTTGTTTCCTCAGATTTGCAGAAGTTCAAATGAATCTTTCAGTTGTCTTCAGCAATGGATCATATCCTGTTGATCAAGGTTTTAATCTAGTCGCCTTCCGTAATCTGCCCAGCAAAGGCTACCTCATTTTGGGTTTGTCGTTTATCTACATCATCACCCTGTTTTGTAACCTTCTTCTGCTGGCCATCATCCTCATGAACTCCAGTTTGCAGAATGCTAAATATTTTGCTGTGTGTAATCTGGCCATTGTGGACATTTCCATGAACAGTGTCATCATTCCGCAGATGGTCCCTGTGTTTGTTTTCAACCAGAATAATATCTCCTTCGGACAATGTTTTTCTCAAATGTTTTTCATGCATTTTTTTGGTGACATGGAGTCTTTTTCTCTCGCTCTTCTGGCTTACGACCGTCTGGTTGCCATATGCTGGCCCCTGCGTTACCCCACCATCAACACCAACCCGAGAATGCTGTTCATTATAATAAGCATTTGGATTCTGGTTTTCCTGCTCAATATTTTCCCGGTCACTCTGGCTGCCAAGTTGCCTTACTGCGGATCCAGAGAGATTCAGAGCTGCTGTTGCGAGCATGGGCCGGTCTTTAGGTTGGCCTGTGTGGACATCTCCTACAACAGGAGACTGGCTACAGCTAAGTCACTGACTACTCTGCTAGGCCCCTTAACTTTTATTATTTTCTCCTATGTGGTCGTGGTGGTGGCTGTGATGCGGATCGCGTCCATCAGCCAGCGCTGGAAGGCCTTCCACACCTGTTTCAACCACATGATACTGGTCCTGGTCTATTACATACCCATCACCCTTGCGTACATACTGGGGAACCTGAAAATAGTTGAGAACTCTGATCCTTTCACGGCTGTTATGACCGTGTCTGTCACTCTTCCCCCAATGCTGAACCCCATAATTTACAGCTTAAAGACCGATGAACTGAAGGACAAGATCACGAAGCTTCTGAGAAAGCCAAAGGTGGCACAACAGATCAGTTAAACATTAAAACAATGGTTTACAAACACCTTTGTAAGTACTTTAACAATAACACTTGACATACAAAAGCCATGTTAAGCAAAGTTTTCTTGCAAATTGTTTCTCTACATATGTTTTGTACTGTGTATGAATTTTGCATTGTGTTCATTATATATGTATGTGTGTGTCTCAGAAATAAATGTCTGAACAATTAGTTTGCAATAAGTGAGTTCACAAAATGACATTTTATACACGCACGATTCCAATCCTTTGATATTTACACCCTAAAATGCTGGATTGTTTTCAACCCATGGTTGGTTAAAATGTGGACAGGGTCATAAATGAACCTGTTAACCTGTTGAGTTGTTGTTAATCATGTGTTGAACACAATCATGCATGTCAGGGTATGAAGAGCTGTTAGAGTATGAAGCTGCTGGCTCTTGTTTTTGTGCTTCTGTAAACCTGCATCAAGATTTTCATTCAGTTGTTTTCAATATAACAATAAGTGCTTCATCATTTAAATTCAGAGGGCATTGTAAGACTCGTCCATATCAGCAATTAACACAGTAAAGCACTTATCATAAACTTCCTAAATACTTTTTACATAATTCATTTTAAACAGAAATATATTGTATTTTTTGGATGCTGTTACATAACCATCTGTATCTTTATAAGCACATTCGAGTCCTAAATAGGACTCCTAACAAATATTTTAAAATAAAACTTTTCATATGATTGTTGAAGCATACAAAACAAACTAACATAACACCTCAAACAATAAAACCTCGGATTGTTGGCTCAGCTGTTCTGTGAAATGATGAAGGGCATACTCAAATTTATCCACTAGATGGGAGGAAAAGACAGACTACAACATCTCTGAACCTTTGCAGACTGAAGGCTCATATGCTTTGAGTTCACAGTGTAGTGAACAGTGAATGATAAATATACTTCCAGACTGTGTTTACACAATACAGTGATGTTCATAATCATACGATAAGACATTATCATTTTGTCCTTTGTGAAATTACCAGTGTTAAAAGGTAAAACTAAAGGGGTGAGAATTTCTAAGCAAATTCCATTTCCATCTGATTTACATTTACTAAATTGGCAGGCACTTTTATGCTTTACAATTATTGCTTTAAATGAAGATTTTATGTATTGAAATGTAATGTATAGCTTGGAACATGTTCTGAGATGCACAGTAATGTATCAGGCTGGACCTCAGTGACATTAAAAGCACAAGCAGATTGAGACCGGATGGGGAGTGTGTGTGTATTAATCCCAGTTGAACATTATAATAATCTCTCTGGAGTGTAAAACTGTCCTGAGATATTATGAGAGATAATGAAATATTAATTTCACAATGACCGTCATCTCAGCTCAGGATTTACACTTTAATGTATCATAGTCTTTATTTGTGAGCTATTTATGTTTTGTATAATATTACCATTTAGGAAAATATAACAATATTACTTACAATATATTCTTTTTCAAAGTATTATTGTAATATAATAAGATAAACTCCTCCTGCTAACTGCAACCAATCATGAACTGATTCTATGAGCTTTACTCACTCATCCATAAAGGAATTAAAGAAATAATAGCAGGAATTTGTTCATACATAACTGCCTGTGCAAAGATTCAACAGGAATATTTGTGCTTTTAGATGTCATGTTTTTAAAAATGATATAATTATATAAACAATAAAGATACAAACCCCAATAATATAAATAATATGAACATTATCCTTAACATATTCTAAGAATCTTTTTTTTTCAGAAATTAAGTGATCATGCATATTTCCATGTAGCTCAGCATTAGCATGACACAAGGGTTTGTTAATGATGTCTCTCTCTAGGGCATACACTCATACACTCACTGGGAAAAGAGAAAAAACAAGTAGCAAATGAAGACTATGGGGAACTGGCAGGCATCATTAAGATCTGATGGTACTGCTTTTGTTTGTATTTCTAAAGATAAACAGAAAAGGTAGTATAACAATGTTGTGGCCCTCAAATTCATTAAGACATTATCGTACCTTTTACACAGACTGTTAAACTGTCTGTAATACACACACCTTCACTTTGTGAGCACCCAGCCTCAGTCAAAGAGCTGATGACTTGAACAAGTTTATGGTTTCATTTGGAAAATAAACTTGGGTTTTAACTATATTCATAAAGAGACATTATCATGTGGACAACATATAAAACATATATTTATACGAAACTATTACAAAATAACTAACACTCTGGACATTTTTAACTTTTATTGTTAGTCTGTACTAGGAATCAATAAATGACGTCTTCAGTTGTTTCACAGAGAATGAACTTTTTCTGTTTTTGAGTTTTCTGCTGTTTTATGTCATGCTGTTTTGAATGCTCACTGACATATCGAAAGTTGTCTGATATCTGGAACAATCTTTGTTCTGAAACAAAATTACCTTTACGGTTCCTTATTATTCATCATACGGTTCCTTATTATTCATCCATACCGTATTCATCATATTCATAATCCTAAAATATTTCTTGACTCAACAGGAAACGGAGCGATTTTTTCTTTACTGTTGCAATACTTATGAAGGGCACTGTATCAGAGTCAGTTTGGGTATGTTATATGTGATATCTTTTGCAAAGTAAAGAAACAACACTATATAAAAAGAGTAGAAATCGGATTAATGCAGATGAATGTGGTCATGACAAAATGAATCCCCGAATTACACATTTAAAAAGGAAAATATTAGGAAATTATATCAATATATTTTTAATATTAAAATATTAATTTGCTTTGTAAAATGCTTTCTATGATTTTACACAAAATCAAACACACTTGATTTAACCACCAGGTGGCAGTAAAAACTACACAACATCTTATTTATGAACTATAATTTTAGGGTTAAAGGTCACACATGTGAAATGTGATCATTTCAACATTAAAACTCATTTAAACTGCCTTCAGATGGTGTTTTTACACTTTGTCTGATTAGACTAATAGACAACTAATAATATTAAAAAGAATAATAATAACAAGGATGTAAAACAATCTTAAAATAATTTGGTTCAAATTACAACTAGACAGAGACTCGACATGTCAAGCCATTAGGTGAAGCCGCTTTTCTATCTTATATTTAACATTTCATGTTAGATGTAATTGGAATCCATTCACAGCTGTACAAGGAATGCTTTAACATAAATTATTATAGAGGTTAAATTGGTATTTTAAAAACTAGAGCGGTCGCTTTGAAATGCTCTTTAATTGGTGCTTCAGCTGTGTTTAAAGCATAAATGATGCTATTTCATATTGGTGGAACAACAAACAACAAAGAATCGCTGATGACAAGCAGATGAAGCAGTTTATACAGATTATGGGACGAAAAGTAAGTGTACTAACAGCAGGTGAGAAGCATAGATCTTCAGGGCCTTAATACGCCCCTCCAAACACGTGATTTTACTTAACACGTGACAAATGGTAAGATATGACAGCACTAGAATAAATATACATTACATTCAATTTATAGAATGAAAGACGGTTCATAAAATACACAGTAAATACAACATACAAGAAAAAATAAACTACTGTCAGTCTGAAACTGGTCCAGACCTGTTTTTAAACACTTTGCGAACTAAGTGTTTTATTTCAGCCGTGTTTAAAACATAAATGATGGGATTCAACATCGGTGGAACGGCATATGCCAGAGATGTGCTGACGATTCTTGCATTGGCAGAGAGAGGGGAAACCGAGGCCGTGATATAAATGCATGTGATGGGAAGAAAGAGAGATGCCACCAACAGCAGGTGAGAAACGCAGGTCTTCAGCGCTTTCAGACGCCCTTCCCAGGTTGTGATTTTACTTAAAGCGATAAAAATGCCAAGATATGAGAGGACTATAATGATCAATGGTGCTATAAGATATAAACTCATGCTAAGTAACGCAAAGAAAACATTAATGCTTCTATCGTTACATGACAATTTATATAGAGGTCCATGATCACAAAAATAACTTTGTATTACATTCGATTTACAGAATGAAAGTCGCGTGATCAACAAAGTTACTGTGCACATCATACATGCGTTAAAAGCCCATATTACTGAACAAATGATACACATGATATTATTAGTCACAATGGCATGATATCTGAGTGGCAAACAAATTGCGACGAACCGATCATATGCCAGAACAACAAGAGTGAGACACTGAGTACAACTAAAGAAGAAAACAAAAAACAGATTCGTCAGACAAGCATTATAAGAGATGTACTGTGACTCCGAGAGGAAAGTTCTCAACATGTTTGGAATCAGTGCGTTAGTTTCACCAAAGTCAGCCAAAGCCAAATTAAACACACCAATGTACTTTGGGCTGTGCAGACTCCGGTCCACAGCTATAATGAGAAGAACTACAGAGTTTCCAATGACAGCCATAATGTAAAGGAAAAACAGGAAAATATAATAATAACTGCTGTATGGTATACCTGAAAGTCCAGTGATGAAAAAGTATTCAGGACGGATGATGGAGTTATTGAGGGAAGAACTGGCATTTACAGTGTTCATATTAACTTCGCGATTGATGTTCTGTTTTCCCAAATCAAAAATAGAAATAACCAGAATGCTTTTTGAATGCAGAAAACTCACAACATTGTTATTTTACACATAAACAAAAGCAGTTTACAAATTCTGGAAATACACCATGTGAATTTGCATACAAAACAGCATACTATTTGAAACACAGGCCTATATACACAAACATAAAGCAAGAAGCAGAGAAACCAACAGACAGCACGACAGGTGTGTGATTCTCTAAACTCCAGAGCTGTGAACGTGATGCTTTTACTCTCTCTGGCAGCATCAAGATCATTGGACATCCTCGTCATGAAATCCAAAATATATATTGTTTGAAACATCTCCTGAGAGTCTTCAGACAACACAATGATGTAATAATACCTGCATGATATATTTTTCCTTTTTTACTTGCTTTGGCCACTGAAGTAGTTTGGATGGACGTTCTGTATACCAGCTTGTAAAATAGCTCTAGACAAATTCTTAAAAAAAAACAAAATTCTGCAACAACATCATAATAAAATCATCAGAAAATAATCGCATGTTTTTAGCTGGTAACATCATTAATCAGTTGGGCAGTGACCACAAACAACAAACACTGAAGTTTGATTAATCTTGATTCTCTTTTGATTCATTTTACTTTGTTTTAATGAATTGATATTTTTTACATTGTGCTCATCTGAATCTTCCTGCAGATATTAAAAAAGCCGTGAAAAGTTGCACAATCCCAGCTAACAGGGAACATTTTCAGAACGTTGGCTAAAGTTTGCTCAAAATGATCAAAAAAAAGTTTTTGCAGTAAAGTTAGTAGAACTTTTTTAACATTATATATCATATATCCAAAACATTTCTAGGTTGTTGGTGGAACGTTTTAAAAATGTTACAAAATTAAAGTGTTTGAATAACATTAATACAACGTCTAAAAATTCTGATTGTCCTCATAACTTAAAGAAAACATTTTTTGTAATAATGGAAACATTAGGGAAACATTCTTACAAGCTAAAATTGTTAGCTGGGATTCTCTTCATAGCAGGCCTCCCTGTGTCAGGGTGGCTTTCACAGTCTAAAGACAAGCAGAAGAGAGGAATCAGGGCCCTGCAATGGACTGCAGTGTGACAACTAGCCCCAGTCTCCTGTCCAGTTTTATTGTGCTTCTTGTTAACATATTAACATGAACTAAAACTTCACACTTGTACATTTAGGCTGCCCCTAAATGGATGATAAATAAATCAAGACAAAGCAAAGTGGAAAGACGTTTTATTTTTGCATGCTCACAGAACTACAAGCTTGAAACAATACATTGATTCTACGGCTGAGATGAATCAAGACAATAAATGTGTAAATGTGGAATCACATTTCATTTTCAAGTAAAGACGTAAACAACAAACTACAATCTTAAAAACACATCAGCAGATCTCACACCAACAACACGTACGACTGGTCCCAGAACAGTATTTAAATATATTAAAAAATAATCAGTATTTTTCTGTTTGTTTGACCTGTGGTCAGTGCATACAAACACATGCAGTACAACAGGCATATATTTCTGTGTAAGTGAATGAATAGCACATCACTGCTCCTCTCTACTGTAAAACAAATGACAGAGAACCCACACGTATGACACGTATTGTAGCTTTTAGCTATTTGACATAAACCCTTTACTGTAAACTTTGCTGCCTTAAAATGTTAAGTCATTTCAACTTACTCTTTGTAATCCTGACTGGTGTGGAGTTGAGGTAACATAAGAGATAGTGGGAAAATTGCTTAAACTATTTTTGTAAGTTATACCAGTCAGGATTTCAAATATTAAGTTGAAATGACTTGTAAAGCCAAATTGATTAAACTTAATGAAACCAAATTTAAGGCAACACCGTTCCATGAATTACCTTTTAAAAGAATTTAATGTAATTTATTTACTACTAAAAAAGGAATTATTTATATACAGCATTCATTTTCCTTAGTGACAAGAAACACAATAAAATTACAGTTTGAAATGACCTATATTCGTACAGACCTGTTCTTCAACACTTTTCGTATTAAGTTTCTTATTTCAGCCGTGTTTAAAACATAAATGATGGGATTCAACATCGCTGGAACAGCATACGCCAGAGACGTGCTGACGATTCTTGCATTAGTAGAGAGAAATGTTGTTAATGCTATAATGTAGACACATATTTTGGGAAGATAATACAATCCCACCACCAGAAGGTGAGAAGCGCAGGTCTTCAGAGCTTTTAGACGTCCTTCCCAAGTTGTGATTTTACTCAAGGCAAGAAAAATGCCAAGATATGAGAGGACTATAATGATTAAAGGTCCTACAAGAAATAAAGCCGTGTTAAACTTTGCTATAAAAGAATTAATGCTGTTGTCATTGCATGCCAACCTAAACACAGGCCCATGATCACAGAAATAACTTTCTATCACATTTGATTTACAGAATGACAGTCGGTTGATAAAATACACAGTCACACCTGCCTGAAAAACGTTAAATGTCCATATTGCTGAAAAAACTGAACACATGACAGTATTAGTCACAATGGCGTGATATCTGAGTGGCAAACAAATAGCAATGAACCGATCATATGCCAGAACAACAAGAGTGAGACACTGAGCACCAATAAAGAAGAAAACAAAAAACATGTTTGTCAGACAAGCATTATAAGAGATGTACTGTGACTCAAAAAGAAAAGTTCTCATCATGTTCGGAAACACTGCGTTTGTTTCACCAAAGTCAGCCAAAGCCAAATTAAACACACCAATGTACTTTGGGCTGTGCAGACTCCGGTCCACAGCTATAATGAGAAGAACTACAGAGTTTCCAATGACAGCAACAAAATAAATGAAAAATAAGAAAATGTAGTAATATTGGCTGTATGGTATACCTGAAAGTCCAGTGATGAAAAAGTATTCAGGATGAACAATAGAGAAATCTTGGGAGAAACTGCTATTTATGACATTCATGGTTTGTTGTTTTGCCCAAGCTAAAAAATTTAAATGACCTGAAAGACATAAGCATTTCTACAAATAAGAAACTCACAAATTTACCATTATCACTCTTATGACATTTTCACATCGTGGACAATAATCTAAAGTTAATCTAAAGTAAACCCACAGACCTGTATGCATAAACAAGCTAGAAATGACTGTGCGATTTTGTCTGTAAGCTGCTTTAATTTCCTCAGCTATGGATATAATAATGTTCTGTATTCTCTCCTCCTGCACATTGACACATTTGATATCTGTTATTGAAATATATATCTACTGATACATCTCCAGAGATCACGCTGACTACACAATGATGTAACGCTTGTTCATTTTTTGGCTGCTATGTGAGTGTGGAAGATCATTTGGAAATTGTCTTTCTTTAGAAAAATGAGGTTTTTGAGAAGTAGACGTTTATTACTGTTTGATGATGTGGTAAAAATGAACACGGTTCATATATGTCATGTAAATTAAGCCAGGCACACCCTGTATTTTTATAGCCCTTTATGGTAGTTACTTGTCAGACTATACAAACATGATCGCAGCTGCAAGTTATGCCTCACTGTGATGTCAGCTGTCATTAATGTCATACTGGACGACAGTCAAGATTGTTAAAACAGACACACGCGAGAAAACTTCAGAGTTTTATGCTATCAACCTGTGACGTGTTTGATCCCAGCTAACAGGGAACGTTCTCCGAACATTGGCTAACGATCTCTAAAAGTTCTTTAGTAATGTTATTAGAAATGTTTTTCTTAAGGTGTTAGTGGAACATTTTAAAAATATTATAGAATTGAAAAAACTCTGAATAATGTTCTCATAACGAAGCAATAGCGCTAATACAACGTCTAAAAACCTAGGCGTTTTGAACGTTTGTAGAACGTTACATATGACGTTTGAACGTTTTTGTTACTTAGTGGAAATGTTTTCAGTGTGTTTTAACTTTAAAATGCCCTTAATAAGGACAACTATGGAGAGCATTGACATGACTATTGACAAAGTAAGTTTAACTAACTGCAAAGTGCTTATGATAGACATATTTCTGCAAGTATATTCCAAAAACAACTATAAATATAAATCAACACATGACTGCAGCCCACTGTGCTGGAAACGTGTGTGTAGAATAATAATGTACAGTGTGACATATAGGCCTATGGCTGCTTTACTGAAGGGTTCGTATGGCACTGTTCTTTGTTAAACTGCTTTGAAATAATATATAATGCAAAAACAAAAACACTGAATTGAGTGAAATAGCTCCTAAAAATGCAGTGATAGTTTTTAATGTCTATCTACAACTCCTACAAGCCCTGACCCCTAAATTCATCAATACCCCATGTGAGCTTCTGACAGGAGATTTCCCCCGTACACTAAAGTTACTGTCTTCAAGTATTACTATTATGAAGTTAAAAGTGAATCTAGTGTTCTTTAGCATTGCTGGTACCATGTCATGAACTCTGTCCCCGCAGCAAACAGAACCGAACTGCGGCACTGGTATATCGTTACACCCCTTGTATTTATGTATATTTACATTTATGTATTTGGCAATTGTTCAACAGTAAAATATTGCTTGTGAAAATACTCCTATGTTTCATCCTGTGAAAACTGAGAATTCAGATGAGCAAAACTGATATATTTATGTATGCATCAATCAATAGCATATCACTGATTATCTCTGAATTTATTTTTACAGAATTGGACATCTATGACCCGTATTGTAGCTTTCAGGTCTTACATTAAAGCCTTTAATAATAATTCATTCATTCACCTTAAACATACAATTTAGTCCAATGTATTTACTGTAACATACAATTAATTAAATTTTAATTTATTACCAAAACGACAAGAAGTACAATTCAATTACAAACTAAAAAATGACCTGCTTTAATTTCCTCAGCTATGGATATAATAATGTTCTGTATTCTCTCCTCCTGCACATTGACACATTTGATATCTGTTATTGAAATAAATATCTACTGATACATCTCCAGAGATCACGCTGACTACACAATGATGTAACACCTGCATGTTGGAATTAATGCTCTGGCCATCAAAATAGTTTAGAAGGTCATTTGGAAAACTGTCTTCCTTTAGAAAAAAGTGATTTAAATGAGATTTTATTTAATGTATTTTTCCATTTAAAGGGCATTGCTGAGGTTTTTGATAAGACGACATTCATTACTGTGAGATGATGTGGTAGAAATAAACATATATTTGTGTTGTAAGAAGACGCCCCGAATCAAACAGTCATTTTAAACTACTTACTTAACTACTATATTACTTAATACTTATGTATACTTTTACCATAAGTAATCAGAATTACTCTAAACCAAAACAACAGATTTCAGAATCTTTATAAAAGTGGCATATAAATGAGACAGACACAATTTCTTTGTGAATTATTAATACATTTTTGTATTTGACATTAGATAATTCAATAGATAACCATGCTAAAATAACATACAAAGAAAACATTTTCAGGCCTTTATTGAACAGAAACAACTCAACACTGCGGTCGTTGAGTTGAAACAGTCTTTGTGACCGGTGCAGTTCTGTTTCTAAACCCTTTATGAATGAGATCTCTGATTTCAGCCGTGTTTAAAACATAAATGATTGGATTTAACATTGGTGGAACAGCATACGCCAGAGACGAGCTGATGATCCGGGTGTTGGGAGAGAGAGACGTGATTGAGGCAATGATGTATATGCACATTATAGGAATATAATGTATTGCTACAAGCAGCAGGTGAGAAGCGCAGGTCTTCAGCACTTTTAAACGGCCTTCCCAAGATGTGATTTTACTCAAAGTAAGAAAAATGCCAACATATGACAGAACTATAATCATAAATGGTATTATAAGGTAACACACAAGGTTGAACATTGCCATTAGTACGTTTAAAGTTTTCTCATTACATGCCAGTTTATACACTGGTCCATGGTCACAGAAATAACTGTTTATCACATTAGAGTTACAGAATGAAAGCCGGTTCATAAAGGACACAGCCAAAGCCACCATAAAAGCATTAAATGTCCATATTGCTGAAAAAACTAAACACATGATATTATTAGTCACAATGGCATGATATCTGAGTGGCAAACAAATTGCGACGAAGCGATCATATGCCAGGATAACAAGAGTGAGACATTGCATAGTGTTGAAAAAATATACAAAAAACATATTGACCAAACATGCAGTATAGGAGATGTACTGGGACTCAAAAACAAACGTCCTCATTATGTTTGGAATCAGTGCATTCGTTTCACCAACGTCTGCCAACGCCAAATTAAACACACCAATGTACTTTGGGCTGTGCAGACTCCGGTCCACAGCTATAATGAGAAGAACTACAGAATTTCCAATGACAGCCATAATGTAAAGGAAAAACAGGAAAATATAATAATAACTGCTGTATGGTATACCTGAAAGTCCAGTGATGAAAAAGTATTCAGGACGGATGATGGAGTTATGGAGGTGTAAGCTTCCATTTAAAGCCCTCATGGTCATGCTTTTGGTGTTTTGCTCTAAACAGAAAATACCGCATGCAACAGAGTTTTATCATCCAGGTAATTAAACATTTTAGGCATTTGCATATGCTACTGCATAATATCTGAACCTCTGTTCGAATCTGTATACATAAAGCTTAAACACCTGGGAAAATAATGAATTGTACATTTGTAAATATAATGACCTTCCTTATTGTAGGCTGTTGAACAGTTGCAATGGATATTTGTGTCACTGTATTAAACTATATATCTTCTGATTCATCTCCTGAGAGCTAGCAGACAGCACAGTGATGTAATTGTAATGTAGGTTGGTACTACAGGTTGTAGTAAATACTTTGTCCACCTTCACAGTTCACTTTTGCTCTGGCGACATGTTGGATTTGTGGAATGCTGCTGTCTGATCAGGAGTGATGCTGTCCGGCCTAAATAGATTTTATGTGCCAAAGGTGACTGCCCAGCCACTAATTTTAGGCTGCAAAAATGTTTCTGTAATGTTTCCATCAAGTAACAAAAAGGTTATTTTAGGGTTAAGGTTATTATTAAGGTTATTTTAAAAATTTAGGAACGTTCAAAACGTGCAGTTTTTAGACTTAACTAGTATTAACAAGTGTGCTCCAAATGAAAAGAAGCATGTTTGCCAAACAGCCGTTACTGGAGGTGTACCGTCTCAGAAATAAAATTCATCAGGTCAGACGCAGAATGCCCTTCAATGTGCCAAACAGAAGCTTCCTTTAGCTGCTTTTGCCACTAGTTTCAAATTAAATTGTGGAAATTTTTCAACAGTGTCTTTGTTCAGAAAATGTGAAATAATAATACTAAAAGTCATCGCACAATACCGTGTATTATCTGTGATTTTCTATTTCTGTGAACTGTAACATTGTGACTGTTACAGACTACTTTATTTTCTATTCCTCTAGATGTGTCGATGAACCAAATTAGTAAAAAAATTACTTAAATTCCACACAAAATCAATATCTATCATATAAATCATATTTTGCTACTTACTGTAGAACGTTTTGTGTAAATGTTTTGGAACGTTTGGCAAACATTGCGTCAACTTTGATTGAAATGTTTTGTCTACAGGGTAACAGCTGGTAATGAGTTGTGGAGACACGCACGGGTTCTGTCACCTGAGGAAACCTCGTCCCTCCTCACCCTGCATGCTGTGCATCAAAGCATCATCATTAGGTTGTTTAGATGAATGAAAGCAATGCCTCTGTGACCGTATCAAACCAAATGTTTCTCTGGGGAGTGGAACATGAGTCTAGAGAAACTTTCCCCTGTGAAACTAAAAAGTTAAAGGGAAAATATTCAATTGAATCTACAATGTAGTCTAAACAATATGCAAATATATTAACTTGTTTTCTTGTTATTTGTTGTCTGTTGTCATAAATCACCCGTGTTACAATTGTTTTTTATTAAGAACAAACTATTCAGGATTTTTTGACATTTAACATTAAACAAATTAGAGGTTTTATATGGTAGCATTTAATCAAATAGGCTCATTTGTAGATTATTAGCACATTGTCTATAATAAAACAATGTCTGAGAAAAATAAAATCCAGTTTTGAATTAATACTTGTCCATTAAAGGACACAGATCGATGTATGTAAATGTATGTGTGTGTGTGTGTGTGTGTGCTCGTGTTTTCACTGTCCTCGGTGGTTGTGAAGGTCTGTTTTCTGTCTGAACGCTCACAACTCTTCAGGGATCAGGAATCAGAATGTAGCAAACAAGACGCAAATTAACACTCTGGGGAAAAGAGACTTCTTGTGAAGTTTTTATGGCACTGTATTGTTAACGTTACTGATTGATGTTTACAGTTCACGTTACCTAGCAATTACACAGTAAAGGTCCAGCGAGATATACTGTATGTATCTCAATAATGAACAATGAAGAAAACAACAGAGGCAAAAAAACAGAGGCCTAGTTCTCTAAAACAGAAGCCAGAGCCCTGCAAGACCAATGGCTTGTGTTAACCATCTAATTTAACAAGTTCAATTAGAGAGACCAAACAAGACTAATGTTGCATTATCAGCTGGGCATTATTAAGCAATTATTAAGGGCAATATAAAGTTCATTAAGCAGAAGGCCAAACTGATGGTGTGTGTAGACCAGGCCAATGGGACCTTCCTCTAACTGGGAAGAACTATTGGCTGATTAATCAGATTAAAGGGTGTAATTGGTCTAGAGACATCCAAATAGTCCCAGTGGAGAGATTATTAAATAAGTGATATAACTGAGATTCTGCTGGGATCACAGATTTAATAATGACCTTCATCCCTGCAGCAGTATACAGAAGAACATGCAGATGATGAATATATTAAACATATATAAATATTACTGATGTGCATCATGTGAAAATAAGTCATAAAAATAGTTAATTGTGGAATTAAGAATTCTTTTTCAGGTCATTCATTTTTCAGGCGACTGACTAAATCATTAAATCATTATTATTTCATTGTATTAAATCATTGTACTAAATGCTTGATTGTCAAACATGCTGTTATTTAGGTTTCATGTGTGTGCATACACTCTTTTGTACTGTGCTTATGCCATATAAATATATGTAAGTGTGTGTGTATGGGTGCATATACACACAGCATAATATCTCTGTCTTTCTATTACTTCTATGGCCTGAGGTAATGGGAAAAGTTTGGAAGAAGGAGGGAATGTGATCAGGAGTTGCTTGAACCAGGAAATGCTCCACATTTTGAGGAGAACTCCATTAAGGCCTCCTGCCTCTCCTGCATGCTGTCTTTGGTTGTTTGATATTTGCTTTCTGGTGCTTAAAATCCCAAACTGTGGTTTGTTATTAGGTATATGTTAGCACATAATAGCCCTAATGACAGTAAGTACTGTAAACATTTGTACTTAACTGAGATTTAATTAGCCAATGATTTCTCAACACAGACAGACAGCTAAGCCATTGTGGTTCCCTGTGTTGTTTCCTAGTGATGGTTTCCATTAGGAACATTAAACAAGGAGCATGAACTCATTACGGAAGGTCATTGGTTAGCGTAAAACAATGCATGACGTAGATGGTCAGTTTGATCAACCAACCACAGAATTCCCCACCTCTCAGAGAAGAAAAAAATCCTATTTATTTTCCTTAAATATCTTTGATTGAAACATATTCTAGAGTGTAAATAAACTGCACAGGAATACATATGTAGTAAGTAATGTACTGAATGTGTATGCAGTATTACGTGTATTGTATTAGAAGCATACAGGGTTCAAAACATAATTTATGTTAACTTGTTATATTTTGTGATGATATCTGACAGTTACTTTACTAAACTTTCCTTTATTGTTCAAATATTAACAAAATGCTACCCTTAAATCGTGTGATATAATTTGTGATCTCTGTGATTTTATATCTCAGTCTGTGTTAGTCTAATTCTGTATTGTGTAATCTTTCCCGTCCTGCTGTCAGGTGATCATGTCATCCGGAAACATCAGCTTTGTTAAGGACTTTTTTATTCTTGGCTTTCCTGGTCTTCATCGAAGTTACTATGGTGCCATGGCTGCACTCCTGCTCTGTGTTTATGTGTGTATCTTAGTGGGTAATGGATTATTTATTGCACTTTTCGCTGCAGAAAAAAGCCTTCATAAACCCATGTATTATATAATCTTAAACCTGGCCATAAGTGATGTTTTGTTCAGCACCACTACTTTGCCCAAAATTATTGCTAGGTATTGGTTCCAAGATGGTGCCATTTCATTCTTGGCTTGCTTCGTACAAATGTTTCTTGTGCATTATTTTGGTACATTCACTGCTTTTGTCCTTGGAATAATGGCCTTTGACAGGTATGTAGCTATCTGTAACCCACTAAGATATTCTAATATAGTCACTAAGTCAACCATTCTCAGCCTCTGTCTCATTGCATGGGTCATTGCGAGCTCGTGCCCTTTTATGATGGCCATAAGGGCCTATCCTCTCCCGTACTGTGCGGAAAACGGTATTGTTCAGTGCTACTGTGATCACATTTCAATTACATCACTCGCGTGCACTAACAGAGCCCCGTACAGCGTGCCGGCTTTTGCTTTTGCTATGGTTGTGTTGCTCACCCCTCTGTCTTTCATTGTTTTCTCTTATTGTGCTATCATTGTGGCTGTTCTGCGTATTTCCAGCACTCATGGAAGAATTAAAACCTTCTCCACCTGCAGTCCTCAGCTCATTATTATCGCTCTGTTCTTCCTGCCCAGGTGTTTTAACTATTTGTCCAGTAATATTGGTATAAACTTCAGCACAGATTTGCGGATAGCCATTATTATGATGTACAGCCTTTTCCCACCCATGATTAACCCCCTCATTTACTGCTTAAGGACAAATGATGTTAAGCAAATCTTGCTTAAAAGATTAAAAACTTTAAGTGTTCATCTTAACTCAACAAAAGTGACTGTATCCACTGTATGCAATTAAATCTTCACACAGATGTCATGCCACACCAGAGCAAATGTGAGTGGACACCTTTCATTTTGTTCATAATATTGTTATCATGGGATGTTAGCTATGTCTTATATGCACCAGTTATTTATAATTATTTCCTGTTTTTACCTTTCATTGTTTTGCTATTTTGAAACCAGGAGTTTATATTTGAAAAGAAAGGATCACTGATGTGGTTATTGTACATGACTTGTAACATGAGATAATATGTTTCATTTAAGCTTTATTTTTGTTAAATAAATGCATAAGAAAATAAAAATGTCTGTTTACCTTTATATGCTCTGAATGTTTTTGAAAATCAAGAAGAGACTAAAGCATCATAATTTTCCTGTAAAAGTACTATATTGTTACATCTAAAACAGTCCTCAAACCACTTATTATAGTTACAACACATTCATTTTACCCCTTTACCCCTGTGGGCTGCAGTTATCATGATACAGCACGTGAGCCACGTGTCGATGCGGCTTTGTTAGCTGACAGTGATGTGACTTAAGGGTTTCTTATCTGAAAGAACATAAATATCTGATATTCTACTCCTCCTGTGCTGTTTACTGAAGGTTTTCCTAGTGAATGAGGCTTGTAAATATATGAGAAAAAATTGGATATATTATTACTTTTTTTGTTAACTAATACAAGATAAAAAGCAGTAATAAAAAGCACTCTCTTTTTGGCCGCAACACATTTTATTATAAAAGCAATAAACAAGCTACTGCTGCCGTTGTCCCTGAAGGACCTGTGTCACCTTTCACGCTTGGTATCAGGTCAGGTGAGGTCAGGTCATGATTTACTATTTATATATCAGATATACATAAACACATCTCAGTGTAGAGGCAGAAACACATGTGACAGGTTGTTGTCATTTATTTTGTATTATTCGTTATACTTTCCAGCTATTGCTGCCTCTCATAGCTTAATCTACAACAAGCATTGTAGAATAAAAAAGAGATGTTTCAAATTTATTTGAAAAGCCATAGTTTTTCATCTGTGCAATAAGCTAATATTAAATAATTTATTTTCCCATACAGAAGTTGGGAAATAATTCTTCAAAGACTTCAACTTGTTGTGTTCATGGGAAACATCAGCTTCATAAAGGATTTTGTCATTGTTGGGTTTCCTGGACTTCAGCCTCAATATTATGGGATTGTGTCAGCAGTTCTGTTCTTTGTTTATGTGTGTACAATGGTGGGGAATGCTGTATTTTTTACATTATTTGTAATATCCAAGAGCCTTTGGAAGCCTGTTTATTATTTCATTGTAAACCTTGTTGTGTGTGATGTACTCTTCAGCACCACAACATTACCAAACATAATCGGTAGGTATTGGTTCCAAGACGGAACTGTTTCGTTCCTGGGCTGCTTTGTTCAGATGTTTTTTGTGCATTATTTTGGCACAGTGAGCTCACACGTTCTGGCACTAATGGCTATAGATCGCTATGCAGCTATCTGTTATCCACTTCGATATCACACGATCATGACGAACAGAAATGTTTTCATTCTGAGCTGTGTAGCCTGGGTCTGGGCTTGCCCGGGCCCCTTGATGATAGTTATCCGTGCTTACCCTCTGCCGTACTGTGCCGACAACACCATAGTACACTGCTACTGTGATCATGTTTCTATTACATCTCTGGCTTGCACCGACAGGGCTCTGTATGGCTTCCCTGCTTTTGTCATTGCACTTGTAGTGCTGCTGGGTTCACTCACTATAATTGTTTTCTCTTACTGCGCTATCATTGTCACTGTTCTGCGTTTGTCCAGCACTCAAGCAAGAATTAGGACCTTCTCCACCTGCAGTCCTCAGCTCCTCATCATCGCTCTGTTTTTCCTGCCCAGGTGTTTCATTTACTTGTCTAGCAACATTGGTATAAAGTTCAGCACTGATCTGCGTTTGGTCATTATTATGTTGTATAGCCTATTGCCACCCATGATTAATCCTCTTATTTATTGTTTAAGAACAGAAGATGTAAAAAAGACATTAAGAAGACTATTACAAAAGAAACAAATCGGTGTTCCTTTACAGCATTCGGATTGCACGTGATACTAAATAAAACCTTCATGTTAACAAAATGAAATGGTCCTCTGTATTTACTGGAGTAAATCTGAGTTCTTTATGTGTAAATATTACATTGGCAAACATTGTTAATTATGTTTATCAGCGTGTATTATATACTGTATACCCAGACAATTGTCTTTTGCTGCCAAAAAGCATCTTTCTTCATCATAGGCACTAAACAGTAGTCATGTACAAAAAACATAAGCAAAATATTTCATTTCAATATAGTGAGTGTATCACCAGAAACCCGTTTTTATTAAAGGTCTTGTATTGTATGTTAGAACAGTGTACCTAATAAAGCAGCCATTGACCTTGTATGTCCTACTGTAACACCATATGCTTTGTGTTTTAAAAGTACATGTGAGGACACATGGAGAAACAGGGACATGAAATCAGTGTTAATGAAGCGTATGGAAAGACGTCAGGGCTGTATTAGTGAATGATTAGTGTCACGTTCTGGTGAGTACAAGACACATGTCATACTGTGACATATCTCCTGTGTCTACAGAGAGACTTTATAAAAGTAGAACCTCACTCAATCCTTAACAGTGTGCAAATCTCAGGAACGGCTACAAGATTTCTCATCCGAATCAGGTTACAGAAGTCAATTATATAATATATAAATATATTCTCTTTACTGATAGTGTTAAATACAAAACAATGCTTTACGTATTTTAATGAAAGTTATTGTGGCTTTTTAAGTATTGCTTTTCTGAAGAAACGCCATTTAAATGAACCAAAATCATTACACTGTAAGAAAATGTTGCTGCCTTAAATTTAAGTTTAATTAATTTGGCTGTACAAGTCATTTGTCATTGGCTACACAACTTACTCTTTGTAATCTTGCCTGGTCTTGAGTTGCTGTTACTTTTAAGAAATGGTTAAAAAATTGCTTAACCTGTTTTATAAATGATACCAGTCAGGATTTCAAATGTTATGTTGAAATGACTTGTATAGCCAAGTTGATTAAACTTCAAAATTGAAGGCTGCCTTTTTTACAGTGTAGTAATATGTAAATATCAAACCTATGGTTTGGTGTGTTTTTGTGTCAGTGAGATGTTTTCTGCTCTCATCAGGTGACAGGTGAAGCATTCTCAGTGTCATGACTTACTCCAACACAACTGTGGTCACTGAATTCTATCTGTCTGGCTTTCTTGGACTCCATCCACAGTATTATGGAGCTATGGGGACATTTCTGCTGTTTGTTTATTTGACCCTGGTAGGAGGAAACGTCTTCATCATTTTGTTTGTGTCTTGGGAGAGAAACCTTCAGAAACCCACTTACCTGATCTTCTGCAACCTCGCTTTGGCTGATCTTGCTTTTGGAACAGTTACGCTTCCCAAAATCATAGCAAAGTACCTATTTAACATAAACACAATGCCGTTTCTAAGCTGTTTCGTGCAAATGTTTTTTGTGCACTACTTAGGGACTGTTAATTCTTTCCTTTTATTGTTAATGGCTCTTGATCGGTTTATTGCGATATGTAACCCCCTCAGATATCCTGCTATTATGACGAACAGGTCAACAGCTGTAGCATGCATCACGTTATGGATACTCATAACATCATGTATCTCTGTTCTTGCTTACCAGGCCTTTGACATGCCCTACTGTGGGCCAAATGAAATTACCCAGTGTTACTGTGACCACAATTCAATAACTAGACTCGCTTGTGGTAATGTGAGGACCATAAAGCTGATTGCGTTCGGTTGCGCCATGTTCACCCTCTTGGGCCCTTTGTCTTTTATTATATTTTCTTTTACTGCCATCATCACAACTGTTTTTAAAATCTCTGACACTCAAGCTCGCTATAAAACTTTCTCCACCTGCACCCCGCAGCTGTTCATCATTTCTTTATATTACATACCCCGGTGTGTTGTATATGTGTATGATGTGACGGTTCAGATCAGTCTCGGCACACGTGTCATATTAATTATGTGTTACAGTCTTCTCCCCCCTGTTGTGAACCCCATGATTTACTGCTTTAGAACCAAAGAAATCAAAGACACATTAAGGAAAAAAATCAGAGACAGAAAAAACTGTGTGCATATAAACAGAGTTTAAGTTGAAACAAAAATATATCCACAGTGTACTTTAAATGTACTTACAAAGTTTTTTTTGTTTTCTGGTCTTATGTTGTTTGTTTGTTTATTTACATTTATAGCACTGATCTTAATAAATACTTTAAACGTTAGAATTGTATACTGTTAACAGCGTCAATATGTTTTCACTTAGATTGAAGCACAAATATTACCATGTACAGTAAAATGTCATTCAGATGACATATGTATTAATGTACTAAATAATGTATTAAACACGTCTTTGTACAGTTTGTAAAGTGTTAGATTCACAGAAGCCTCACTGATTTAGTTGTGTTGCATGAGTCTCTTTAACTTGGAGTTTATACAGCAGGTTTGGGCAGAAAGATTAATGAACCTCATGAAAAGATCATTTAGGTTACTGAAGACAGACAATATGCACATCAGCAGGGGAAGCAAAAATATTTCTAGCTGAAAGTCTTTTTAAAATGTAAATTGCTGTAACTCATTCATAAACATCCAAACCAAAACAACATTTGAAACAATATATGTTGTGACCAGAACTATGCAAGTAACAATAACTTGACTGTTCACTCATTTACTGTTCCCCTACATAGTGAATGCTGCACGACAGATGAAACTGGGACAGCTATATATATATATATATATATATATATATATATATATACACACACACACTACACACACACTTTTGTCATTTTTGTAAAACTACACAACACATTTCTTAAGTTTTTCAAGGCTCTCTGAAGGCCTTCCTGAATAAATTATACTAAACACTTTTCGTTTTAGAATAAAAGATTTTATAATAAAATAATTAAAACTAAGAGTTGAGTAACTGTGTGATGGCCTTGCTCTCTGCCTCGGCCTAAGATCGGAATAAGCTCCAGCACTCCCCCTGACCCCAATGGGGATAAGTGATATAAGTGATATAAGTGATATAAGTGATTTAAGTGATATAAGTGATATAAGTGATATAAGTGTGTTATGGTCTTTAGGAATGTTTTCTTAGCTAGTGACCAATCCGCTTAAAAGGTTAAAACTTAAAAAAAGGTGAGAAATGAGGAACACCAAATGAAACGTCAAATGTGGGAGGCGTCTTTGCTCTTAAAAGAGAGACGGAAAGCCATGACTGGGGCTCAGACATTTTCCTATCTGCCATCCACAGTGTATGTGTGGCAAATCTTCTGCGTCCTTCTGTGCATTCATTCAAGTTTGCAGTTTGTTTGTCAGTAAGATTACTCAATTATGCTGCAACCATCTTATAATATGATATTATGTAACTGGGCTGTTTCTTTGTAGGTATGTCAATAATACTTTATATTTACTGTTGATTTTGAAAGTGAAGTTCTGAAATTTAGAAACTGCAACTCTTCAGGTTTCAAATGACAATATTATATTTTTATTTTGTGTTTACGGTTTCGTCTGTTTTCAGATTTTAATTCTATTTCATACACTGTGCAGTTCAGCTCTCTTATGTCATTTTGTTTTTTACAGTGTATGAGTTTGTATCTGATACACATTGATAAGTCTTCCTGCAGTCATGACCTACAACTCCACTGTCATCACTGAATTCTACCTGCAGGGATTTCCAGGACTCCAGCCACAGTATTATGGAGCTGTGGGAACCTTTTTGTTTTTTGTCTACTTAACACTGGCAGGAGGAAATATCTTCATTATTTCATTTATTGCATATGAGAGAAGCCTTCATAAACCCACTTATTTAATCTTCTGTAATCTGGCTGTGTCGGATCTTGCTTTTGGAACTGTCACACTGCCGGCAGCAATCGCAAAATACTTATTAAACATCAGCACTATATCGTTTTATGGTTGCTTTGTGCAGATGTTTTTTGTTCACTACTTAGGGAGTGTTAATTCATTTATTTTGCTATTAATGGCCATTGATCGATTTGTTGCAGTACGTAACCCACTCCGATATTGTACTATTATTACAAACAAAATTATTTTAATGGCATGCACTGTGGTTTGGATAATTCTAATAGGATTGCTGGCAGTCATTGTTTACCAAACCTTTGACGAACCCTACTGTGCCTCTAATGTAATAACCCAAAATTACTGTGACCAAAATGCAATAATGAAGTTATCTTGTGGAAACATAAAACAGAAAAAGCTCCTTATATTTGGAATTGCTATGTTTGTTCTCTTGGGCCCTTTGACTTTTATTATATTTTCTTTTATTGCCATCATCACGGCTGTTTTTAAAATCTCTGATGTTCAGGCCCGATATAAAACGTTTTCAACCTGCACTCCACAACTGATTATCATCCTTCTGTACTATGTGCCCAGATGTTTTATCTATGCATATGAATTGGTAGTGCCAATAACTCCTGCTATTCGGATGACGATCATTATGTGGTACAGTCTGTTGCCCCCTGTTGTCAATCCAATGATATACTGCTTCAGAACCAAAGAAATCAAAGATGCGTTGAGGAGGAAAATGAGACACAAAAAGGTCAGCATGCAGGTGACGATGCTGTGGAGCGGCACCTAAAACATTTTAACTGCTTTTACAGCAGAGTTCATTGTTTACACTGTCCCCTGGTATGTACATTGTTTTTCTGCCTGTAAATCTTCTGATCAGATTAATGACATATTTTTGACATATTTATTTCTTTGTTGGTACCTGTACGTTTTTAGATATAGTAAATGACTGGGTGTTACCAACTCATCAGAGATAAATCAGTAAAATCTTCTTGTTTCTTTTAAACAAAGCGGAAGTCTGAATTTAAAGAAATCATTCTTTCTATAAATGAATGCATACATGACATAACAAATATTAATGTTATGACATTTTATTTTGTCTGTGTTCACCTTTAAGGATGTAAATAATGTAAATGATGTCCTTTTGGAAACAGTAAAATGATTTAGCCTGAAATGCTTATAATGTCCGCTCCTTTAAATATTTCACAGTTTAAATGGAAAAATAATACAACATCTGTAACTCTACAGTGAAAGAAGCTGATAATTCCACAAACTTTATGAAAACTTCAGAAAAACAAATCACTGACAGGGCAAAAGAGGAAGATGTTTAAAGGAAACAAAATGTACTGCTGCTGTAATTATTTCTCTTTCATGTATAATATAATAGTGTAATACAAAAAGAGACTTTCTGAAGATTAAAATGTCTCTAATTAAGATTTAGAGTAATATTCAGGGGCCTCCTGTGTGATTATGCTATGTGGCATTTGGTTTGGGTTGCCTCATATCAAAGCTGGACTATTGCAAAGCTTTCCAGCTGCCTTCTTATTTACAGGTGGCACACAGCATGAAGGGTCTATAAGGAAGTGTTTGATCAGGATAGGACAATTTGCCGAAATGTGTGAGAAATTATGATCTGCTCTGGCTTATGGATGGCCTCACCACAGCAACCCAGTCACACTGGGGCGACTGCTAATATACAATAAACTCAGAACAAATGTACACAACCCCCACACTAACACACATGCAAAATCGCCATGCTAATGAATAAAGATTACACAATGATGAAACACAAAATCACAAACAACACGTCAGCCATGGGAGGTCTCACTGGCCTTGAGAGAAAGATGATAAACTGTGACTTTTCTGTGTTGGTGTCAGATGGATGTCCAAACGAAGGCTTTCTTTTATTCCATATACACATAACATGCCTGTGCTGCTGAATCTCTGAGTACAATAATTCAGGTTGTGATCCAGTGACTTTAATTTTTTTGTGGTTCCAGTATGTGCTGTATCAAACTTATAGTAGTATTATCTGACGTTATATGATTAGTATAATCGCATTTCTTTACAAGTTCTTTACAAGTACAAAATGCCAATTATAGCTTTTCTAAATTTAAATTTCATATTGTTAAGTCATTGTTTTAAACCTTGATATGTTAACTTACATTTTAAATTTGCATGTATAATCTAATCAGCTTTAATGTCATCACACTGCCCAACTTAGCTTGTTTTAATGCTGTTTTGTATTACAGAGAGTGAATGTGAGTTTGTAGTCATGACCTACAACTCCACTGTCATCACTGAATTCTACCTGCAGGGATTTCCAGGACTCCAGCCACAGTATTATGGAGCTGTGGGAACCTTTTTGTTTTTTGTCTACTTAACACTGGCAGGAGGAAATATCTTCATTATTTCATTTATTGCATATGAGAGAAGCCTTCATAAACCCACTTATTTAATCTTCTGTAATCTGGCTGTGTCGGATCTTGCTTTTGGAACTGTCACGCTGCCTACAGCATTTTCAATATACTTATTTAACATCAACACTATATCATTTTATAGCTGCTTTGTGCAGATGTTTTTTGTTCACTACTTAGGGAGTGTTAATTCATTTATTTTGCTATTAATGGCCATTGATCGGTTTGTTGCAGTACGTAACCCACTTCGATATTGTACTATTATTACAAACAAAACTACTTTAATGGCATGCACTGTGGTTTGGATAATGCTAATAGCTTTGTTGGCAGTCATTGTTTACCAAACCTTTGATAAACCCTACTGTGCCTCTAATGTAATAACCCAAAATTACTGTGACCAAAATTCAATCATTAAACTATCTTGTGGAAATGTAAGGGAGGTAAAGCTTTATTCATTTGGAAGTGCCATGTTTGTTCTCTTGGGCCCTTTGACTTTTATTATATTTTCTTTTATTGCCATCGTCACGGCTGTTTTTAAAATCTCTGATGTTCAGGCCCGATATAAAACGTTTTCAACCTGCACTCCACAACTGATTATCATCCTTCTGTACTATGTGCCCAGATGTGTTGTCTATGTGTATGATTTGATAACAGTAATCACTCCTGGCATTCGCATTATGTTAACTATGTGGTACAGTCTGTTGCCTCCTGTTGTCAATCCAATGATATACTGCTTCAGAACCAAAGAAATCAAAGATGCGTTGAGGAGGAAAATGAGACACAAAAAGGTCAGCATGCAGGTGACGATGCTGTGGAGCGGCACCTAAAACATTTCAACTGCTAAAACAGTGAAGTTTCTGTTCCTGTACATACTGTTCTTGTTATTCTGTCTGTGATTTGTAACTGAATCTTCTGATTAATGACATGATTTATTTCTTTTTTGGTAACCTGTAATTTTCTAAATGCTTGTCAGATCCCTGTAATCTTTTAGTTTCCTTCAACAATGCAAAAGTCCCTCTAAGCACTGAAGAAATCATTTTCCTTTCCCTAAATGCAAACATGACAGGAATATTACTGTTAAGAAATGGTCTTTTATCTGTGTTTACCTTTTTAACACAAACCGTGGCACCGTTATTTCACAGCAAGAAGGTTCCTGGTTTGAGGCCTGCCTGGGCTTTCGGTGTAGAGCTGATGTGTTCTCCTTGTGTTCTCCTTCTCCCGGTTATCTGAAGGTGGATGAAACTGTAGTCATTAACAACACTGTGGACTTCACTAAATACTGGTTGTTGTCATTAATATAGCCATATATACACTGGAATGGTTTTAATAAAATAGTAAATAAATGTAAGATTAAAAATATTCTCTCTAACAGTCTTTAAAAGTATGATGTGCGTGTGAATCACATTTATTTCTAAACAGTTCGCTTTAGTTTTTGGTATAAAAACAATTAGAGATCCTTATACAGCACATGTAAACATGTATTAATGTTTTGTAAGCAAAGATATTGAGCTTTGTAAAGACGATCAACCGCGCGTTTGCTTCCCTGCAATGTCATCATATCGAAAGGCCACGTCATTTTACAAAAGCAGGCGTGACAGCTGAAAACATTTTTCCTGTTATTCAGTGAATTGTCGAAACAAACAAAGCTCAGACCGTCTCAGGTAAACTCGGTCACCGTAATTTCTAAATGCACAAAATATCAGATGTAGAGGTTCTTCTGTGTAAACATTCACATAAACTGCGATGTATCCTGTAGAGATATTTATTGCTCAGCTACATCTGATAAACAGTTATGTATGCAAATATGTTTGATTATAATTAAAAAATAATATATAATATTAATAATTTAAAAATACTACTCTGTGTGTATGGGACAGCATGATTGGCCTACATTGATCTATATGAATTCTTTATATAAGGCACATAATATCTTACATTATATATACAATATAGGCATATTGTATACATTACACTTAGTATGTATACATGTTATTTGTAACATGCTCAATCAAATGACACAAACGTGATCAGCAGTGAAGGTCTGACGTGTCTCTGAGGTCAGAGCTCATAAACAGATGCATCTCAGGATTTCCAGAAGCTCTTGCTGGGACGGCAGTGGACATACATGTAAGAAATGAAGTTACAGTGCAGTGTATGTGAAGACACAGGGCTAAATCACAACGTTTCATTGGTTTATTGAGTAATTATACCAAATTGTGTGACTACCTGTGCTATGCATTTTTTTGTTAATATGGTCTATATTATTTTTTTGATATGTTTCATATATCTATAGAACTGTCTTGGGCTTGTATTTTGGATTCAGAGGGATTCTTTGGAGCCATGGAAGAAAGCAATGCCACACGGATCACTGAGTTCTACCTGCTGGGATTTCCAGGACTTCATTCACAGTACAACGGGGCTGTAGGAGCCTTTTTACTCTTTGTCTATGTTATACTGGCATGCGGGAATATTTTGATCATTTCATTTATCGCTTACGAGAGAGGCCTTCATAAACCCACTTATTTAATCTTCTGTAATCTGGCCGTGTCTGATCTTGCTTTTGGAACGGTCACGCTGCCCAAAATGGTTACCAAATATCTGGCTAAAGATGATCACGTACAATTTCATTTGTGTTTTTTGCAAATGTATTTTGTTCATCATTTAGGTACTGTGAATTCATTTCTGATGTTGTTAATGGCTCTTGATCGCTTTGTGGCCATATGTAACCCCCTTAGATATCCTGCTATTATCACAAACCAGTCCATTGTGTGTGCGTGTGGAGTGTTGTGGTTAGTCATTTTAGGATGGTTACCACTGTTTACTTATCAAACCGCAAAACTTTCCTTTTGTGCTTCAAATGTCATAAATCAATGTTTTTGCGATTTCAATTCATTAGTTAGACTCGGGTGCTCGGAGAAAAGCGAGCTACGGAAAAATGCTTTTGCAATGGCCATGTTTATGCTTTTGGGCCCTTTGTTTTTTATCATATTTTCATACATCTCCATCATTATATCTGTACTCAAAATCTCAAGTGCCCAGGCTCGATACAAAACATTTTCAACATGCAGTCCTCAGCTTTTAATCATATGTCTGTATTATTTGCCCAGATGTACTGTGTATGTATGTGATTTAACTGCAGAAATGGCCAGCAGTGTGAGGATCATGCTGGTCATGTGGTACAGTCTGCTGCCCCCTGTTGTCAATCCAATGATATACTGCTTCAGGACTCAGGAAATCAAAACAGTTTTAATGAAAAAAATCAGGGGTAAAAAAGTTAACTTTCTTTTAAAAGCATCTTCATGCTGAGATAAAGACATCTGTGCGTTCATTGAACGTGTAATTCTGATCAAATGTTGCAGAAGATCATTTAAGGCATGCAAGAAAACTGAGCATTTTCACAGACTGTTATGTTATAAAATATTTTTGCATTTGTAGTGGCATCTTCTCTAAGATTTCCAAGTTTCGGAAGCATGTTATTCAGTGACATTGTCTTTTGTTTAAATGTCTGTCTGTCTGCGCAGGCCAAAACACTATTGAACAGTACCTGGGGCTGTTGTCATTCAGCAGGCCTCAACTAACTTCATTTCAGACTATCCAGCCCAGTTTTGAGTGTATTCATGTAGTACAGATTCATTACATTCAATAATAACATGTATTTATATTATTTGTATGATTACAGCACTGTTCTAAACTAAAAAAATCTTTTTTTAACTCTTTTATATTGTGTGCTGATATACAGAGAAACGAGTTTGAACATTATTCAAATGACCGAGCAGGTTTGTTCTAATATTTTCTAATAATGATAAATTCTTGTTTAGGAATTTAGATCTGAGTCAATAAACATTTTCCTGATTAATTTTAGCACACCACCTTCAAAGTCCCCTTATATACTGCTGTATCACAAAAATGTAATTATTTCATTCAGTTGCTTGCTTTATTCTGATATTTTGTGTGCTCTACCTTGAAAGATTGCTGATTTACATATTGTTTTGTTTCATCATTATTTTACTGTATTCAGATAAGTTTCACGCAGACACTGTAAAAAAAGATGACAACATAAGTTATCGCATCACTTTAACTCATCAAAATAAGTTGAACTTTGATTAAGCAATTTCAGCTAAGTTACAACAAGTAAGTTACAATAATATAAGTTAATAAACTTTAAACTTAAACATTTAAGGCAGCAAAACATGTTTTACAGTGCAGGCCTAAATGTTTTATTCTTAAATACTTGCCAATGAACAGCAGGTCACCATTGTGACAACTAACCCCATAAACTGTTGCAACAGGCCCCTCTATAAAAGTATATAGTCTAAAAAGGCCAATGCGTGTTCAGTGAATCTTTTAATCAGGGCATCAACAGTGAAATGTCCAATAGCTTTTTTGTAGTCAACACTTGGTCTCCCCTATACATGAATATACATTAAACACCCTTCAACTTCAAATGATTTCCTCTTGGTCACTCTGAAAATTTTCACAGTCTTTCGCCTGACTGGCCGGTAAGCCAGCGATGTCCTCAAACACACCTGCATAGGTACTAAAATGAAGCCCAAGGTTTAGGAGACTCTCCAGCTGTTGAACTCCACTGAAGACAGAAGAGCTGTGGAGACTCTGGACACAGGCAGGTGTGACCGTGGCTTCATCTCTGAAGGGTGACGGAGCCATTAGAATTAACTGCCCTCTGGACAGATCTGCAGCAGAAACAGTGCAATGATAATTAAACCCAACTAAACCGTTTGCAATTTAAAACCTAATACGTCATAACAGGACACCGTACATTTATTTGTACCCTGGCTTTAGTTGACTTCAGCATAAGAAAAAGAAAAATATGTGAAGTCATCAAATTTTATGTTTCAAACAGAGATGGTGGTAGAGAGGCGAAAGTTAAGGGTTGCAGCTCTTAAATTTAAGATAAATCTAGAAAAATGTAGTAATAGAATTATATTGTGTGAGCCAATCACTGACCTGCAAAATAACACACTTGTAAACACGCCACATATAGAGCTCTCACAGAACTGCTTTCAGTAGTGCTACAAACCATCCACAATCGTTACCTTTTTTTTGGTATTTGTTTTCGATGTTTCTGTACTTGCCTTCAGATGGATGTTCATCTTTGTTGTCCTGTGAACTGATGAGGGAAAGCTCTCTCTCATATTCAAAGTCAGAACCAGTAAAAGAGCCGTGACTTTCACTTTCTGATGAAGACTCTGTTGGCCAGGTGGCCCTGCAAGGCCTTATGGGAAACTCTGCCTTATGTTCCCATGTTGCATTCAGTTTCTCAACCTCGTCTTTTGAGAGATGTCGCGGAGGCCCTGTCAGATCAGAAGCCAGTTTTTTTTTAAAGAACAGATGAGACTGACGTTGCCAGTGGTGAAATTCGCCAGCAGATGGTTTCTGATGAAGTTTAGGTGAAGGAGACACATGGTTAGTTGTGGATTGGAAAACTCTGGGGTTGCCGTTCACGCTCTCTGGATTGATACTGGATTTGCCCATCAAATGTGGAATCTTTGACTCTGAACAACAGATTGTGTATGTGCTGTCAATCTCATAATACTCCAGTTCACTTCCTCCAAAACCTGAAGGGTGACAAGGTGGCCCACCTCCGCCGTAATTGTCCACTCCAGGTTTCGAGTCCCTTGGCTTGATCAAATCCGGCTGCTGACTTCCCTCCATTGAGATGTTCTGAGGACACTCATCAGCAGGGCCTGCGCTAAATGCCAGGTTATCTGTGCCATGCTGTTTGTTTGGTGGCATGAGGTAGACGTGACTTGATTTTTGGCCATCGCTGAGTTTGCCGTGTCTTCTAAAGATGATGCACAAGACGAGAATCAAAAGCATGAGGGCAACGGGAACAACAGCTGCAACGATCCACAAGGGGGCACTCGTTTGGGATGGAGAACAGGCCTGGCCCTTTAGAGGGTCAGATGAGCAGGATCCACATGAAGAACCAGATACGTTGTGTAGACAGATGCACCAGTTGTCCTCTTTGGAAGCAGAGACACAGTCTCTGTCACTCCAGCAGGGAACTGAAGGACAGGAATCTTTAAAGCATGGAATGAGAACACAGTGGTTTGGGGAAACGCACACATTTTGAAGGTCAGAGGGGCTGGATCGGGCCTCGGCTATCTCATCATAGCCATTGAAAGACAGAATGTGGCTGTTAAATTTGATGTATTCCACACAGCCGCGGAAACCTGGAAAGCCAGCACAAAAACAAGTAAGCAATAAACAGAATAAAACGATAAATAAACATATAAAGTAAATATAAATAAAATATAAAGTAAATATAATAAATAAAAAATAATCAAAAACCTTTGCAAACCAAACTTTGTGCCTATATAGAAACTGACTTTCAAAAACATTCAGTGTGACAACTAGCCCCAGCCACCCTAATACAATTCACAAATCAGACCCAGATCTAACCTAAGTTCTGATCTCTGGATTCTGTCAGCGGGGCAGTGCCCAGAAAAATGGTCTCCACGAGGAATGCAGAGTGGGTGATGGTGATATTGGTGTTGTTCACGACAGGCTGTTCATCCAGGAACAGAGTTACATGAAAGCCCTTTCTGTGCAGCTGAAGAACATGCCAGTGTCCGTCTGAAACATCTCTCTCTAAAGAGACCACCTGCTGCTGACCCGATGTGACATTTGTGAACACACACAGAGGTTTTCCATCTGATATCTGAGGAGGCAACAGAAAACCTGTGTCAGTTTGCATTCACATTAGAACTGGTTTCGAAAAACGGATTAGAGCGCATTATGGATGTTAAATAGTTATTCTGGTTCTTAATTATATAGAAAATATAAAGGCAGAGATAAAAATAAAAATTATAAGTGTTGCATTTGTATATTTGTCAATAAATGACGCATTTCTCACAGAGCTCACCTTAAGATTCAGATGTGCTGTTTGACACCAGCACACAACCAAAACACCATTTTTGCTGACGGTCCTCAACTTAATCTCAACACTATCAAATCCCTGAGAGTCTCCATCCATCCCATCCAGAACGGCTTTCAGAAGCTGGGATCTTCTGTAGCTTTCTCTAAGGGCAAATTCAACGTACGCCTCCCCATTGAGAAACAATGTGTGCTGCTCAGCCAAATCTATCAAAAACAAAAAATCCATTAACTTTGATCTGTCACCGAAACAACAGACAAACAACAGATATGAATGAACTCATTTACTTATGGCACAGCTGGATCCGGTGAAATGCTCTCTACACTGGCAGTAATGGTGAAACCATCGGTCTTCACAAACTCCTCCGTTCAAACAGTCTGCAGTCTGGCAGGGAAGAGCATCTGCTCGTGGACATCTGGGCATCACAGGCAAAATCAACATCAGAGTTGAGCAAAATTCTGAGTGTTCCTTTACAATCTGCATTAAAATGAATTCAAACCTGCAATCCGTAACTTTTTTAAGTTAAAAATGATCAAACATCAGTTATTGAGCAAGCACATAACAGATCAGTGTTATCAAAACTTCTTAAAACTTCTTAACCTAGATCAAAACTTCTTAACTTACCCCGATTCGTAACAGTAAGTTAATAACAATGATTTATAATTTGAGCTGTCAGGTCTGATTTCCCAGGAAATGTTAGTTTGACTTCAGCATGTGTAAAGAAAAAAATGTAACGCAACCTGCAATTTCATGTTTCAGAGATGGCGATAAAGAGGCAAAATTTGAGGATTGCAGCGTTAATATAACAAAATAAATCTGCATTATAAACAAAGTCTCTGTAGGTGGCATTTTTAAATATTGATTGAAAGATTATCTAATGTTTCTGGAAAAACCCCATATGTTTTATTGAAAACTACAGTCTTGCTACCTCAGTTCAAATTCAATTCACATTCAGAAGCGAACTGGAATTATAACGATATTCCTAATTCAGTTCTGAATGGCACAAGCCCGGTCATCTGTATAGCTTTTGTTAAAGCATTACTGCTTATCTGAATAAGTCTACAGTTACAGAGATATACAGAATTATAAGACTGACCGATCAAGTATATTCTGAAATGCCAGAGATTTAAATTCATCTGGCCCAATGCTGTTCACTTGTATGTTTTTCATACATCCAACAAAGTCGTGAGTCCTGATTTGTCTCCGCAAAATGACATCAATGGACTTTATTCCACCCAAAGTCAGATTGTTTGAGCTTACTTCCAGGGTCCTGTGTGTAAAAGTTACAGGTATGAGTATGCAACACCACAAACAAATAAGTAGTACTAAGCAAGGATATAATAGGAAAAGAGATGTTATTAATTGTTATTATTATTATAATGTTTAATCTAGGGTTCTACAATATTTAACAAAAAGGCAAAATTAAACCACCTTTGGGTTGCCTTGGATCCATCATTTTGTGATGAGCAAAAGCCTGGAGGTTCACTGGTAGAGCAGTTGTCTATTCCCACAGAGGCCATCTGAAAGACACAGAGATGTATACCTGTGGAATATCTGACCAATCAAAAGCCTTGATTGATTTATAAGATTGACAAATGACAATGGGTGGAAATCACATACATTTCCGGTTCTTCTAACAGTGATGTTGTGAAAATGTCCATCAGCCACTAACTTCCCTGTGACCAATCTAATCACTCCAGACCCAAGGTCAAAAGACAGCCACAGTTTCCCACCCACAATTTCAAGGGCCAGGAACTCTGCTGTTGATGGGTCACCGGGGTTGTACAAAAGTAAAGAGTCCTGCTGCGCAGTCGCAAATTCCAATGAGATGAAGTTATATTGAGGATCTAATGGAGGAAATTCTACATAGGAAAGCTCCTGAAAGCCATAACTGTGTTCTTCACAATTGACTCCACTTACACCTAACAATAAATAGAAATGTCAGACATCATAAAAATGTTTTATATATACAGTAATAATATACAGATTCACATGGACAGAAATGTTTCTCTTACCAAATGGACATTGACATGTGTATCCCGTTAAAAAACTGGAGCAGTAGCCATATACACAAGGAGATGAGGAGCAGTGATCAACAATTCGATCACAAAATCTTCCTATGACAAAAATAAACCAGTTATTTTACAACACATGAATTCAAATAGTCCCTTTAAGGAAGTCCCTGCACTTGGCCACTACCCTGGGCAGCTAGACCAGGTTCTGTCTACTTAAATAGATACCAATAAAACAATGCACTTCCAACCAACTATTACCCTGACATCAACTGCACCATTAATTCTGTTTCTAAATGTCAAACGGTGCTATATCAACAGGTTTTCCCAGAGTGCTTCAGGTACTGCACATGCACAAAGACTGTCAAGTACCATGCAACAGAGCTCCTCTCCCAGACAATGTTACTGTTTAGCGATTGACGATTGTCTCTTTCCACTAATAGGTGGGACTTACTTCACTAGAGTGGCCATAATAAGCCTTGCAGTTTCCCCCATTTATAGGAATAGAACTGCAGAATCTTGTTAATTCTATCACCTTCTTATAATCAGTTCAAGGAATCACCACAAAAACAGTGATACAGTGCATAACATCATACCTTCATACCCTGGGCTGCAGTCACAGATGAAACCTCCCTGTTTGTTCCAACATGTCCCACCATTAAGACACGTCACTGTTTGACACTCATTGCCAACAGTGCTACAGTGTGGGCCAGAGAATCCATCTTTGCATTGGCAAAAATATGTTCCTGGGTTGTTATAGCAGGTTCCTCCATTTTCGCAAGGTTTCCTGTCGCATTCATCCAAGTCCAG
This sequence comes from Chromobotia macracanthus, assembly GCA_036877525.1. NCBI lineage: Eukaryota > Metazoa > Chordata > Actinopteri > Cypriniformes > Botiidae > Chromobotia > Chromobotia macracanthus. The sequence goes on along the minus strand of JAZGTH010000080.1, from coordinate 4,102,238 downwards.
CTCGCACGCATCTCCTGTAAAACCCATTTGGCAGGAACAGTTGAAGATGGCAGCAAAAGAAGGTGATACAAATATAAGACTAGAACTTTCCAAGACAGCAACATCTTGACTAATGTGAATGTTTCTGTTGCATGTGGCACCATTCTGACACGGGCTAAGTGCACAGGGGTCACTGGTTATGTGGGATATAGTCACATTGCTTTGTCCTTCCAGTAACTTTTTATGCATGTTTGATATTCCACTTGCAATATCTCCAGTTAAATATTGTCCATTGTAGCTTTTTACTGCAGCCAGAAGAAGCGTTTTATCTCCTAGTAACTTTATCCCAAACACATGAGTTTTAGATGCTTTTAGGTTAAAAAGACTATCCAGAGCTTTGACAAATTTTAAGTACTTTAAAGACAGGAACTCCTCAAGTGTAGATATAGAAATGTAGAACAACACACAGTTGTCCAGAGAGACATTGGTGAAGCCTTTGTAACTGACATAGATGCTGTTGTTGACGGAAGGGTGGAGCTGATCATTTCCTTCAATGGATATATTATACGTTGCCTCCCCTTCGTATGGTGAAGACCATAAGTTACACATTCCGAATGGGAAGCTGAACATCCTGGGTGGCCCATTTCTGATCGTACAATTGAACACATCCAGTTCATCCAGATCGTCCGGTCTCACGTTTCCGATTAGCCCTCCGGAAAAAGAACTTCCATAATATTTTACAAAAATATTGATGTTCCTCTGTGATGGTGCATTGTCATTTTCATCCAGGACTTTTACATGAAACACTGTGGTGGAGGACAACGACGGCTTACCGGCATCTTGAATCGTGATGTGCAGGTAGAAAACAGGGTTGTGTTCACGATCCAGAGATCTTGAAGTAAAAAGAACCCCATCAGATGTAAGAGAAAAACTGTTTTCCACAGCAGGTCTCATAAGCCAGTAAGTGAACGGTCCTTGATTTGGAGGAAGATCTTCATCTGTAGCTGTTAAAGTGGCCACCACGGTGCCAGGGGGTTGGTTCTCCTTGATAAAGCCCTCTAAGATGGAAAGTTTGGGTGCATTGTCATTGACATCAATAATGGTAACGGTTACCTTGGTGGATCCTGTTACAGCAGGAGAGCCTTCATCAACAGCAACGACTGTGAGGTTAAAAAGAGGCCACATCTCTCTATCCAGGTACCTGTGAACTGAAATCACACCATTGACAGGATCTATAATGAAGGAACTGTTTATATTTCCATGTTCTATGCTGTAGGAGAACCTGCTCCATTCTGGTATCACATCTCTGTCCACTGCTTTAACTTTGATGATGGAGGTCCCAATGGAAACATCTTCTGGCACAGCAACCCTGTAGACCACAGACTCAAACTCAGGGGGATCATTTTCATCTAATATGTGTAGATGTATCAAAGCTTCATCTATATTAAATCCAGTAATGGTTCCTCTGTTTTTAGCCAATACATGGAGGACATTGAAATTTTGGCCCCGGTTTTTCAAATCTTTGGAAATGAATATTATTCCCTTGTACTCATCAACCACAAACCTAGCTTTTTTACTTTGACCAGCAAGTACATAGAAGACATCTCCATCAGGTCCTAGGTCATGGTCCAGCGCAACTACTCTCCCAATCTCAGTATGTAGGGGCAAAGCCTCAGACACAGAGAAGTTGTAGAGGTGTGTTTGAAAAGCAGGGATGAATTCATTGATGCCAGTGACCTGTATGTGTACATGTGCAATATCATGTAAATATGGAAAGCCATTGTTAGTGGCCTTTACTGTAAGTTCAAAATACTGTTGCTCCTCAAAGTCAAAAACCTCAGAAGTAGTAATGGTGCCGTTGTTAGTGTCCAGGTAGAAGAGATGCATGTCTCCTGCAATGAGTGAATATGTAATTTGACCATGGATTCCAGAGTCTGCATCTGTAGCCCAGACCTGCAAAACTGAGCTTCCAATTAATGCATTCTCTGAAACAGAGGCACTGTATTCTGCAGATGTAAATACGGGAGGGTTATCATTTAAATCTGTAACATATACCGTGATGTTGATTTGCCCCATCTTTGGGCGCCAGCCTCCATCTTTAGCAATGACATGAAGATTGTGTGTTTCTGATCTCTCAAAATCAAGAGCTTTGACCAGCATGATCAGTCCTGAAGAGCGTTCAATGGAAAACAGTCCGTTTTCATTCCCGCTGTTGAAATAATAGGAAACATGACCATTGATACCAACATCTTTATCTTTGCCTTGGACCTTGCCAATGATTGAACCTGTGGGCAAATCTTCAGGGACAAAAAACGTAACCTTGCCTTCAAGAAAATATGGTGCAAAGAGATTCTCCTCTGTAACCGTGAAAATGATTTCAGTCTGTGTGGACAACGGAGGGTAGCCTTTATCTTTAGCAGTGACTTGAAGAGTCAAAATGGCATTGTGGCTATTCCTTAAAGTTTTATTGAGCAGAACTCTTCCACTGTTAACTTCCACCTGAAAATAAACAGATCCATTGCCACCACTAGTGAAGTACTCAACACTGTTGTTCTTCATGTCAAGAGCGTCTCTATCTACTGCTGATAATTGGATCACCTCTGTCCCCACATCCAGGTTTAAAGGGATGGGCACCAGCGGCCTGACGGGTAAAAATGAGGGTGGGAGAGAATTGCATGGCACTACTGTCACCAAGACCATGCTAGAGCTGTTCAAAGGAATCCTGCCACAGTCAGACGCTACAACTGTAAAGCTAAAGTTTAACAAGTCAGAATCGTGAAGAGAAACAGGCTGTTTGGTCCAAATATCACCAGTGGAAGCGTTCACAAAAAAACGTTCATTTGGCGGATCAATAAAGTACAGGATCTGAGAGTTCTGAGCAAGATCCCAGTCGGTAGCTTTAACTTGTAAAAGAAACATTTCGTGAACATTTGTCTCAGGAACAGTGATGGAGTACAGTGGTTGAACAAAGAACGGTGTGTTGTCGTTAACATCAGTAATATAAATGGTGACATCTGTGCTGACACTCCAAGCAGAATCATTGGCATTTACCTTTACTACATAATGATTGTGATCTTCTCTGTCCAAAGGCTGCGCCACCACCAAAATGCCACTGGCTTTATCAATACTGAAGGGCAAGTTGCTATTTTGGCCCACGATTGTATACTCAATAACAGCATTTACACCAACATCATCATCTGTTGCCTTTATCTGAATGATGGAAAAGCCAACAGGAGCATCCTCAGAAACTTCTGTAATGAAAATCTGTAAGAAACGAGGCGCGTGATCATTAGCATCGGAAACTGTGACGATAACTGTCGCAGTGGCAGAGAAACTGTTGTTGTCTTTATCAACAGCCTTGACTGTAAGATTATAATGCTGTATTTTCTCTCGATCTAAACGCTTTGTCATGGAGAGAGTCCCGAGATTCACATCTATTTTAAACGCACCCTCAATGTTACCGGACAAAATAAAGTACATCACCTCTCCAAACGCTCCAGAGTCAGCGTCGGTGGCTAACACATCACAGACTCTGCTAGCAGCCAAGTTCTCCTGAACTTCACACCTGTAGACCTTTTGTGAAAACACAGGTGGATTATCGTTCACATCACTGACGTTCAAATGAATTTCAGTGTAGGATGAGAAAGGAGGCATCCCAGAGTCTCTTGCTTCAACTATGAGGTGAAAATACATCTTGGTCTCAAAGTCTAAAGGGTTCTTCACAGTCAGGTGACCACTGCTATGGTGAAGCTCAAAAACCTCACCAACATTCCCAGAGGCCAGATAAAAGAGCACTGGTATATTTCTAGATGTTTCTGCGCTCACAACAGCCACCAGGGTCCCAGTAGGTACATCCTCCGAGAGAAAGCGCTTATAAACTTCAACCGCAATATGAGGAAAGCCCAAATCATTCTGGAATCTGACTGTCAAAGTTGTTGTGTCGAATTTTGGAATATCTGCTCCATCTTTCACATGAACATCAACTGTGATGTCACTTCTTCTTTGCAATAACCCTGTAGTAAACACTGTTCCTGTGAGAGAGTTAATAGAGAAAAGATGGACATGTTGGCCATGCAGAGAAAAATTCAGTTTGCTGTTCAATCCGTCATCTGCGTCTTCTGCCATCACTGCACAGACAATTGATCCTGTAAAATGGAACACAATGAAAACCTGAGTTTATCAAATCTAAATGACAACTGTCTACAAACACTGAATATAGATATAAAAGTATCAATTTAGACATTTAATACGTTTATTTATTAGGCAGACGCTTTTATCCGAGGCTACTTACAGTGCGTTCAAGATATATATTTCACCAGTATGGGAACCGAACCCACAACCTTTGTGTTGCTAGCACAACACTATAATACAGATTACAGGTAACATTATGATCTTTACAACAGTGTGCTCACTCACCTTTGGCAATTCCAGCAGGAACATTGGCCACATAAGGTCCATAAAGAAATGCCGGGGGGTGATCGTTTACATCCTCCACAGTTACTGAGACAGTAGCTGAGCTGGAAAGAATCTGTGTGGGATGTCCGTCATGGGCAACCACAATAAACCTGTAGGAAGCCACCGCCTCTCTGTCCAGAGCACTTATGGTAAACAACTCTCCTGATGTTTCATTGATGGAGAAAGAAACATCTGCTTCATCTAAAGAGTATCTGTAATCATGTGAAATTGAAGTTGTAAATGAAACATCATTTTTACTACACACCTAAAAAGTACCATGGTATTTATCATGGTATTGTTTCAAGTTAGTTGTTTAGTACATGCACCATGAGTAGTAAAATAATAATCAGCGAGATGGATACCGTCACTGTACCATGACCTTGTACTTTATAGTAAAGACAATTTAGGTACCCTTGTTATTGTAGAAACTACTAAAAACTTTGCTGCCTTAAATTGTTAGGTTTAATCACTTTGGTTTACAAGTAACTTCAACTTAGTATTTTAAATCATGACTGGTGAAACTTATTTTTATTAGCAAATTTTTATTGGCAAAGTTACAACAACTTTATGTCAATTAAAATTTAAAAAAGTAAGTTGAAATGTCTTGTGTAGCCAAGTTGATTCAATGTAAAAATTGAAGGCAGCAAAAACTATTTTTACAGTGTAATGTTAAAGGCATTTTACTGCATAAGCATATACATACCAAAACTGTGATGTTTACCAGAAACGCCAATATTATGACCACATTAACTTTACTTTTAATTAACCTCAATTCTGCATTGGAACCATCGTCCACGTCTGAGGCTGTTACTCTTCCGAACACAGTTCCAGCAGGAGTATCCTCGGACACGTGAGTGTTAAATGTGTCCTCCTCAAATACTGGAACATTGTCATTGACATCATCAACAAGAACAACCAGAGTTCCTGTGCCAGTCCGTGAGGGCAAACCTGGAAAGATCCAGAAATTAGTAGAGTAACCCTTGAAATGGGTGTCAAGAGCAAGAGCAATTCAAGTATTCAAATACTTACCTGAATCGACCGCAATTACTTTTAACAAATGCTGGTTTTTTAATTCCCTGTCAAGACTTTCTAAGATTTGGAAAGTTCCGTTGGGATAAAGAGAAAAAAGACCGTCTTCATTTCCTGATTCTATAGAGTAGGTCAACAGACTGTTCACTTCCAAGTCATCGTCAACTGCATATATCTACAAAAGATGCATTGAACAATTTAGGGAAATCTATAAATGAAAGAACAGACGATTTAACTTAAAGCTGCAATCTGTGACTTTTTCAGTTATTGAGCAAGTACATAACAGATCACTGTTCAAAACGGACTCCACACCTTATCCCGATTCACAACAGTAAGTTTATAATAATGATTTATAATTTGAGCTGTTGGCTTGGATTTTGCAAGTAATGTCAGTTTGGCTTCATTTGACTTGTGCTAAACGTGCGTTAAAGAAAGTATGTAAAGTAACCTGCAATTTTGTTTCAAACAAATGGCGAACAGAGATTTACTTGTTAAATCAAGTACCTGTTGAATCTGCTGAGAAGAATCTACCTCGTTCTCCAACACATGTAAGGTCAGTGACTCTGAGGAAAAATGAGGCACACAGTCATTAACATCTAAGACTGTGATATTGATGGTTGCCGTGGCAGACCTCTGAACATCTCCCTGGTCCACCGCTGTGACTGAAAAACTGTAGAAGGCCGTCTTCTCACGATCCATCTCGTCTATCACTGACAGCACACCCAGAACCGAGTCCATCACAAACCCGTTCTCTGAGATGTAAAAGCGCACTTGCCCATTGGAACCGACATCTCGATCGTGTGCGTAAACTCTGAGCAGGTTTGTTCCTCGAGGAACATCCTCATATACTGAAAGGCTGTAGAAACCGATAGTGAATTCTGGACTGTGATCATTAACATCCTCGATTATCACCGTGAGGTTCATCCTGCTGAACAATTGAGGTGTACCTTTGTCTTTAACCTTTACTGTGACTGTTATCGTGTCCTCGATTTCCCTGTCCAACAGCTTCTGCAGGTACACGACTCCAGTCGAGCTGTTTATACTGAACACCTCCTCCTTCTCCAGGCTGAAAACAACTTCAGCGTTGGATCCTAAATCAGCATCTGTGGCTTGTACGACAATAACAACAGACTGAAGTGGAGCATCCTCCGGAAACACAACAGTATGAGGAGTTGTGATGACAGGGGAGTTGTCATTGACATCTACAATGTTGATGGTAACATGTGCTGAGGTTGTAAGCCGAGCTTCTGGTGGCAAAGCACGATCACTAGCGTGTACAGTTAGACTGTATGTAGTGACTCTTTCTCGATCTAGATGACCTCTTAGACACAGTGCCCCCTTCTGGTTTATAGAGAATATGCTTTCAGGATCTCCCGACGTGACCACCAAATCCACTTCTCCATACATACCTGTTACATATAAGAAAATGAGGCTGATAAGCACCTGAGTTACAATAGAAAAAGAAAACAAACAGTTGTAATTCGCCGCTTGTCAAGTGCTCTAACTAATCGCTTGGTTAAAATATATCAAACAACTAGTATTAAAAAGCTCATACAATTTCCTGCAGGTTATCAGATACAATCCTTGGGTGATTTATCACACAGTTATTCCAGAGCAAATGTGACTTCATCCTGCTTGCCTGTCAAAGAACTTGGTTAAAAACTCAACTACATAAACAAGGTAGAAGAACCACAGTCATGTGTGAACTTCACTGTGCATTGCATGTCTGGAACGTGAAACAGGAGATGAGAGAATGTTCCCCTTTATTAACAGAAGCTATGTAACATCCCCGAGAGAGAGACCCCATTCATCTGCTGGAGAAGCTCACAAAGGAATAATGACGTAAGATTTAATGAGACCGCTTCAGTCTCTTCTGCATTTCCCCAAGCTTTTCAAACATGCGGCCTGGGGGGGGTCATGTTTGAAGCAAAAAACATTGTGGGTATCGTTCATTGTGACTAGATTTATGTTCACACAGAATTGATTTAATGGAACTTCCTTCAGTGTAGAAAGTTGTTATAGGAATGAACACAATATGAACAGTATTATGAACTGACCCTCATCTGCATCAGAAACATTCAGAGTCAGGAAACACATTCCAGCAGGTGAGTTTTCCAGAACAGAGGCAGAAAAAACATTCTGGCTGAAAACAGGTGAGTTGTCATTGACGTCAACCACATTAAAATACACCCGGACCCTTTGGAGCGGACCGTCCCCCTGCTGTGCTGCCACCGTCAGGATGTAGTATCGCTCCATCTCGAAATCCAGGACACGGGACAGGAGGAATTCGCCGGAATGTGGATTGAGAAGGAAAAGGCCGTCGCCATCATTGTCCAGCACAGAGTACAATGACGTTTTCTGCTCTTCACCATATAACGCCTCCACAAGTCCTACAATTGTGCCTATGGAAGAAACAGACAAGGTTTTAACCTTTTGAAGAAGATAAGTATTGTGTTCCTGTAGCTCAACTGGTAGAGCATGGTGCTAGCAACACCAAGGTCATGGGTTTGATTCAGAGGGATGCAGGGATCAAATGTACAGCCTAAATGCACTTTAAGTCACTTTGCATAAAAGTTTCTGCCAAATACATAAATATAAGCAGTTGTTTCTAAAAAAAAAACATTTTTAAAGCACCACACAACACACATCCCTTGAAACCCCCAATCAATGTAAATGAATAAATAAATATGAGTAAACAACCTACAAATTAAACATATTTTCACATTCACACCAAAAACAAAAGCAGTGTAGCTACTGACGTTGAAGAAAACATTTTATAGGCTTTCAAAAGCCCGGAAATAAAACAGATAATAGAAAAGAAAAGACAACTAAATTGTAATTTGCTCACCAGGGGGCGTGTCTTCTCTCACTTCAAATGAATAAACAGATTTGGAAAAGGAGAGTTGTGTGAACCTTCGATTATGAAGTGGAGTGAAGCCAGGTTTGCTTATAGATGGCAGAGTGGAGACATTGGGCCACTTCTCGTTGCTCTGAGGCCAGAGTCCATCCGATAAACTGGTGCAGTAAACACCATTCAGAGCAAACCTGAAGAAAAGCTGTGGGGACAGAGAAAGGAAGCATTTACATTCACTTCTAAATTAGAAATGGGAACTTATGAGAAAAAACATAACACAGAAGATGTGGAACGGCAGACCCAGAGCCATGGAAAAGTTTTCAGCCTTTAAATCCCATGATAGTGTAAAGTCAAGGTTTCTTTGTGCGAGAGCTTTTCTGAGAGCAGAAACGCTACACCTTGATTTGTGTAAGGTCCTTTTTTGCTCCCCCTGTACTAAAGTATCCCACGCCAGCCTGAATACGTTTCTTTATTTGGGTTCCCCAGATACCTGCCTTTGTTGAGCTCTAAAATGTCAGCTTAGAGCTGAACAGCCTGGTATCCACAGAGAGAGTCTGAGAACAAGACAGAATGTTCTGACCTGATCGTCTGAACACCAGAAACCACCGACTCATTATTATTTACGCCGGTATCGAAGAGTGAACACTTTGTTGCATTTTTATATTGTCAACTCACAATGATTCAAGTGACTTAGAGTGCCATCAGTCCATCACCACTAATTAAATACTGCATATGTAATACTGCATATATAAATATGTATATTTTAACATTTGTATAAGCCCCAGGCACGGAGATCATAATATCCAAGAGCAGGAAATAACAACTGTTAAGTTTTAATTTTGCTTTAACTTTATTTCTCATTTGCATAATGAAAGACTCACCGCCAAGTGCAGAAGAAACCTACAGAGATGCATTAATCCAAACGTGTCCATCCTGGCGCATCCATTCACCTCTCCGCGCACCGGAGGACATTTGTGGGACGGATCGTGCACCATCTCTCCCGGGGCAGCATCTCTCCGTTAAGCGGTCCCTCGTCTGCAGGACGCCGGTGTGTCTGGTTAACGGTGGCCGTGTTTTGGGACGGGACACACGAACCGAGATGTTATTGGTGCGTCCTGATACCGCCTCTCCAACAGCCCGGCGCGTCAGTTACCGAACTGCTTCAGTGGTTTTATGTTTGCATCCATGCTTTTTTAGATGAATTATACGATTTACGTAAAAAATACAATAATGCATTAAATGCATTATTGTATTGTTAAATGCAAATACTTATTAATGCATTAAAAAGTCAGTTTACCCCATGCACGTCCGGTTTATTTATGTATTTTCCAGGTTGTATGCAGGGATGCGTTGTACAAAGCTGCGTGCAATGGCAACGATCAGATGATGCAGCATGAATGCATGCAATGCATTTGCATTTGCATGCGTACGGCGTTTGTACGTGCAGAAATATGGATGTGCATTCAGACACCCGTCGGGCGATATTTCTCCCACCATCTGCTTGCAGGGTGACGTCAAAGTCTCAGTGCCATGACGTCATCAGGTCATCACTAGCCATTGCAAACCGTGGCCACAGGGGGTCACAGCATGCACGTATCTGAAACCCGTGACCCGTCCGCTTGCCCTGCACATTTACTGCACTCATGAGAGGTGCTCATACTGAGAAAAGGCCACAGAAAGAGATAAGTCAGTTCATTCCTAAACAAGATAACAAAAATGATCAGGTAACTTCTGACTATCCAGTTTTTAATGCTTTTCTTTTCACACAGTGTACCAGCAGGGCATGTCACACCTTAGCAACATCTAAAGTCTACTTGATGTTTATACTGATAAATGGATCTTCAGATTTTGAGTATCTTAGTTTATGATCTTTGCCGCAGTCTATCCACAGGCCACTACCCAGCTAACAGGGAACGTTCTCATAACATTGGCTGATGTTCTCTAAAAGTTATGAGAAAGTTCCTGCAGTAACGTTGGTAGAACATGCAAGAACGTTTTTATTGTTATAGATCATATGTATGAAAAGAGCTCTTCTTAGGTAGTCGGTGGAAGGTTTTAAAAATGGTACAGATTAAAAATGTTTGAATAACATTCTTATAACTAAACGGTAACGTTAATGTGTTAAAAAACTGCACGGTTTGAACATTCCTAGAGCTTTCCAAAAACGTTTTTTTACTGTTTTTGTTACTTAATGGAAATGTTACAGAAATATTCTTACAACCTAAAAGGGTTAGCTGAGATGTCACGAACTTCATTTCCCAGTGTTGTCTGTCTACTCACCCTTAGCAATAATTTATAGTCTATAGCTACGATATTTATTTTCCTGAAGCAGATCATTTAGTTCACTTGAATGATATTGTAATATTAACAAATCAGTTCATAGTACAACACATACATGGAAGAATCATGTTAATCGAATGAGCAAGAATTACTCAGATATTAAGTAAAGCTACGGCAGAAAAGAAACAGGACAGTTTTATAAAAAAAGAAATGTTTACTTCAGACACATTCCTGAATGTCAAACAGAGCTGCATTCGTGTTATTAGAGTGGTATTCAAAGTACAGTTAAAGGACCTTATGACGGCAAATACGAAAAATACTTTTAAAAACTAATATGATAGTGCACTACAAATCTACATAAACCAGAATAATTGTGCTATGCACCTTCAGAGAAACAGTTCATAATTCATATTGTATAACCCTTAAACTGTTCCCGACAAGAACTACCACTAAAAAAATTATAAGACTTAAGGACACATAGTGTTAACTTTACAAAAGGAGAATAACACTGTACATCTTAAAAACGTCGCATATACACAGCCTGCCAATTCTTGTTTCTGCTGTATAACGTTTGAAGATGTGAATCGTGTACAATTGGGTTTATGGCATGAACAAGACCCTAGGCTCCATTAGCGGCTACTCTACTCATCATCCTCTTCCTCCTCTTCATCCTCCTCCTCCTCCTCTTCTTCATCCTCACCCTCGTCATCATCCTCTCCACCATCTTTTTTGGACAGGCCTGCGATTCCCTTTGTGCGGTATATGGCAATATCCTACAAATAAACAACTTGTTTAACAAATGGGACACAATTTAGCATTACTGCAATATAATTTTACCATGTTTCAGAACATACAAGTTGAAGACTACTCGATTCAAATTACCTTGTCATACTTCTCCTTAAGCTTTGCAGCCTTCTTCTCATAGGGCTGCTTCACCTCAGCTGATGAGTTGTTCCACATTTCTCCAAGCTTCTTAGCAATGTCCCCAATGGTCAGACCCGGGTTCTCACTCTTAATTTTAGGGCGGTGATCACCACAGAAAATGAAAAACGCTGACCTTGTGACAGAAAACACACATTTTCAAATCAAACCATTTCGGTAAACAAACAAACTTATAATGATGTTTGTGAGAATGTATCTGAACATACGGCGGCCTCTTGGGTGCGTTAGGATCCTTAAATCGTTTCTTCTTCTCACCCTTAGGTGGGATGTAGTTTTTCATCTCTCTTTCGTAACGAACCTTATCCTGCTTGGCCATGTCCTCAAACTTGCCCTTCTCTTTGGCAGACATTGTCTGTTGGGAATGAGAAAATGCTGCATCAAAAAATTCAACGAATATTAAAAAACAAATAATAATAATGCAAAGAGAACAAAATGCTACAAGCTAACATAAGCATGTGCGCTTTTTGCGTACTGAAAGAAAGAACAGAGGAATACCTTCCATCGCTCCGAACACTTCTTAGAAAACTCGGAGAAGTTAACACTGGCCTCGGGGTGCTTCTTTTTGTGTTCTTCACGGCAGGTTTGCACGAAATACGCATAAGAGGACATCTTTCCTCTGGGCTTTTTTGGATCCTTACCCATCTGTAAAAAAAAAAAAATTACATTTACAACACGCAGGGGAGCATTGTGGGAAAACGTAATTTGTGATACAATTACGGTACTAAACTGAAAGAGCTTTCCTCGGATATACCGTGGGTCATGATGATGTATATTATTATGCATTATATCTCTAAAGATGAATTTCAGACTAATAAAATGTTCAATAAATGACACTGTGCAGCTCAATCTCGGATCAATTGACTGAAAGGGAAATTCACCCCCTCAGATTCCCACCGAAAGACGAGGAAAGACATCCTCCATTTCAGAACAAAACCTCATATGTAATGCGCAGGCCATCATTTAATGCCCTTTCATATATCCCTGTACATTAACCGGACCCTATAGCTCTATATGATGACATATGGCCCGCCTTATAACGCCCAAACGGCGCAACAATAATATTTCTTCTTCCATTTTGAGGAAGCCTTCTTCATGAGAGAAAGTCTCCCTCAATTGTCTCCTCCCACATTCCTGGATCATTTCAAGGACCCAAAACCAACGCTCTCCGTCGGATCTTCTCCCTGATCCTCCGTTTCCCACATCCTCGTCTCTCCTATGGAAGAAGTGGGTCGGTATGGACACAGTGGCTGTAACTATAAGCGCGTTGCAATGGGAGATTCAATCCCGTTAGTCCTCCGGTAAACTGGAGCCACATGAGGGCAGCCAGCAGAGCCAACATGGCTTCCTCTCTCCCCCCTTTATGTCTGCCAGTCTGAGACGCATGCACACGGAAGCAGATATAAATGCATGAGTCCGGCTGGAGTTTAATGGGGAAACATCAGGGATGTCTAACGGGGAGGGCCGGGCGTGCGTTCGGGTTGCAAAAGCAATGCAACCAAGCGGCGCTGGATGTTCATGCATGGCGCTCCCTCCCGTCCATCCCCCGCCAGAGAAAGCGCACTGAACATCATCTGCAAGCCGGCCATGTTACATTGCAGAAAACGCGTCCCCACAAGTCCCTATAAATGCACACGGATAAATGCACGACAAACGAGCGGGGTGTGTGTCAATACACCCGAGCACTTATGAGACAACGAGCGCAGCGCGCGTAACCGACCCGCACGACAGCAGCGGCAGCTCGGACCTCACGAAGCCGAACGCCGGAGCCGGCGGCTGTCTGCGACGCGTTACGGTGATCATTAACGAGGACCGGAGCAAAACGGGAGGTTTGGTCAAACGTGACGCACGTTTCTCTTCACGGATCCGTTTTTTTCCTGTCAGGACGCGCGAACGGATCCGTGACGACGATGGCTCGCTTCTGCGTGGACCAAACGCGCACCAGCAACGGAGAAATCGCGCTGCAAAATGCGTTTTCATCCGGATCACGCTCGGTAAAGAGCGCGCCGGGTCCCCGGAGAAAACTCACCGCGGAAATCCTCCTCCGGCTGCGGCTCGTCTGCACCTCCGGGAGTCTGAGGCACAATAACGGCGACGCGCCGACCGCCTCCGCTCACCAGAACGGCCGCGCACCGTCCTGCACCCCATTGGCTACCGCCGAGTCACGGGCGGCTGTGATTGGCCGCCGGTGATCTATAGCACGAACGAGAGCCGAAGCGTGATTGGTTGTTTGGCGGTGGGACGTCACGGTTTCCCACCGGCGCGTGAATACGAAAAGCGGCCCATCGACGCAAGCGCGCGATGCTAGTGAACTTAGTAGTGCGCTTACTGTGACGCGCACTTAGTAGTGCGCTTACTGTGACGCGCACTTAGTAGTGCGCTTACTGTGACGCGCACTTAGTAGTGCGCTTACTGTGACGCTTACTGTGACGCGCACTTAGTAGTGCGCTTACTGTGACGCGCACTTAGTAGTGCGCTTACTGTGACGCGCACTTAGTAGTGCGCTTACTGTGACGCGCATAAGCGCACTAATGAGGTCACATCAAGTGTGGCAGCATGCACGACGGAGTCGATTTTAAAATCGGTTCAACAAGTGTACGATTTTAATCGCTGGAAGAAAATAAGCGCTTAATACTGTTACTACTGCTAATAAATTATTTTATTATTATTATTATATTATTATTATTATTATGTAATAAATAAAAACAATGCATAATCTTGCATCAAAAGTGTGCACTTAATATTATATCTGCGTGCTCGCACTATGTGATGAACACTCGTCGGGCTGTTTTTCGCGCATGTGACAACAGCTGATACACAGCTCACAGTTTTAGGTTGTAAGAACGTTCCCCTAACGTTTCCGTTAAGCAACAGAAATGTTACTGTGGAATAATGAACGCTCAAACGGTTCATTTTTAGACGTTGTATTAACGTTGTCTCGGTTATAAGAACTTTTTTATTCTGCAACGTTTCTTAAACGTTCCTCTGCCAACTTAAGAATAACGTTTTTGATGAATGATATATATATATATATATATATATATATATATATTGTAACGTTAAATGTTCTACTATCGTTATTGCAAGAACGTTTTTGAAGGGTTCTTACAGAACATTTAGATACCCTGATGACGTCATTGTCTTCTGCATTTATAATAACAAATGCTGAATTGCTGTAATATTTCCACTGCGTGGCGCTGCCAGCTTACACATGCACCTCTGGACTATTACCTTATAGCTTGTAAAGTTTATGTATTTCGTTTTGTATTGCAATAATCTAGCATACGTCAAACAGCATTATTTACCCTACACAATTACTACAGTTAGCAGTATATAACTTACATCAAGCATTATATACCCTGTACTGTACCATCATACTTTGCCTTTCACCTTTTTAAAGCTGCAATCTGTAACTTTTTTCTGGTTAAAAATGAACCAGAAAATCAGTTATTAAACAAGTACATGACAGATCAGTGTTCAACACGATCTCTTCACAAAAACAGATTTATAATCTGAGCTGTCGGGTCCGATTTCGAACAGACCCCCGCGGGGCCCCTGGTGTTGTGTTGTGTCTCCTGTGACAACCTCCAGACAACACCGTTTAGCACTGACCTCTCTGTTCAAGAGGAGCATGAAGAAGAAAAGTACCTTCAGTCAAGCAGAATAGCTGTGCCAAAGTGTAACTGTGCGATGGTTTAACATTCAGGACTGAGAATACTGTGAAAAGCGCAAAAAGTGAGATGCTCGGATGACCTGAAAACTTTACCTTTCTTTGAAGAAGAATACCAGATTCAGACCATAGACAACTATGGAAAATTATGGTTGGACAAGATAAGTTTATTTAATGTTTTCTACTAGGAAAGATTATGTGGTCATTTACAGTCTATTTTGAACTATGTTAAAGATGTTAATAAAAGATGGGATGCATATGAGACCTCACACAAAAGAGACTTCATCTATAGACCCATCTCCTCAACTCCAGCTTTAAGGTAAGCAGCAGCTGTTGTAAATAGTACATAGTGTACAAAGAATGTCACAAATGTAAAGTTTATGATTCACTATTGCTTTTGATTTTGTTTAAAATAAAAGACCCCAAACAACTGTCAAGATCTTTAGAAACTTGTACACGCTGGACGATCCTGTGGGTGCAACTGCATATAGTGAAGACTTCTGCTTCAAGCCAGTTTCAAAGAGCACCTGCAGAAGATCTGTCACAGCATCTGGACACAGAAGAAACAATCCACACCCAAGCCGGGTACGTTTGTTGGGGATGGTACATATTTTGAATATGTCTGCTTGTACTAGTGCATAAATACTTAATATTACATTTATTGCAATTCATTCCTGTCTGAAAAATGAATGTGTAACATGCTGTTTTTTCTCAAACCGAGGCTTTCATGGTGTGGCGCTGTTCTGCCAATGAGATGAAAAGCTTTGCTGATGGAAGTTCTTTAACTGAGCAGGAGGTCCAGCAGGCTCTGAGTGCCCAGTACAGGTCCACATACAGGCTGGACTATCTTGGATTACCCCAAGGTGAGAGTCCTGACAGTCATGGGTGTTTACATGAATGTGGAATTATTATAATTATTAAATTTATACATGCAAACCCAGCTAACTGGGAACATTCTTAAACATTGGCTAACGTTCTTTAAAGGTTCTGTCAGAGTTATCAAAAATTCTTGCAGTAACATTAGTAGAATGTTTTTAATGTTATATATCATATATCAAAAACTTTATTCTTAAGAAGTTTGTGGAAGATTTTAAAATGTTATACAATTAAAAAATGTTTCAATAACATCCTTACAACCAAGCAATGACTTTAATACAGTGTTTAAAAAACTGGTCGTCTTGAACATTCCTAGAACCTAAAAATAACATTGGTAATGTTTTCATTACTTAATGGAAATGTTAGGGAAACATTCTAACAACCTAACATTGTTAGCTGGGAAGACACAGCATATTTAGACGTGGTTCTAATTAGTGGGATATTGTGTTTTCAGAGACAGAACTTTTCAACGCTCAAATATCTAAAAGTCTTTGTAATATTCTGACTTACAGGGCTGATAAAGAATCATACAGTCTTTACACCTTCAAACGGTGCTCACACTGACCAGTACAATACCCAGACTGAAATGAGACACAGCTACCGCCAGCCCATACTGAAAGCTGAGCTGTTGGGGAATAATTCTCGCTATGGATGTAACAAGCTGCATGGAGTAGCAGCGAGAGGTATTGGTAAGTTTCAACTTAATTGTGTTTCTACTTTTATTTGACATTTTATATATTTATCCCCCTCTGTCAGTACCCTAAGACACAATGCAAACACAACAGGGTTGCCTAGATACCCCAGACAGTGCATTGTAAATGAATAACACATATATCAGATAATTACTAGAGTTAATGAGTTTATTCATTACAAGAAGCACTCTTAATTACTGTTAATGTCAATTACTTTATTGCTTATACAACACAGATTTGATAGAATAACACACATTTCTTCTACATTTTAGTTCCCACTGTGATTAAAAGTCACCTCAAAAACCAGAGATACTTTACCACATATAATCAATACTTTGAAAGCCAACATGCAGCTGTCTCATCAGTGCACAGTTCAGTTCAGCCACAGATGTTTCAACAGATCTGTAAGCATCATGCATCTGAGAAAGGTAAGAAATATGTTTGCTGCTACTGTATCTTATAATAAAAATGATCAATACTTGTTAAAAAGGAAATGCATTGCTTTTATTGCGTTGTAGTTTAAAAGCATTTTTGCTTACACTATTGGCTTAGAAAAGATAATGACTTCCAACTAAAAGGTTTCTGACCGCAGTAATGGCAAGAATTCGGATATGTTTCCAGATATCCACTGTGATCTGGTTTTAGACACATTTGACATGTTTGTCAGTAAAACAATGATGCTCATTGTCCATTTCTTCTAAACAGGCACAACTTGTAATCCAGTGTTTTTTATTTCTTGTTGCAGAACAGAAAGAAATGAAGATGTTGCACACAGCTTGTCCCTCTGCTCATAAATGTAGGATGAAGAAACCTGGTGCTTTCTTACAAGCCCCTCTCACTCTAGAGAGGATGTCAGCCTGGCCTGGGCCTTTATAAGACAGCCTGCTGAACCATGAAAAACTATATGAATGACTGTGTGTGTTTGTGTGTGTACAGGTGTGGCTATACTTGTGGGGGTCAATTTTTTAGCACTTTTAGTCACTTTTCACTATTAAATTGTTTTAAAATAGTTGAATCATGTCAACAGGATTGTGTGAGATTTCCTCACTAATATAGCTTTAAAGGTCTGTGTGTGTGTTTACCTAACTATGTATTGGGGACAAACTTATACCCAAAACTCAGTCTGAGCAAAACGTCTTTTTGGGGACGTCCTCATTTGTAAAAAACACTATACAAATACAGTAAATAAAGTTTTTTTAAATTGTAAAAATGCAGAAATATGTATGTCATGATTATGAGTGTGGGACTATTTGGATAAGTCAGTTTTCTTTCAGGACACAGAATTCTCCTGCTGTTATTAAAACTGCCTACTGTCACAAGAAACTTCATTAAACACACAATGAAAGACATCACTTAGGTACAGCATGTTTTTGAAAGCTGTTATTAATGGTTTGTGTCTTTAGTTGTCATCTAATTTTAATATTGTTCTGTCATCATTATTTTCACCTCTTGTTGTGTCAAACCCGTATGACTTTATTGTTTTGGTGGAACACAGATGTTAGAATGTTAGTGACGCCTCGGTCACCATTTACTTTTACTGAATACAAAAGGTCAGGGTGAAAAATTCTTTAAAATTTCTTTTCTGTTTCATGATGGAAAGTCATGCTTTTATTTGACAGGCTATTCGGTTCCATAAAGGTTATTTGACGGGCTGTACGGTGCCATAAAGAACATGTAACCCACAGAACCTTGCTGTTGAAGAAACGGTTCTTTGTAGTGGAAAAAGGTTCTACAGACTATAAAACACTAAGAAATAATCTTTTAAGGTTCTTTGAACCAAAAAAGGTTCTTCTGTGGCACTGATGTGAAGAACCTTTAAAACCCTTTTCATTTAAAAGTGAGTTTAAAAAATTCTTTTTGTGAAGTTTTAAATGAAAAATGTATATTAAAGAAGACTATAAAAATTGTTTAAAAACTTAATTAAAACATATTTTGTGGTAATGTATCAATTAATTGTATTTATTTAAATGGAAACCTTTAATCTGGCTAAATCAACTTCTGTATTGATCAACTTCCGTAAAGTCTGTATTGAGTTACACCCACAAAAGGCATTTTAAAGTTTTTTTATGTGCTTTTTTTTTTTTGCAAGTTAATATCAATTAAATATTTGTTTTGTAACAGTTGTACATCTGTAACCTCACACAACAATTGAAATGAGTTTTAAATGCGTCTGTCAGCACACAGTTTAAGGAGTCATCTCTGCGTTGTGTAGCAGGTAACCTGAGACTCAGGTGTGCTGCGTCTCTAAGCTCTGAGCAGATCTGTATACAGCAATTGCCTGTAGAACAAAACAAACCAGCCGCCTTTAAGGAGAAAGAAAGTCGAGAAGAGGAGAGGCTCTTAAAATCTCACCAGGCATGCCACTAGGCAGGAAAAATCGGCCCTCGTCTGCTGGAGCCAAACTCGAGACCCAAAACAAGCTCAGGTATTTTGATGAAAGCTTTCTGTGAACCGTATCTTGACATGGGTTCTGTTTCCCACATATTTCAGCTCGGCACCGTTCATTTCTTCAGTGCTAATTGAAACGGCTCCTGATACGGAGACTAATTCGTGACTCATCTCAGCATTACATTTTGAAGCACATTTGTATTCAGACTGTCTTAAGACCTGACCTCGACTATCACTCCCTCTTCTAGTGTTTACTGTTGCTAGGGAATCTGAAGATAGTGAATGTTGGTGGCATGCAGGAAGATTTGTGAATTATTCATGTTTGGACAGACACATATTAAGACACTGCTTGACTGTAATGTCATTTCATTTAACTTACCCTCGGCTGTTGCAAAATGTCATTTGCAAAGTATAAAATTCCCATGTCAATGTTATCAGTGTGAAGTGTACTAACTATATGTATATTTTTGTTGCTAAATATATATACATATTTCCTAACAGAACTGATATTTGATATTTTAGTCAAATACTGTTCTTGAATATGTTTTCTTTAGTTTTCAAAAGTATACACCCAGCTGTTTTCATATCTGTAAGATGATTCTTTAATAATTGAATTTAGTGTTAAAGCTGCAATCCATAACTTTCACCTCTCTACTGCCATCTCTGTCTGAAACATAATATTGCAGGCTAGTTTACATTATTTTTCATTACTAATATTTGTCAGGGAATCAGACCAAATTAGTTCAAATTATAAAACATTATTTATAAACCTGGATAACTTGTGGATAAGGGTAAGGAGACCGTTTTGAACACGTTTTGATCTGTTTTTATTTTTAACCCCAAAGGTGACAGATTGCATCTTTAAGAAACACTGAATGCTGTTTATAGACATCTGCCCCTATTGTCCCTATTTATGAGAAAGATTCTTGCAAAATGGGAAGGTGATCCTTAATAACCATCAACTATTTTATTCAACATAGACAAATAATAAATTCAATGCAATCTTGTGCAGTATTTTGACAGACTATGAACCAGCACACGGCTCTGCTATACTGAACCAGAAGAGGGGCATGGGGTATAGACAGCAGACTGCGAGGACGCCCCCTGCTGGTGGGTTCAGTCCTACCGAGAGGAGCCAAAAGCTTCCTGAATGGCTCGGGAGAGAGATCTTAAAGCGAGAACCCAGGCGACACTCTATTGCCCTGGGAGACAGCGCAAAACTGAGCATGCGACAATCCTACAGAACAGATCCCACCTACAAACTCCAAGAGCTCAAAGTAAAAGTCACACGGTCACACTTAAGCTGCTTGGCTGTATTTTCAAGCAATTATATGCCACCTATTTGAATGGCAGCTTGCCCAGTTTCTTCTTTCCATAGCCATCTTGCAAATTAAATGCAAATTAAATGTTATAATGATAGATCAGGGACTTGGAAAGCTGGACTCCTCATGCATTCAAAAGCCACATATTCCATTTGAAATTCTTTTGAATATGTAGAACGTCAGAATATCTGTATTGGGATATTATAATTTCGACACCACAAACCTTCTATTGCAAACAGCATCTGTGGCACAGGTTGTAGGCAATTCATCACCAAAAAGCATGCACGGATCCACACTACAAAAATCCAGTGAACAGTAAGCCTGTTTTTACATCTCTAGGTCAGTAGTGTCTGATTGCTTACCTTGATTAATCATGGGAAGGCGTGGCCTTTATTTGCATAAAAGTACAAGTGGATGCTTGACCCCACCCCGCTCATCCACACAGTTTTGTTTTGCTTTCATTCAATGTAAAATGTTATTTTGAAAGTTCTAGGAACGTTACTCCAACATTACTGTTTACTAAACTTTTGTAATTCTGTAATATAATGTTACCTTTTTGATAACCGTGAAAGAAACTATAGAAAACATATACATATATGATCTATAACAATAAAACGTTCTTGCATGTTCTACTAACGTTACTGCAGGAACTTTTTCATAACTTTTAGAGAACATCAGCCAATGTTCTGAGAACATTCCGTGTTAGCTGGGAATGCTGAAATGTCTTTCCTGGAGAGATTTGTCTGCTGTATCTCTTGATTCCTTGACTGATGAAGCAGTTAGCTTTTTGATCCACAACAAGTGTAGGGCACTGTGTTGCTATGAGACCAGGTCAATACCAAGGGAACTCATTAATGTATGAAGCAGAACATATGACAGGCACCTTCTCATTTATTAAAGTGTCAGCAGGTGATGTTGGATCATCCTACAAACTTCACACAAACTTCAGTTACATCAAAATCTTCAATCATCAGTCATTCCTTTTCCTGTCTGTCTTTATTTGTAGCACTCACAGTTTTGTAACAATGTAAAATGCATTTTCTCTGTCTTTTAATACATGCGTCTTGAAAACAGCATACAGATTTTTGCCTTGTTTTAATGTTCTATATCTTTACTTTTGAAAAACAGATTGAGCAGATACCGTCTTTTGATCTAAAACAACTTAAACTGGCCTTTGACGTAAGTATATACTTTATAGAAATATAAATGTATTTCTTTAGAAACGTGTAATTAATTCTTAATTCTGCAGGAGTATGCAAAGGCTGGCATCCATAAGCTTAATTATCAACAGTTCCACTCGCTTGTGAAAAAGTGCTCGGGTTCGAATGCTGTTGTGAGTATTTTTGCCACCATTGCCTTTTTTTTTAAACCTATAAAGAAGAAATCTAAGATACAGATTAGATTATGATTAAGATATATGACTTACTCTCTTTCTGTATTGTGTGAATATATATTGGACTAGAAGGTTTACATATTCAGTTGTTCTGTTGCTTGTGTAAATGGATGAATCAATTGATGCCCAAGACTCAGAAAGTTTATTGATCATACAAAATTCCCCTCTCACAATCTCTGCACGATTTCTTTGCTCCAACACTTCCTGAAATGCCACAGAAAGATGCTCAGATTCAGCAGCTCTTTATGAAGATTGATTATACCAGCGATGGCAAGATTGAGTGGGTATGAATAATTCAAAGATCCCTTTTAAATTTCAAACTTCCTCTCGTAATAAATCAACAGACAATTTGTTATATGCAAAGTTGCGTCTCAGTTTTTTAACTGATTTGTTGAACTCAAAAAGAAAGCAACTTTAAAGGCATAAATTATTGCATTACATCTTAGAAATGTTTAGTGAGGCTAAGGCTCTTTTTTTGTTGTCTTTCTACAATACAGACTACAAATTATGTTACACTTCGTTTAAATTCATCAGGAAATAAAAATATTTTTATGGAATATGACAGTTTATTATGAATGATTTGTCTGTGCACATCATTATTTTATAAAATTCATGTGGCCTCGTAATTAAAATCTGAAAATGTACTTCTCCTCTGGAAAGGCAGACCTTCTCTGATAATGTCACTTACTTTTCTAGAGGCCAAAAAATTTCCCAGTGGAAAAAACAAGCCACGGCCTTCATTTTTCCGTTTCACTTTGAATTGCATCAGAACACTGAAATAAAGTCTGTTGATCTCCGGTTCACACAGACTTTAAATGTTCTTCTCTTTTGTTTAGCATGAATTCTGCACATACATAAACCTGGAGTACAAAGAGAAGGAGGAGACTGTGCGACGCAGTAAAATGGCCGCTTTCGTGTTGCCGGCTAGAATGAAACCTCTGAGTCGTGGGGAGTCTGTTCTGGCCATCCATATCACTCCTGAGGGCACCATCGTCACGCTCAGAGAAGATGGACTCGTAAACTGCTGGAGCCCCAAACTTCAGATGAAGAGTAACAAGAATGTGTTTGTGGGTTTTTTATTATATTTATCATATATAATATAATGAAAAATTGCTTTTTAAAATATATGCATCATTATTTTCCATATTCAGCCTGAAAGACCCGTCGGTCGAATACCGAAAAGAGCAACAGACCTTGTGCTAATGACAGAGTACAACAAACTGATTATTGGAACTGGGTAAACAGCTTTCAAAACAAATATTTTTCAGTACTGCTAACCTACAGCTTAAAGTGTTACAGATTAAAGGCAGGATAGGCAGAGGATTTCAGAGAGGCTAGCAAAAGCAAGCTACCTTTAAAAGCATAAGATCTCGCCCTTTATTCAGAGCGCTCTCCAAAGACATGCCTCCTCCAAAACATGGACACTTATATAATTTGACAGGCATGTAGGACATCCTATCATTGTATTCGGGCTGAATGCAATGACTGGACAAACGTTTTGTTGTCCTGCACCTTCCATAGAAGATATAGAAATATATTTATACCACTGTACTTTAATTGCTATTAGGATGTGAAGAGATTCTCAACTTAGCAAATGTCAGAATAACAAAAAATGTTTCTGGAAAGAATCACCAGCCTTTAAGTGATGTTAGGAAACTCTTTTAAATAACAGCATCATTATCCTCCACTTTACAGAGCCCGAGAGATTCAGTTTTATGAGTTCCCCTCTCTGGAGCCATGCTGTCAGCTGAGTGCACTAGAAAGTGTGCCTTTAAACTTGGATTACTGGTGAGCACACTGCAGGCTCATGACTCCTGCATTTAAAGAAACAGTGTACCAGTTTTCAAAAAGTAAAGAAAAGTAAAGACTTTCAAACAAAAGGGTTTGTTGTGTTCATACAGTTTTCTTTTTATACTGATTTTTTTAAACTGAAGAACCCACAGTTGCCTTTCATAATATTTCAGTGTTTGCTTTGCTTTTAATAAAAAAACCTCTTTCTATCACAGCTGTACCGGTCCAGATGAATGTGTGATTTTATATGGGGACACTCAAGTAAGTGTATTCAGAATGCTGAACAGATTCAGTTCAACATAGATGAATTTCATATAATACTATTTATTTGATTAATCTCACATCTTTCACATTCAAGGGCTGCGTGACCGTCATTGTAATGAAATCAGTCAGGGAGACACTCAGGTAAACAGTTTTTTATAATAACCCTCTTTCATACATGTGTGGATTTTTGTAAACTGTGACACGGTTCACTGGATTGATATGACTATATGAAAGATATCTGACATGTCAAATGCCAAAACAGAATAGATCTATAGATGTTTTAGAGATGGACCTGTGTCAGAAACAAATGTTAATGGCTTTCGCTTGGAGAGTTCTTTGGAGGCATTTTAAATGCATTGCTTGTGAGTCCTTTAAGATGTTTTTTTTCTCCAGGTTGTGGAAAAGATCGGCACAGGTGGAGAAAATGCCAAACGTCAGCACGGATCATGCAGTTCAGTCTCCAGAAATAACATACATCAGATGGAAGGTCCACCAAGACTGGGTGTCAAAGGTTAAAGATCTACTCCACATTGTTCCTCTGGTTTAATGCAGTTTAAATGCATTTGTTTAAGCATTGATACGGTTTTCTAAAACAGCCAAAAGAAATGATGCAAGACTAATATCACAACACTGAAAAAATGTTTGTTTATCATTTCAGGTGAAATATTTTCAGAGCATACCTGCCATTGTGTCCTCATCAAATCACGAAGACTCCGCCCTCGTTATTGGTAACATTTAAAATAAAAAACCTGATAGTGTGTTTACATTGTGACAGTATGATTTATAATATTACATTACAGTAATGAGAACCATCATTGAAAATAAATGAACGGGATAATGACAAATTATTAACAAACTCAACAGTCAAACATCCAGACACATTAGGTTAATGAAGGGGTGGGGGGGCATTAGGGGAGCCCCATTTTCTTTATGTAAAATACAAATTCCAAAGTTTGTTAAACGTGATCTTGACGTATCCTGTGAGAATCAAGCAATATTAAAAGAGTGTGTTCTCGTTTCCCCTCTGAGTGAGATCTGTTTAAATCACGGCAGCAGAGACAGCAGATGGAAGATCTATCAAAAAGTGTAATGAAACTGCAGTTAAACTCGGATGAATGACATGCTGTGATTGCAGAAGAAGAGGAATCAGAGTCATTTATCAGTTGGAATGTGTACGATTAAATACATGTCTGTGTGTGTATGAGAGAGTATAAGAGTGTTTGTGTGTGTAAGAGAGTTTATGTAAGTCTGACAGTTTGTTTTTCATTAGGTTGCCTCCTTCCATCAATTGACATCCAGCAGCGGATAAGAGAGCTGAGCGAGGTGTGTGGAGAGGGAAAGTGTAAAAGAATTCTCCCCAGCACGCCACAGCAGAGAACATCCAGCGACCAAACCATCTTCACTGTTTGTAAAGGAGTCGGGACGTTTGACTTCAGTAAGAGTGAAAACCTTTTGGTCACTGGTGGAATGGACAAGCTGTTGCGACTGTGGAATCCGTACCTCCCTGAGTATGCATTAAATCCTGATTATATTCTCTTTTAAAGTGGCACCTCTTTGTTTTTTTATATTGCTTTCAGTCTTCTGATGCTGCTGTGTCAGATGAATAAGAAAACACATGGATGTGTAGTGAGAAACTGAGATTGTGTGCTAGGCTAGTCATTTTTCACACTCTGGAAATGGCAGGAGGCCCACAAGGATTTTGAAAGGTCACACCGCCCCTGTTTCATACGTCTGCATCGCCTCAGAAGACGGTCACATTTACTCAGTCTCCAGAGACAACACTGCTATGGTGAGAAAATGCTCCACAATGAGATTTCTACTATAAATTATTATAAATCCAGACTGACACATGTCGGTTTTAATATGTTAATACTGACCGTTGTTTGTGTGAAACAAATCAAAACTATTGTTCTGTTTAAATCTTGTCTACATGTAAAAGCCAGGCAATATAAATTCTGGTCATAGATTTCAAGCTAAATGCAATGGCCCTTAAAAATATTCTTGTTTTTATAAAACTAAATTCCTTGTTAACCTACTACATTACCTGTTATACAAAAAATACAAAAATCTTTTATATTATTCATTTTATCTATTTTGTTTCTAGATATGGCATATTCAGGATCACACATGTCTGTTCACGGCAGATCCACAAGCAAGTCAGATACAGGGAGAATCGTCCGCATGGCTTTACTCATCAGCTGTGAAGGGTCTTTACATCGCCACAGATTCTCTTGCGATACTTTCTCTGCAGACCAAGTATGTATGTTACATAAAACTCGTAAGATGTTAAAGTCTTTATTATCTTGAATCCACTTACATTGGTTGCTTCCATTCAGCATCTGTTTATTTCCTTTTCTTCCTCTCAATGCATCTCTGTGTATTTCCTCTGTTGTAGATCACAGCACAAGGGCAGTGACACGTCCCATAAAGAGCCAGTGTTGTGCTGTGGATACAGTGAGGAGTTCAGGCAGGTGCTGAGCTGCTCGGAGGGATCGGTGAGGTTTCCCAGAGTGTGTCCAACACAACTGGTGGCTCTTTAAATACGTGATCTTTTATGTTAGTTTAGTACTTGAACACCATGTGATGTTCATCATATTCAGGTGGTCAAAGTCTGGGATGTGGACACTGGAGCTCAGCTGTTTGAATACGGCCGTGCTCACGGAGACTCTGCTGTTACCTGCATGGCACTGGACGCCAATGGAAGGAGGTTTCTGAAAAAACCACAGCAAAATTAAATAAATTAATGCTTTAAATCTATTTTTATACCATCTTTTTTTTCTGCTTCTTTTTTTCCACCAGGCTAGTCACGGGTGGAAGAGACGGCTGTCTCAAGATCTGGAACTTCAACAATGGCCAATGCTTGAAGATACTCAGCAGAAGTCAGTAATCAAGTGTATTTATTTATTTATGTACACATTCAGGTATTAAAGTTGTTATTCCCGTGAATAAAGCCTAGCTTATGATATTCCCTCAGATGGGAGCTGTGCAGAGATCTGCGACTGCTCTCATCTCAGGCTGCACAGAAGCGCGTAAGCGTCCACTCACAGGTCTCAGGTCATCTCTGAAGATATCTTCTCTTCATTATAAGCAGTTTTATTTGTTTTGGCAGATTTGTGATTTCTGTCGGTTGGGGTCGCAGAGTTGACATTTACTCGGTGAGTTTGATTGGGAAAGGGGATGCAGACCATTTTTTGTCGCATCCTTGTTTTATATGAGCACAATTTTCCCAGCTGTCTCTCATAACATGGTTGACTGTGTGACCTGTATTTCCACTGCTGATCTCGCCTTTATTGCACTTCACTTGATTTCCATATTTCATTTCTTTCGGTATCCCTTCATCCATGAATGCGCTAGCCAACTTCCCAGTAAACAGGGAACGTTTATATAACGTTATATAACGTAAATCCTAATGCTATTAATTTTTTTAATTTATTTTCTTGCCCTTTTTTGACAGGATTCTCCAGAAGATTCTCGATTCAATCAGAGACCAAAACCTTCCTGGCAGGATGATGTGGTATCAGTATCCTTTAAAACACACAAACACACACACAAACACACACACACACACACACACACACACACACTGTATCTCTTCTCTGTTGATAAAGAATTGGGGTGTGTTGTGTTGAGTCAGATGTTTCACACACAGAGGAATGGACACAGAGAAGACATTCTGTGCATCGCTCACTGTGCACCTCATCTTCTGGCCACCGGGAGCTTCGATGGGGAGATCATCGTGTGGAACGTGGTGTCTGGCCGCATACAGTGTCGCTTCCAGACCCCTCAGCCTCCAGCCACCAGTGCTCACCGTACATTACCATAATGTTCTGCCTTCCCCTACACAGCACATAAATATTTCAAGTAGTGTGAGCACTGAGCGCTCCTTAAAATAAAGCTTCTGATAAAAAAATCAGATTAAAAAAGTTTAAGAAAACTTAAAAAATATATATTATTAGAAAACTTTCTTGAGAAGAATTTTTTATTCCCTGATTTCTTAGAAAATAATATATGGTGGCTGAACCTTTAAGAACAAGTTTTTCATTCAAGCAAGGGTTCTTTGAAGAACCGTTTCTTTCTTTTTAAGCATAAAGAACCTTATTCCATTACAAGGAACCTTCCTTATATGGATGTTAAAGGTTCTTTAAAGAACCATACAGCCAAAAATGGTTCTATGGCATCATGAAGTATGTTTGCGTGTTTAGAGCTGGTGCAGTCTGTCAGGGGACCTAAAGTGTTTGTTGTTGTTTATTTACACATAGTTGTGATGAACACAAGCGTCCTGAGCCTCATCTTCTTAAAGACCCGAGCGTTCGTCACTAAATTCTCCTCCTCTGCTTGGCTCATATCCTCAGGGTCTCAAGGTAACCTAGTGTCTTTACCAGCAAACAGACAGACAACATCAGTTCACAGTCAATACACACCCAACGTATTTAATCCCAATCAAAGGTTACATTAACTTCTGGAGTGTCCTGAATGGGGGAAAGTTTCTGACGTCTTTTCAGGCAGTAAGTGTCATAATTCACCTGCCCTCAAGTTTGATTATAAGTGAACAAAATAGGCAAAATCCCAATAAAATCCATCTGTGTTGAAGTCTCACGTGAAGCAGCACATCACAAAGGTGGCATTGACGCAGGACGACAGCTTGCTTTATACGGCTGATCATGCCGGCTTCATCTGTGTTTACAACGTCAAGCAATACGCCCTGCAGCCTGAACAACAGCCTTGTGAAAGTAAGAACAGCTCTTATTTTATTTGTGTTTTTCTTTATATTAAAGTAAAGTGAGCAATTTCAGAGAGGCTAGCAATAACAAGCTACCTTTGAAAGTATAAGATCACGCCCTCTGTTCAAAGTGATCTCCAAAGCCACCCCTCCTCCAGCTCCTGATCATACATAGTTTGACAAATAGGATATCCTATCATTATATTTAGACTGAATGCAGTGATTGGACAGATATTTCATATTCCTGTGCCTTCCACAAACTAAACAATATAACTATATTTAGAGTGCTTTACTTAGTGATTGCTATCAGGATGTGAAGAAACTTTAACCAGCATAACAAAAATGTTTCTGGAAAAGATCACCTACCTTCAAAGCTTGATGTAGTATTTCTCATTTCAGAGGTGAACTTCTGGCATGCACATATCAGCAGCATCACTGGGTAAGATCTATAAGCCGTTTCTATATAAACAATGTCCTACAAACATTCTGTTTATAGAATTTCTGCATTTTTCATAATCTTGGAACATTCAGCTAACGTCTCATTAACGTATCTTTCATAATGACTTCTTTTCAAGCTTGAAGATAATTGAGGATGACCAGTTCCTGCTCACCTCATCCATGGACTGCTCGCTACGCTTGTGGAATGTCCATGGAGACTTTATAGGTACACCTGAAACCTGATGTTTCTTGGAGGTCTTTTGGGGCTTTCAGGAATAAACTTGGTGGACAAACGTTTTGCAATCTGACTAATTGAGGATCCAAATTTTAAAATATTTAGAAGGTCTGTTGACAGTCTAAAACTTCACAGGTACATTTGGGCAAGCAGAAAGTTGGAGCATCCGCACTCCATCTTCCTGGAAGCACCCAGCTGTTCCTTATGAGGTTCTCATTGATCCTCTGAGCATGCCTTCTCATCCCATACTGGAGAAGGAGATCAATCAGCCAGACCAATCCAAGATAACTGGAAATATGAAGAGTGAGGTAGGATGCTTGGAAGAGACATTATGTAATTTTCAGCTGGGCTATCAGCTTTCATGTTCATGCTAATATCTCAGTGGTGTTCATGTTCAAATCTGATATTCATCTTTATTATTGAGCCATATGTGTGAAATTCCATTGAAATTCCCCCAGTGTACAGATTACTGGTAGATCAATAAGAGTTTTTAAGTGACTGATTTCTAAACTTGCTGAATCCTGAACAGGTGGTTACATCATTGTTGGGTTTGTGTTCTGATTGCAGGTAGATGTTATCAGCAATGACAGTCCTCAACAACAAAGACATTAAACATGAAACAAGCTCGTCATCTGTGCCTGGCAGCTTAGTTAGTATTTTCAACCAAACAGAAACACAAGTCTATATCCAGCCCATGTGTTGTGATTTAGCAGTACCAAACTGGATTTACTGATCTTTTGAATTGCAGATAATACTGTAGGAACTACAGAGAACCTCTCATAACATTGAAGGACACTGTTACCAGACATGTGAAGGTCCAGCTATCTTCTAAAAGATCAATGGTTCCAAACCTAGTGATGTCACAAAGTCACAGTCTTATTTATCTGAATAAATAAATGTTAATCAAATTTAGTTTTGTCTTTAATTTTAATTTAAGTCATGTATACTCACTGTTCTCCATCAGGTTCCTCTTGTTTTCTCCAGTTGTGTTGTAATCTTACCATGCTACCAATTATTTACATTTACATACACGCATTTGGCAGACGCTTTAATCTGAAGTGATATACGGTGCATTCAAGCTGTACATTTAATCAGTATGTGTGTTTCCTGGGAATCGAACCCACAACCTTTTGCACTGTTAGCACAATGCTATACAAGGTTAGCTACAGGAATGCATTTATTCATTCTTGGATTGTCAGCGACAAACCAAGGGGAAAAAATGATGTGAAACAGGAAGTTGTTGAAGTTTTTATTTTATTGTGACAAGTTTTAAACCAAATGCTAAGAGCAGGAGAACAAACATCAGGCACAGAATAATTCTCAAATGCACTTTATCAACAAAACTCACAAGGACTGCCGGTGAACAGATGCCACTGTATGTGCTGGAAATAACTCCTACATTTCCATGACATTCTCTATTAGCTGCACAGCGAGAATACAGAGACACAGTCAAGCGTACAGCAGCAGCTCTTGTACAGCCACTTGTGAAACTGCAACCTTTGGCTTTTACCTCCATAGTTTCCATCTGGGTAGCTGCAGTAAAATTTTCCTTCAGTTCTAGAGAAAGTTGATGACGGTTTAATTCACTTTGAATATTGTTGATATTACAGCTACATGTACTAATCAATTAAAACAACAACAGAAGCCGGTTGGTAAATTCTGAAACGATGAAGAAAAGCAGAACTTTGAAGATGTCCAGGTGAATGCTACAACACGATAACAAAAAAAATCTGATGTATATCATTCTTAACATGAATGAAATTCAAACGTGCCATTTAACATCTTATGAAACAAAAAGCTTCAAATAACACATACTGAGAAATCGTTACCTTATAAAGAACACACACATTTACATACACACACATATATAGATTATTAGGTTAAACCTAATTACAGATTATTAGGTTAAGCTTTACTGTCACTCAGCCCAAGTTTCTGTGGAACAACACAATAAACCTTAATGCATCACTGTTTGTAAGCACAAATTGTTCTGCTGGGTTCTGCTACACCCAGCAGCCAATTATTGCTCTTCCTAAAGTGCTACGCAGGGATTCTGAAAGCAACACAAATGAGTCTGCAGCTTTTAAATGAAGCACATGTCATCTCAAACACCTCGAGCTGTCAAAATAGAGCAAGTCAATTAAAACCCAAAACCGTGGTTGGACATAATTCAGACAAAAGCGAGCAGTAATCCTGCTGAGGTTTGCAAATCCATTTAGTCTCTGTGAGGACACATAAAAATGTATTTGTCATTGTACATGCAGGTTAAGCTATGATCAGATGTGTTTGTGTTTATTCAATGTGGAAACGACTCACTTGGATCTCCTCCAGATTGTTAAGGAATGTCTGCTGGTCTGCTGATCCACTCCTTCATCATAGTTCTCAGTTCAAAGAACATTTGATGGTCCTGAAGAAACAAAAAGCATTTATTTTTGCAAATCTTTTGCTGTCAGCCAACAGATTCATGGTCTGATCAAGTCAAAAGCTTACATGATCTCCCCATGCAATTTGAGTGCAAGGCGATTTGTTTTATTTATGCAACTGAAAATGCTATTTAGAGATTCATGAATCAGAAACAGGCCTCATGGAACAAGCCTCATAAAAACTTCCAGTATTTAGTGGATATGAAATGATAAACAGTTTACATGCCATTCTGCAGGTAATGGTGAGAAAATCTGAAGATGATACATTACTTCAGCGCTTGTGAACGTCTGATAAGCACACACAGCTTGTGTCTGTAGTAATACACATTTTCCTCTACAGTGTTTCTGGCATTCTCTCTCTCCTGGCAGTCTTGTATCATTTTGTTCTGTGTCAGGAAAGATAAAGTGGAATTTTAAATAAGGGTCAGATGTTTGAAGAGCTTAAAAATGTCTCGACATGTATAGTGACAATGCATGAAGTTTTAAAAATGATCACTCATTTTTCAAATGGCAAAGATTTCAAAAGACCAGATTTGTAGTCCCCTACGGACTTTTAGGAGAACCATCTGATAAAAGCTGATTCTTCAGTGAAACTACTTAACTGATCAACCAATCAGAAACAACATTTGCCTCTGGGTCAGCCAACTGGGTCAAGATTTTCCATAACAAATCAACAGAACCTCCTGATGTAAGTGTTGAGGCCATAATTCTCTCTTCAACAGGGAGTCCCATGTGTCCATCCTGGCTTTTTTAGCATCAGGGGGTTTACTGGTTACTTCATTTATCAGCAGAAAATGAGGAATGGCCTCATTAGCATAATGGTACAACAGCCTGTCAGAGTGACAACTGTGAGAATGACAGTCGTTTAAATCTGGAAGACATTCACGTCAGCCACACACTGTATACAAACTTAATGGGTCGAGCAAGCGGTGAGTAAGAGATTCTCTGTGCATCGGTATGATTCTGCTCAGTTATCATGGGGGGACGCTGTGCTGTCGGTGGGATTTACGTGTCTATAGAGCTGAACAGAGCTCGTCTCCTGTGTCTGGTCCTGGAATCACATTCCCAGGCAGCTGTTAGTTACATTTCTAAACATTCAATCTTTAAACCAAATGATTTAATGGTTATTTTAACTTTAAGCATTTAACGTTTTATTTGAACTTCAAATGAAAAATGTTGCTAAAGCACTAAACATTAACTGAAATAACAACTGAAAACTGAAACCGCAATAAAACTTCATCTTATATGGCAATAATAACATAAACAAATAAAATGACAAAACTTAAAAATACAAATCTGAAAATAAAAATCTTTGAAAACATTTCCATTCAAAAATTCGGAAAAACTCTGCCAACAATTTAAAAAGCATTTATGCAAAACAAATACCTTCTGTGATAAAAATGAGGTTTTAATGGCACATTAATTTGGCACATTAATTTGCTTTTGTTGTTGCACTTGCGGGTATAACTCGCCACAGAAAGAAAGTCACGTGGTATCAACCTTTGCATCAATGCTGTCGTCACTGTACATCTCGCCATTCATTTCCATGATTTCATACATCTTGTACTCTTGTACTGTTCTCCAGCCAGGAACAGTGCTTGACTTTCTTTTTCCTCGTGCAATATTTATGTGAAACATTTGTATAGTTTGTATTTAATAGTTTATGTATAGGCAACTTTATATATAGTATATTTATAATCTAATTCTGTTAGTATTTGTGTTTAGATTTATACTGTTTCACGTCATTGTTGTATGTCTGTATTTATGTAGCACCGTGGTCCTGTGAGGCACGACATTTCGTTCCACTGTATGTCCCCACATATAGCGGAAGGACAATAAAGCTCAACTTGACTTGACTTGATTCTCGTCAGCACTGACTCTCTGAGGTCACACTCACGATACCACTGACATTTACTTGAACTTTGACAATTTCCTCGTCGCCTTTCTCCTGTGGTTGAATGTTCTGTACTTTATATTCTCCTGTGGAGGTATCAAACACAACATCAGATATTGGAGTCACACACACAACTGCAGCACTCACTATGTGAAGGTAAATTATTTACTATGCTCTAGAAAAACGGAAGGAAAATTTAGCCTCAGGAAACAGCAGTGAGACTGGATCAAAATAAAAACTTCCAAAACCAAAGGCTTGCTCCTGTAAAACGTCAGGATTTCAGCTGAGGAACAAGGATGGTTCCTGCCAAGTATTTCATGGGCGTCTGGAAGGAAAGGATGTATGAACAGACAGTCACATGAACCCACAACCTTTGAGCTGCTAAGGCAATGCTCTACCAATTAAGAACACCAGATAAATACCTGCTCATTTTTCCAGAGACGTCCTTATCATCCATGAAGCACTCGCTGTTTATCGGAATATCCGTGGAGTTGCTGCTCATCAGTTTCTTGAGTTTCTTGCACTCCTGCGTCAGTCTCAACAAGGCTCAAACTCTGGACCTTACATTCAGCTTGAACTGGGACTCAGATTCCATGCAGAAGTATTCCACCAGCCTCTGATCAAAGTCTTCCCCCCAAATAAGGATCAAAAGCAATGAAAAGTACCTGCGACGCACAGACTATGCGTTGATGTGTAAATGAATCTATGTGTTGATTTTGTAAATGAAAAATGAATGCGTTTTCCACTAAATGGAAAGCTTCTACAGATACTGATATTTTCTGATGCTCACTTTCAGCTTCCCTTTGTTAAATTCACAAACTGAGATGTGGAGAGCTGAGTGTCCCATGTCCACAAACAGCACGATCCTCGGCTTCTCATTAGTGCCTGGGATCTGCCTTGTACATGCCACTAATGACAGACGATAAGTAAGTGTCAATATTCTGTTAGACGCTGTTTGTTGTGAATTCAAAAGCGGGTCAAAGCATACCTGCAGTGTTGTCATGCATTTGTTTTAGGCAGTTCACACCGGCGATCTTGGCCATGAAAACTTACGGAAATGACACTCTCCACCACTTTCTTCTGTAGACTTGCATTTTGGTTAAGAACATGGCCGTGATCTACTCGGTGCTGAAGTGGTGCTTCTGGTCGAGGTGCATGACCTAATAAAGACATTAAATGTCACGGTTTAACCCTCGTTGTCAACTATAGCTCCATTACAAGCAATATGTTGCAGTTACTCACTGGACTGATAAACAGTGTTCACCTTAACTCCAACCCTCCCATCGCTTGGTGGTGCAAGTTCAAATAGTAAAGTTGCCCTCTCTGTTTAATCCACAGATCCTGAAACAACCTGCCACGCAGTCTCTTGAAATGTAAGATGGTGCTTCCAGGATTGGTTATCATCTAGAAAAAAAGGTTACATCATTCTAGATCACTTATACTTGGTCACTGTGATTTTATCTAATATTTCAAACCAATATTATCAGGTCTGTTCTGTTCAGGTTTTAGAAGGGTTTATAGCTGTCTGATATGATAACATCATCCATGATCCATCATCTTCATGTATTCTCAGTGGGTAACCCTTCAGGAAGGATGCCACATGCGGAGCATGTCAAGAAATCAACATGCATCAGACGCACAGAAACTACATGCAATCTGAAACTACATGCTATGAAACACGCTCCACTCACGGCTTGCATCTGTCGGTGAATTCACTGGATACGGTCTCCATGTCTCCACGTCTCCACGTCTCCAGGTCTCCATGTCTCCATGTCTCCAGGTCTCCATGTCTCCATGTCTCCAGGTCTCCATGTCTCCAGGTCTCCAGGTCTCCATGTCTCCAGGTCTCCAGGTCTCCAGGTCTCCATGTCTCCATGTCTCCAGGTCTCCAGGTCTCCATGTCTCCGTGTCTCCGTGTCTCCGTGTCTCCGTGTCTCCGTGTCTCCTCTCCAGGTCTCCATGTCTCCAGGTCTCCAGGTCTCCATGTCTCCGTGTCTCCTCTCCAGGTCTCCATGTCTCCATGTCTCCATGTCTCCGTGTCTCCGTGTCTCCGTGTCTCCTCTCCAGGTCTCCATGTCTCCATGTCTCCTCTCTAGGTCTCCACGTCTCCACGTCTCCAGGTCTCCATGTTTCCACGTCTCCAGGTCTCCACGTCTCCATGTCTCCAGGTCTCCAGGTCTCCACGTCTCCACGTCTCCAGGTCTCCAGGTCTCCAGGTCTCCAGGTCTCCATGTCTCCTCTCCAGGTCTCCAGGTCTCCAGGTCTCCACGTCTCCAGGTCTCCACGTCTCCAGGTCTCCACGTCTCCAGGTCTCCAGGTCTCCATGTCTCCAGGTCTCAATGTCTCCAGGTCTCCAGGTCTCCAGGTCTCCATGTCTCCTCTCCAGGTCTCCACGTCTCCACGTCTCCAGGTCTCCAGGTCTCCAGGTCTCCAGGTCTCCAGGTCTCCATGTCTCCATGTCTCCATGTCTCCATGTCTCCATGTCTCCATGTCTCCTCTCCATGTCTCCTCTCCAGGTCTCCACGTCTCCAGGTCTCCACGTCTCCACGTCTCCAGGTCTCCAGGTCTCCATGTCTCCAGGTCTCCATGTCTCCATGTCTCCATGTCTCCAGGTCTCCATGTCTCCTCTCCAGGTTTCCACGTCTCCACGTCTCCAGGTCTCCATGTCTCCACGTCTCCATGTCTCCAGGTCTCCAGGTCTCCAGGTCTCCATGTCTCCAGGTCTCAATGTCTCCAGGTCTCCATGTCTCCTCTCCAGGTCTCCACGTCTCCAGGTCTCCAGGTCTCCAGGTCTCCATGTCTCCTCTCCATGTCTCCAGGTCTCCATGTCTCCTCTCCATGTCTCCATCTCCAGGTCTCCAGGTCTCCAGGTCTCCAGGTCTCCAGGTCTCCAGGTCTCCATGTCTCCAGGTCTCCATGTCTCCAGGTCTCCATGTCTCCAGGTCTCCAGGTCTCCTCTCTACGTCTCCACGTCTCCAGGTTCGTCTCCACGTCTCCATGTCTCCATGTCTCCAGGTCTCCAGGTCTCCAGGTCTCCAGGTCTCCATGTCTCCAGGTCTCTGTGTCTCCATGTCTCCGTGTCTCCGTCTCCAGGTCTCCATGTCTCCAGGTCTCCAGGTCTCCTCTCCACGTCTCCACGTCTCCGTGTCTCCAGGTCTCCATGTCTCCATGTCTCCTCTCCACGTCTCCACGTCTCCACGTCTCCATGTCTCCAGGTCTCCAGGTCTCCATGTCTCCATGTCTCCTCTCCAGGTCTCCATGTCTCCAGGTCTCCACGTCTCCACGTCTCCAGGTCTCCAGGTCTCCAGGTCTCCAGGTCTCATGTCTCCTCTCCACGTCTCCACGTCTCCATGTCTCCATGTCTCCTCTCCACGTCTCCAGGTCTCCACGTCTCCAGGTCTCCAGGTCTCCATGTCTCCATGTCTCCATGTCTCCATGTCTCCTCTCCAGGTCTCCACGTCTCCAGGTCTCCAGGTCTCCACGTCTCCAGGTCTCCAGGTCTCCAGGTCTCCAGGTCTCCATGTCTCCTCTCCACGTCTCCATGTCTCCAGGTCTCCATGTCTCCATGTCTCCATGTCTCCTCTCCAGGTCTCCACGTCTCCACGTCTCCACATCTCCAGGTCTCCATGTCTCCTCTCCACGTCTCCATGTCTCCATGTCTCCATGTCTCCGTGTCTCCTCTCCAGGTCTCCAGGTCTCCACGTCTCCAGGTCTCCAGGTCTCCATGTCTCCTCTCCAGGTCTCCAGGTCTCCAGGTCTCCATGTCTCCTCTCCACGTCTCCAGGTCTCCAGGTCTCCAGGTCTCCATGTCTCCTCTCCACGTCTCCATGTCTCCTCTCCACGTCTCAATCATATTATTATTATTATTATTATTATTATTATTATTATTATTATTATTATTATTATTATTATTATTAGTCAGTCAGTATTTTACTGTATTTGCGTGTAGAAAAGACTTTGATCCGAGTATGAATCGTTTATGTTATGAATGTAAAACGCATGGACATTAAAATGATTTCATTAAACATACATTTTTTATTAAACAGAGCTCAGTTTCAATGTTCAGAAATCATCTTATCATTTCAACAGAGTAAAGAGCAATAATAAACAATAACGCAAACTACACTTTTATATTCAGTTCTAAATAAAAACGCATTAAAAACAAATGCATCAGCAACACGCGTGTAATGTTAAACTAAATGCTGAATTTATTTCATTCAAACGATAAAGAATAAATGTTTTATTCTTACACGACAGCGGAGGCGCGCTGCGGTTGCGGCCGCGGCCGGTAGAGGGCGCAGCGGAGGCGCGTCCACAACAGGAAACGATCCCGCAAAACGAAGCCGTGACGCGCGCGGCAGAGTCCGTTCAGCTCCGCCACCGTGTGCGTGATCCGCTGCTACGGGAATATGTTCCCCGACACCCGCCTGCACGGATACAGCGTCGCCAAATGCGTGCTGCTCTGGTCTTTAGGTAAGTGCCTGGAGAAGTTTCTCCACTCCTGAAGCTTTGGTTTATGTGTAGACTTCAGTCTGACCCTGTAACAGAGGTGTGAAATGTTTGAAATGAGCTTTACGAGGGACATTTCTTCTGAATAAACGTGTATTAATGCAAGATTTGGCAACTGCATGCATGGCATGTCAATAGAAGTCAAGAACGACATGTCAAAATAAGTAAAGCATGGATGACAAGTCAAAAGAAGTAAAGCATGCATGACATGTCAAAAGAAGTCAAGCATGCATGACATGTCAAAAGAAGCATGCATGACATGTCAAAAGAAGTCAAGCATGCATGACATGTCAATAGAAGTCAAGCATGACATGTAAAAAGACGTAAAACATGCGTGACATGTCAAAAGAAGCATGCACGACATGTCATAAGAAGTAAAGCATGCATGACATGTCAAAAGAAGCATGCACGACATGTCAAAAGAAGTAAAGCATGTGTGACATGTCAAAAGAAGCATGCGTGACATGTCAAAAGAAGTAACATGCGTGACATGTCAAAAGAAGCATGCGTGACATGTCAAAAGACGTAAACATGTCAAAAGAAGCATGCATGGCATGTCAAAAGAAGCATGCGTGACATGTCAAAAGAAGCATGCGTGACATGTCAAAAGACGTAAAACATGCATGGCATGTCAAAAGAAGTCAAGCATGCATGACATGTCAAAAGAAGCATGCATGGCATGAAAAGCTGTAAAAGACGTAAACATGCATGACAAAGAAGTCAAAAATGACATGTCAAGACATGCATGACATGTCAAAAGAAGACAAGCATGCATGCTGTTTTAAAGTTGTCCACGTATTCTGTGTGGATGAGAAGCTGTCATGTACTAAGATATGATAGTTTTACTGAAGGAAATGTGTGGCTGTCTCAGGAGCTAGTGAGCTCCCTATCTACAGTAGACACTAGGCAGCATTTTTGGGCATCATAGGTGTGTTTGGCTGTGTCTTAAAACCTAGTGAGCATTCTACCTACTGTACAGCAGACAACATTTTTGGCCATCATCTCTTAAAACCCACCAGATTTGCTGTTTCCAAAACCTACTAAGCAGCGCACATGGAGCAGCGCACGAGGTTTTGAGTTACAGTCATTGTGTCTTGTGGTCACATGAATAATTCACTGAACAGAACTGTTTGGAGAAGATTTTCTCTGTTGATGTGTGTAAATCTGTGTAAGTGTTGTTGTCAGAGCACTTCACTGAAGGGCCCTTCTCCATCTTAGTGAAGGTCCCAGAGAAAGTAAAATTGTAAATATTAAAATGTTTTAGCGTGGGCACCAATGTCAGTTCTATAACTAGCTGAATGTATTGCTCAATAACCAATATAGTCAGTCTGTTATGAGTGCCTGTGATTTTCTGGGTCACGAATGAAGACCATGAAGTTGGGATATGTTTTGTTAACATGCGTGCCAGTCATAAGCTTAAATTGTTTAGTTTGTCATGGTTAACTCTCACTCTTTTGTATTAGAGGCGACTTATGGATCCTGCTAAATGAATGCATCTAGCTTACACCCATACCACGATTAAATAGTGTGCTGTCTTTGATAAGAAATATAACAGTAAAAGTAGCTCTTATTTTGTCTCAGATTTACCACTTGGGCATTATGCCACTAATGTGCCTCAATTTGGCATAAAAGTAAGTTAGGACGTGGGCATCATTATTTTTTGGAAAACGAGTCTCTATTAAGAGTTCTTGTCTGATTCAAAAATGTTGCTAAAAGTTTGGAGAAATAATCAAAATCAAGAAGCGCCCTATAGCTGCACAGTGATAAAACCTCTGTAAAATCTTGCTGTTGAGGAATGAGACTCGTGTTTGTTAATTACTAGGGGTACTAACCTATTTTCAGAGGCATCGACACCTGCTTGCAAAAAGTCTGTTGTTTTCATCGCTTTTCAGCTCCCTGTAGGGCGACTCCAGCGCAGGAGTCTTTGAAGATATGTATATGCAGACATCAGCACCGTCCGGTATTATTTATGATGAGCGGCGCTTTAAGAGACAACATATCTTTTCTGTGCATCTGCTGGTTCCATGTTCGATCAGTCACAGACCGATGCGGTTCGTAGTGAGGCGAGATAATATATCACCGGTGAGATAATAAAATGAGATAATAAAGAGGGCCATTTAGAATTTGCATGCAAAATTTTTTGTTAGTTGATGAGGTAGCACGATGAGAAGAAAAATAACCAGCAGGTGTTTTGTTAAGCTTTCTCTTTAAGCTTTTCCTGCAGATGTTTTCCCAATCCCGCAGAAGCTTGAGATGGGAATCTGTTTAAGCTAACAGTTTCAGGAGATGAAAGTGCTGTTTACACCTGACAGTGTGAACGGCAAACATACGGTCTGAAAAATGACTGTCAAATATGTATCCAAAGTTAAGCAGGAGGTGCAGAGATACAGCAGTGTGTGAAATCACTTTGGCTGTGTGAATACTTGAGCGGTTCTGCTTATCTTTGAGAAGCAGTGTTAGGATTTGCCGTAGCATTGAAAGCCATGGGAGATGGAGAAAACTTTGAGAATTATGATCCGTGGAGGAATGCTAATGTGTGCGTGTTCACTGCCGTGACTCTTACAGTACGGTGATGTTTTTTTATCTAATTTAAATTGGCATATTATAAAAGTTTCATTGCAGTAATGAGAGCCCGACAGGCTTAATTGTCATGAAAATAGTTTCACAATTCACAAAAATAGGAAAGGTCCTACAATAGGCTTTATTTTCCAACATATGCAATGAAAAATGTATGTTTCAACCAGAGATGACAGTAGAGAGGTGAAAGTTACAGATCGCAGCTTTAATATTCAAAAATATTAAGGGATTTTGATTTCATATTTATATTTGGCTTTTAATCTGAATAGAAACATTGTCAAGCAGAGTTTGGTATCTTTTCTTTAATAATAAGATTCCAGGTTATGAGTTTGCTCAGTATGCATTGCGCTCATAAGTACACTTTCATCAGATCTGTCGAGTAATCACATCGTATTCAACAACAACCTCTCGGTGTGATTATCAGACCTGCTGATCTCAGCTCATCCTTTTTTTAAATCACGTTTTTTCTTTTATGTTACATTATTACATTGGGAGGTGATGTTGAAAGATTCTGAAAGCTGCTGCTTTGTATTAGAAATATGTACAACTCATTTCAGGCTTTATTAACTTGATCCATATGCAATACTTGTTTTAAAATATGCGAAATGCCATGAGAAAATGGTTCTTCTAAGTATATGCGATAACTTAAAGTGTCTTTCTGGTTTGCTCATGTTTTCCAATTAAATTTTGTGTAGTTCTCCAACTGTTTGTGGCTCTGATAATCATCACAGCAAGGCCTGGTACTCAGCAAAGGGGAAATGATTAAAACCGACTCCATCCAGAATGAACGAACAGCCGGTAGCAGTACGTTATCATTCATTCAGTCATCTGAAAGTCTTAATCAACGCATTTCATTAATGCGGTTCTTTCAGAGCGGCTTTCAGGGTCCCGCTGACTGTCTGTTTCATAAATAATAAGTCTTAGTCATTCATAGAAGGTGTAATGACTAATAAAGTGCTTTTGTTTGCCTCAAGACACATTTTACACGTTCGCTTCTTTGATTAACAGACTTGTGGATTCATTACAAGTTGCAGGTTTATAGAGAAGAACAAAAAGCTGCTTGTACGCTGTGAAAATTGTAATGTATTAAATGTAATTACATGAAAAATATCATTAGTATTATTAACTTATGATTTATGCAGTTCGTTACTCCACCGAGGCAAAGCGCATTATGTGCAGGAAAGACCTGGTGCTCTATAGACCTTCAAGCGCAAAACAGCACGCATGCATGAACAATAAGTTTGGCTTCCGGAACCGAAGCAAATTGACTACACCCATTGTCACTCTGAGACTTTGAAATCCCATTTCCTTCTTAGAAAAAAAGCCACTGCTGAGTTCAATTATGAATAAAGTGCCGGTAATGTTACTGATTCAGGCCGGAGAGGAAATTGGAAATGTCTGGAGGTCTAGTCGAGTAAACGAGACAAATTAATGTCTTGACATGGTCACAGACTTTCACCTGATGGAGTTCAAACATCTCTCTGTTCGGCTTCCAGAGTAATGTGTTAATAACAAGTGAATCCGTCTTTTCTTTCACTGCTCATTAGCTGAAGTAAAACCAGATGCACACTGTATGATTTTTACTAGTCCTTTATGATTGTTGCTTATCACAAACATGATGTAAAACCATGTTACACTGTGAGATCTCGGTTGTCAATCATGTCAGATTGTGCTAAAGTTAAGAATTGCTAAAAACAGGCACATGCATTAAGACTTGTCTATAGTTTGATGTTCATCATATTGGTTTTTGATTTGCTGGTTGTCATTGGAGAATCAACACTGCAGGACTGTGTGTCAAAACTCGACACACAGAATTTTATTGGCTGGTTGTCCACAAACATTAGTCAGTTTTCGGCGAACATGTCAAGCTAGCATTTAAAGATTACAGATTTTGGTCTAGCATTATAGGAATATTTCAGGGTTCTTAAAATGTGTCTCAGACGGCTTGTGCACCCGGATTAAATTCACAAGTTTTGCTTGTGTTACTGATCTCGGCTGGAGCACAAGGCTAACCCTCCTCCGCACCCACACTTTTCTCAACGACTTTGGAGAAAAGGTTGCGCTGAAGTCACTTCTGACAAACATTGTCATTTTCTTGCCATAATTTACAGAGAAAATAGCCAGCAGTTGTCAGAAGCAACATTGCCATTAAAAGAATGAGCTGTGTAAGTGATGTAGTCTCAGCAGTACATGCAGGTAGTGCTTACGGAGATGACAAATGGCCCTCGCACGTTCTTGCTCTCTCTCCCGCGTCCTCAGGGGACTGCCCAGAAAAGACTGAAAGTTTGAGACAGATGTCAGAGAAAGGGAAGTGAATCTGGATGTGTTCCTGTAGGAAGCCGAGGTTTCCAAGCCAAATGTTGCATATTTAATTCACCCTGACAGACTCTCAGGCCTAAGTGAAAATCCTGCCTGTCTTGAAGCTGAAAGAACCGATTTTCTCTTTGTTGAAACCTATTTTCTCACTCCGCAGTCACTTGTGTTTATTTAGGATTCTTGTTGCGTCTTCTTGTTAATGGTTCCTCGTCCTTTTTTTCCAACATGATTTTATGAAGCAACAGAATTTGGAGCTCAAAGCAACTATTAAAACCGAGCTGAAAGTAAATATTAATTGCTGTTTTTACTGTCTGGTGAGTCCACTCCTCATTGAAGACAGATATATTTCCTGCATTTTACAGTCTTTGTAATGGTGCACTCAGGAAGATGTAGTATTATGAGTCTGTTGTACTGCTTTTCTTGTGCTGGCCTGTTGGAGCGTGCAGACTAATACAGAATA
This sequence comes from Chromobotia macracanthus, assembly GCA_036877525.1. NCBI lineage: Eukaryota > Metazoa > Chordata > Actinopteri > Cypriniformes > Botiidae > Chromobotia > Chromobotia macracanthus. The sequence continues at coordinate 4,058,734 of JAZGTH010000080.1, read as the reverse complement.
TTAGATTTGAGGTGAAATCGTGATCTGGCTCATACCGGTGATAGGAGAGCACATTAGGGTACAGCTAGCCTGATGACGGTCACGTCAGTTTTCGTTCTTCGGCCGTAAACAACTCGATGCTCGGGTGGAAGTGTTGGGGGAATGATCTGACAGCAGCAGGAGTCCTGTATGTCACCTGGCCTGAGTTCACTCAGCACTGTTACAGTGTGTGCTGAAGGTACCATGATCCTTCATGATCACAGTGAGGACAGAGAGCAGCAGAAGAGCTCAGCACAGAGCTAATCTGCCCACACATAGATTATTTATTATCATCGGCTCACATTTGCTCTTTTCTACAAAGCAACGCTAGAAACCGTTCTGATTTGAGCATTTGAAGGAAGAGGTGTACAGACTGGTTAGCTAGTTGGTTGGTTTGTTTGTTTGTTGGCTGGTTGGTTTGGTTGGTTAGTCATTTGGGTGGTTGGTTGGTTAGTTATTTGGCTAGACAATACATTTCAAAAAAACTAACCTTGTTTTCACAACCCATGTTTGGCATGAACATGGTTATCTTGGATCAGATGTTTTCAACATTTACATCCTTACTCCCAGTCAAACCCAGAGAACCCCTATAGAACTATTTCTCTATTTCTCTAACTTTTATGAACTAACATTACTGCATTATATTATGTTTAAAAGAGTATTAGTTGGTTACAACCTGGACACACCACAAACAGAGTTTGTGAAAACACATTTTCTGCATGTCTGTTCTTTACAGCTGAGCTGTTTTCCATCCCACATTAATTCGAATCTCGCAGCCATTCAGTATTTGAGTCTAATGAGTCTCTGTAATCATGTCACATTTATACATGATTTTTATGGTTCCTCTCATTTGTGATATCACTCATTGTTTCTTCATTCGGAGTTAACTTTTAAATTGCTGCCAAGTCAAGATTTCTGTCCAGTTTTCTTTAAGGTACCAGTCTTTTAACAAGTGTTAGAGTTTAGTTGTCGTCATGTATTGTCTGTATTAATACATTTAAAGCCGTTTTAACTGGTGCAGAGCCACATAAGTTCTCATTCAGCGGTCGTTTACTCATTAAACGGATGTTTTAATTTATCGAGAATAAGATTAAAAAACTAAACAAACTAAACACATTATTTGCTTGTTGCTTTTAGATGCTGGCAACATTCGTGGATGTTTTAAACATATTTGTATTCTGAACATATAATACTGCATTTATCTGGAAGCCTCTCACAGAAAACTGGACTCCATAAATAATTCAGTTACAAGCCTACAGAGCCACGGATAAAGAAGCTCTATAGGATTCAAACCAACTATTAGCCTAAAGGTGTCCACCGCAGCTGCAGTACAGAATCATATCACAAGTTGTGCAGAACTTGTGAAGGAACGAGAAACAGCTTCCTTTTAGCCTTAATGTGAGTGAATCTGGAGTTTTATTACACGCTGATCCTGATGAGGTCACCAGAGGAACTGACATGCAAAAGGAGCAATTACAAACTGGTCCAGGGACAGCTTTATGGCCAGAAACCTGTCAGAAGCCTAGGCTCGCTCACAACAATTGTACTGGCACACAAAGTCATCTCTGCAGCCCAGTCGCCGCTTCGACGCTCGCTATCGATTTGAAGGCTCCTGGTGAATCGGCTCTCCTCCTGAGATCAATGGCAATGAAGTTTGTGAGGAGCTCTTTATGCGCTAATGAAAAACTTTGCAAAATACATCCGGTGCAAACGTAAATCTCCAGTGGCTGCTTCAGATTAAAGAGAGAGAGATTCTTCTCCAGCTTCCTCATTTTTAAAGGAGCCAGAGAAGAACTCTGTGTGTTTGTCTCAGAGTTCAGGCAGGATCTCACCCTGTTTGCAACTGAACTGATATTTTCTGTTTTGCTTTTCCTCCTCAGTGCCCTTCATTGCTGCAAGGGAAGATGATGTTGAGAGTAAAACGGAGGTAAGGGTCACTGCATGTTTACTGTTTTGTACGAAGGTAGTAGGATTTTGATATCTGGACCTGTAATATCTCCAGTTCTTCTGCTCGATTTGTGCTCTTCTCATGTGTGTATCAGAACCAGGCCCACGCTGAATCCCTGCCTGCAGAACTACTGCAGATAGCACGACAGATTTCAAAAAGTTCTACATATACATCGTCCCCCGCAAGCTTATTTATTAGTTAGTTTAATAGTTTGGAATAGTTTACTACATTAAATTGTAGTAAAACATAATTTACTATAAAATATTTTTGTTTCAGAGATGGCAGTAGAGAGGCAAAAGTTACAGATTGCAGCTTTAACCCATGCTTCTGTTTACCACATCTTTTTTTAATCAGATATTTAATTGGATATATTTTAATCTATACTAAGTTAGTCTTTCATAGCACATAAATATTCATCAGGTTGATTTGTCATATTGCAATAAGCATTTTGTTGAGTTTGTCTGTTTATGCATGTGGAGCTTCACTGAAACGCTGATTTGCTCTCATTTTCTTTCGTCTCAGCTTTTCCCTGATAGGGATTGTTCTCTGGTGTAGCTTTTATCGGTTTTTTTGGAGTTTTTTGGAGTAGGCAGAAATATCACTGATGTTCCAGGTCAGGAGAAAGAATGAGAAACGGAGAGATTGATGGTGAGAGATAAAGTCGGTACATTTGAAGCACTGTAAGAAAAGATAGTAATATATTTTCTTTTAGACCTTGACCCAGGTTTACACGTGTCCTCCTTTGGTTTTTAGCAATTCATTTTTTAATGGATGTCTCACTCTCTTTTCTTCAAAAAGGTGAAATTAAATGTGAAATAGTTCAGCTTGTTGCCCTCGCCCTGGTGAGTGGGTTCACATATTCATAAGAAGATAAATCCAATACTTGATATTAATAATAATAAAGACATTTTAATAAATCTCACAAGGTCCTTTCAGACCGATTTGAGAATCTGAGAAACAGACGCAGAATAAGATGAGAAGCTTCACTTGATTTGCTCAGCAGTGAGATGACGGGATGGACGATTGTAATTAGAACTATTTAACTGGTTAACTAATTAAACAGTTTCCCAAAGTCTATGAAGTTGAACGTGCAGTGAGATGAATGTGTATTTGCGTGAGAGTGGGACACAGAGAGAGCGTGACTGGACATGATTGATATCAGAAGAGAAAAATCTACTCATGTCCACACGGTCAATGTTGATACACTGTCTTGGGGCTTTAGACGCAGATGTGGGGAGGACACGTGTTTTTTCTAAGTTGCTTTTTTAAAATATTGACTTGAAAAACATTAAAAGGAGCGTCCTTTATTTGTAACTGATTTGTTTGTGGCCAAAAGTCTGGATAAAGTCCCGTTAACCATAAAACTTCAGATTTAGTTTCCTGCAGTAACTGCTAGAGCGTGGTGCTTACACTGTAACATAACTTTGGATAAAGTGCCTGCCAAGTGCATAAAGGTGAATGTTTGGATAAATTTAGATCCTGCTCAGTCTTGTGTAATTTTTTGTATTTTTGCTGCATTTAATACAGGGTCGGAGTTTTATCACTTACAAAGTCGTATGATATAACCCTCTAGACTTAATAAATTCTATTTAATCCGTCATCCAGACAACAGCTGTCGCGGTGGCCTATTTTCTCATGTTCATTTGGTTTCTGAAAATATGTGCAGAGATGAGGAGGAGAAACCCTGGAGTCTGACTTAAGCAACACAGGCTAATTAAGTCAGTGCCTTCTACCCACCCCTGGCACTGAATTAAATACGTTCTGATGTGGTCCTTTCTGCCCATGCATAAATTTTCCTCTCATTGCAATCAGATCAAAAATCTGACAGCGCTTCTCCCTGGCGTGCTTGTTATTCACTCTCTTCAAACAGATTTACATCCGTCCCCTGTTGGTTATATGACAAGTCTATGAAAAGAAACGTGTGTGTAAGAAAGGAAGTGAGAATATTCTTTATGGTGGCACCGTGTAACGTGATCTGGCTCTTTGGTGCAGTGGGGAAATAAATGCGGGCCCAGGAGAGATCCGTGGTGACGCACCTTTCATTTTGAATAAGTTAAAAAATAAAAGAGGAAATTTGAGAAGGGTTGGAAACAGTGAAGGGGCATGGTATTCTGCTTTCTCTGTGGGAAGTCAGGTCAACACTTGATTAGTTGATTAAGGAGATTATTTTTTTAACTTATGATTTAAAGGGGCTTAAGAGATTCATTTAGATTGGCAACTCCTCTTCAGGTGTTTTCAGCATGCTGACGGTCTGACAGTTAACCTTCTCTGAAGAGTTGCTTGTCTTATTTCATCCCCTTTAAAGCACCCCTGCTGAAACCATCAAAGGAACGCTTTTGTAACACGTTCATCACCCGCAGCAATAAATTTCAAAGCAATTACTATCAGACTTACAGCTGTCTGCTGTGAGCAATGACCCTCTTTTATAAATAATCTATAGCTTATCTTTTTTGAGGCGTTTTGTGCCCTGAATAGATTTTATTATTTTGACCTCTCTATTTATTGAATGTGAGCCAGTCTAATGCTTGAGATAATCCACTGAGTATTCTTAATAGAAATAAACAGTTGGAGAGAGAGGTCTTGACTTCACACCATGGTTGAGATGTTGTTAACTTACTGCTCCTAGCTACTTACTTTTTTTGTGTCTTTTGGCTCAGAGCAGTGATTTGAGGTTTGGAGATTTGAGGTGATAAAAATGGTAAATCTTCTGGGAATGACAGAAATATGGAAAAATTGTGGACCTATCATATGCGTTTGCTCATCGTGTGGGCACTCAAACTCGATGGCTCTCCTGCTTCGAGCTGCCATGGGTCGAACTCTTAACTGTGTGATGATTCACAGCGTCACCTTGATAATTCAGCCTCTCTCTCTCTCTCTCTCTCTCTCTCTCTCTCTCTCTCTCTCTCTTGTAATGATGTGCCATGCTCTACCCTTGTGTAAAGATATATGACTTGTTTAAACTGTGCTCTCCAAGGGCTGCTTGGAGCTCAGGAACAGAGTAATTGTTAGCAGAGTGGTGACCATAAATCAAAACCCATCTCTCTTTTTTTCCCATAATCCTCTGATATACCACAACATGACGAGCAAGACCATTGAACTAGAATTCACCCGATCCTTTCCTCCACCCCCCAAGGACCTGAAACTTGGGGTGGAAGGGGATTGCTCCTTCAAACTTTGGAGCAGGAAGTGGAATCGATTTGCTCGTTCCTCCACAGTTGGCTGCCAGTACTGTCAGATTCTGCAGTGGAATTAAGCTTGTAGTGCTCTAATTGTACTGAGTGCTCAGGGTTAGAACAATCGGGTTGAAACAGCAAAGTTTGAGGGAACTAATGACACGGTGAATCATGGTTTATTAATTCAAACAACCCAGAGGATCCTCTCAGCATTTTTTGTTTTTTATGAGTTTAACTGAACGACAAATTTCTGCATTTGGGAAGAGGAATTCTGGCTCCGTTTGGAATGTTTTTGTGTTTACGACATTAGCATACATGATTGTCAACACAGTGTCATAATTTCAAGAGTGCTTTCAGCCTCTGTTGTGGGGTGTATAGATTAAAGATCATGTCTTACGCTTTGGTAAATTGTGCTGCTTAAGGTTCATTTATTAATTAGTTCATAATTAATTAATTTTCATAATCTGATTGGTGACCTAGTTAAATGTTTAACATTTTTCATATTTCTCAGTCTCTGCATTAATTGAATTCTAATGTTCTGTTTATTTCCGGTAATACATTCATTTCACACTTAATCACTCAATTGCTCATCTTGTTATAATTTCATTATTTGATTTTATAAATTCAGACTTCTGAACTTAAAAGTAGGAACTTGAAGACTGTTACTTCATGTTGAGCAAAATAGTTTAATAATAATTCAGTTGTTTGAATAGTCATGTAAAGTTTTGTAGGTGGTTCTTATTAATAGGCTTTAATAGAGCTGGATTTTCTTGTCAGAAAGAGTGATTTATTAAGTGCCTTCAGGTCGGACTTTTATTTACTTACTGATACTTTGGTAAACTTTCATTTTGTGCCTCTAATGCTGTTCGTCTCTCAATTTCTCCTCTCAGATCCATGATGCTGACAGACCTTCTGTTGAGAATCAACTCCGTGAGTATCCAAGAAGTTTCTCTTTTCTTTCAAACTCAGTCAAGATCAACAACATCCTGCGGAGTTTTTAACAGAATCCCACTGAAATACTTCTAGTCAGGAAATTAAAGGCACGGTAGGCCATCTTTTCCACAAACATGATTGAAAATCTCTTCACATTCTGATAGCAATCACTAATTTAAGTGGTCTAAATATATTATATATAGAAATATATATCTTCTGTGGAAGGCGCAGGACTATAAAATAATCATCCAATCACTGCATTTGGTCTGAATGTAATGATAGGATGTCCTACTTGCCTGTCAAACTGTATTTGCATGTCTCTGTGTACGATTGGAGGGGGCTTGGATTTGGAGGGTGCTCTTAATGGAAGGCAGGATCGTATGCTTTTGAGCTAGGTTGGCATCGCTAGCCTCTCTGAAACCTTTAATTTTGATGCGGTTTCAGGCAGGTAACCTTGTGTTCTTTTATCACTTCAGACCAAGTGACTCTAAATATCACTGATGCATCATCTAAACAGAAAATGAAGGTTTATTTTAGATCGTTTCAGCTGGCTTGGCTTTCTCATTGAGTTCAGGGGGATGAGATTTTTAGGGCACGGTTAATTGATTTGGGTCACTGTTTTCAGAGTTCTGTTTGTGTGTTATATGTCAGTGATATTACAGTGTAGCGTAGCAAATTAGGGTATTCTGTGAAATGAACAGATTGTAGGTTTTATGACAAAACCCCAAATTTTGCCTCTCGCACACGTGAAAACACCAGACAAACAGAAAGTGCAAAACGTTTCAGATGAAAAGACAGCAATTACCCATCTAACAGGGAACATTCTCAGAATCGTGTCTCATTTTCTCTGAAAGCTCTCTCAAAGTTATCAGAAATATTTTTGCTGTAACGTTAGTAGAAGTTTTTTATGTTATATATCAGAAACGTTATTCTTAATTTGTTAGTGGAACGTTTTACAGAACAAGTTACAGAATATTCTTATAATCATGTAGTAATGTTAATACTACTTCTAAAAAACTGGATGTTTTAAACGTTTCTAGAACATTCACACAGCATTTGTAAAACAATTATAAGCTGGGTATTTGACCCCTTTATTCCAATAACCATTAACACCAAATCAATTTACGTTTCTCTTCCTTTTTGTTTTTTAACAGACCTATCGTAGAATATTCAGCATACAAATAACTCCAAAAGTGTAAAGGTTTATTCTGATTGGCTACAGGTGGGTAACAAACACAATCAGTGTGTAAAAAATAACAGGCAGAAGCACAGAGTAATGATCTCGACATGTTGGAAGTTTATGTAGAGTCTATAGACTGGGTTTTCAATTACGGATGAAATTAGTCTTTATAAAGAACTGATTCGAGTTTAATGATGTGTATTGAAATGACTGAACAGCGATGAATCAACGTCATCAGATGAATGTTGAATCTGTTGAAACGTAATGACATTCATACATCAAACAGCTGAAGGAAGCCTGAAGTGCAAAGAAGGTTATATCATTTCACTCAACCTTCACTTTCAGAGTTACTTCTGATGTTTCAGCCTGTGCTGTGATTAAGAATAGAGTCTCTCTTTCTCTTTCAGCATGTACATTGTGCAGAACAGTAACAGCGCTTCCCTTGTTTCCTTTGTCTTTTGGAAGTGGCTGGTTGCCTGAAGTGATTCAGGCGTGTATGTCAGTAAGACACCCTTTTGAACTCTGTTTTCTTTTATAATGTTCTCAGCGGATACCAAAAGTCAGGCGCACTAGCATAATGTGTAAATTATTTCTGGATGTCGTCTGCGTCGCTACAGCAGAGTCGCTAAAGATACTTCAGGCCGGAGCAGACCTCGGATTGAAACGCGAGTTCTGACATTCGTTTGAAATGTATAATTCCCCTCAGAGTAAGCTCCTCTAATGTATGCAGACTTTGTTCATATAAAATGTTTGTTTAGTGTCAGAGTGCTGTGTGTCTCAGATATTGCTTGTGAGAAGCATTTGAGGGGTTTCATATTCCCTGAATATGAAACCCCTCAAAGCTCTCCACCGCTCTAGAGATGTGCTACCCAGAAGCTCTCCAGGCCTGTGCGTCGCAGACACTTCACACAGTTACTGTTGCCATGCCGGTGATTTTATGTCGGCCCTGTCTTACCTTTTCCACTATAAAGAGCTATTTCTGAATCAAATGAGGGGTGAAGGCAGGACTGGCTGGAGTGGTTGAAGTTATAGTCTGTGTTTTAGCAACGTGGCAAAATGTAAAATTGAAAAATGTTGTTCTGAGTGTCTTTGTGAGGGGTTTATGTAAACATCTGATTGGACGTAAGAGGCGGTGCACGTTGTTTAGCAACGCGTCTCTGACGATCATCTCAATGCTAGTGGTGACGCTAATATGACGCAGAAGAGCGCTCAATAGATTTTCAAGAGCTTCAGGAAGGGCAAGATAACAATTGCTGTGAGTTTCCTTGTTTCAGAAAGGAGAAAAAGGTTACATTTATAGCTGCAATAGCCAAAAATCTGTTACTGAGCACATGACAGAACAATCTCGTAAGCTTACCCCGGTTTGTAATGGTGGGTTTGTAATAATCATTTATCATTTGAGCTGTTGGGTACTGTAGATGGTGCAGCGTTTGCAGCTTGTTCTCACAGCTGTTGTTTAGAATTTAAACTTGCCGTCCACGTTAAGAAAATAACTCTGCAAGTAACCTGCAATTGTATGTTTCAAACAGAGATGGCGGTAGAGAGGCAAAAAGTTACGGATTGCATCTTTAAATAAGACTTTAAAATCCATATGATTTGTCGATTAATTTGTGAAAATACTGAAATGTAAAACTTTGTTTTCTCCGCAGTACCTAAAATCTCGCACACAGTCACATTTCAGTTACCAGTTTGTTGGCATCAGCGATATTAATTGTCAAACCTGGTGTGACGCAGAGTGGACATTTAGCACCTTTCTTTGTGATAGAGAAACAACATGATAGTGATGAAATAACAATCACTTCAAGTCAAGTTCTGAGTCTGTTTATTAATAGTGTGAAATGATAACGAAATATCTGGAGCATTATATAAAGCTTGTTATTTCTGCATCCTGCCCCTGTTGGTCTCTATTTTTTCTGCTAAATTTTCATGTCTCTTTCTCTTGATCATGGATCTCTGGAACATATCCAAAAGGATGAGTCATATGAAAAAAGCTTATGTGAATTCAAGCCAGCGTATAATGGTAGATCAACCCAGATTTACTGACGCACTTAGATCTTCCAACACAACACCTTGGATGTGCTGTTGTCTCTGATAGCTAATATGATTAAGTCTACAAATAAGTCATTGTGTAAACTGCAGCAAGGCCAGGGGTATTTCTTGGCCATGTGCTAAGTTATTAGCAATATTTGAAACATCTGTCTCAGATTTGACCAGTATTATGTTCTCAGAAGTCTTGCAAAACAGTCCAAGCTCTGATGAGGTCGGGATGGTAACAGGTTTTATATAAAAACTGTGTCTGTTATATAGGTGTGTTATGTGCTCCTGTTGTATTTCATATTTGTCTTTCATCTCCCTGGATCTTCTCGCGAAAGCCCAAAGTGCTGCCCCTTCTGAACGTTTTTTTCTGCTCCTCGTTTCGATATGTGAAAGCAGGGATGCTTTTGGATTGATTAAAGCCAAGTTCTGCCTTTTATAAGCGGCAGAGATCATGTTTACTCACTCCACTTCCTCGGAGCGCCGCAGAGTTTAAGACCTGTTAATGAGCCTCACGGATTCAGAATATTTTAAAGTGGAGCTGCTTCCAGGCCCTGAATTATTGATGCAAAGTAGGAGGTTTAAAATGGCCTTCAACACTCATTAGTCTTTGGGCGAGTTGTGCACGCGGATGGGGACCACGGCATTGTAATGAGCTCGATTCAACCGGCTTGACTAACTTCAGGTGTTCAGGAGTCCAGGTGTTTTTTTGATCTCCAGTTCTAGCTGACAAACATAATAAGTGCTATTATTTTAGCTGTACTTCAATAAAGAAGAGTCTTTCTGCAACACACCCTCTTTCGGTCTCATTTTTTTTGTTTACAACACTGACCTTTCTGTACGAGAGCTCTGAGTGAGGAGCAGACCAAAACTGAAGTCACTATTTGCTGTTAATGCCCCCCTCTGCTGCAGTTGTCATGCATATTCAGGGTATTGTGTAATGTTCAGCTGACACATGCAAGAACCAATGACGTGTTTTTTATTTTTGATTGTACTGTGTGAGATTCATAGGTATTATAATCGAGGAGTCATTACAGATCCAGTAATCCATAAATTCATGACACCTCAGTCATTCTTTATGAATTTTCAAACTTTATTCCATTTTCTCCTTTAGAAAGCTTTTCATCTCAAACCCGATATTGTGTTTTTAAAATTAATATCCTTTCGTGGCACCTAAAGCAGCCCTAAATCTAGAGAACATTGTTTTGTCTTGTTGAAACAGCCGGCCTTTTATTGTTCACCATTGCTCTTGTTATCTTTCATCTCCTCCATCTTATCTCCTCGTTTTCTTCTGTTCTTCTTGATCTCTTTCATTCACTCTCTTATACTTCCTGTCTCCTTTGGATCAGCGCATTACCCGGGCGAGTCGAAAGGGATTGAGCAGCTTTGCATACGGGCTTGAATCACTCAGATCGTTACATCTACAGCGACACAATGATGTGAGTCACTGGAGCGCAGCCAATCCTGCGCTGAGGACGCGCGTTGCCACCGCTCACCGAAATGAGCCATCGACAGCCTTGTCTCTCATCGCCTGCCACTAAGCTGCAAAATCCACTCTTGACATTCTTCATTGTTCCTTCTCAAAGCTTAATGGCTCCACTTGTGTGGCTCTGTCGTTCAGAAAGACGACGCCTGTTAACGTTCAAACAATGTGTTTGAGTTGAGTTTGTGAAAAATGCCGCTATTATTCCTCATATTGTTTTTAGCTTTCCATCTGTAGAGCGTCATTAATCCTGATTGAGTTTGAATAGAAGCAACTTGCTTTTTTTTGTGCTTTTGTTCCTCCAGTTGTTCCACTTGTCACTTTTGGTATAAATAAGCAGTAGTTCTACATTGTAAGGCAGGGTAGGTGATCTTTTCCGGAAATATTTCTTATTACATAGGTTGAAAGTCTTTTCACATCCTGATAGTAATCACTAAGTAAAGTATAATATAAATATATTTATATAAATATATATTTCCTGAAGGCACAGGATCATAAAATGTTTGTCCAATCATTGTACCCCGTACCCCTGTGCTCACGCGCAGGCCGTCACTTTAATTTCTTAGCATTCGATCGGCTGTTCGATTTGTTCATGGGCAGAAATCTTTTTAATCTCTTTTTATTGATGAGATCAGTCTCTAGCCCTGCATCTTTGATTTAAGACCTTATAGGCCTGTGCTGCTTCAGTTAATGTTGGAAGAGCCCGGAGACAAGAAAGGCAGAGCCAGGGCCTTTTCTGAATGAAGCCAGCAAGGTAAAGATAAACGTGACAGGGTGAGAAAGCTGACTAAATGCCATATTTTAACTCCCTGCTGTTCCACCCTCAAGCATCACCTCTAATCACTACAGAGGTGGTGACCTGCGCTACACGCTTTGATGAAACCTGCAAGTGCGCCAATCATCATTACAACAGCAAATTTTTGTAGCCTTTTTCACACCTCAGTGACTGCCATATGTCTCCAGTGCACAGTCTTGCACAATTTTGCTCTTGGACTTAAGACGGCACAAGTGCTCACAAAAGTCTTCTGGCTTTTTTTAGCTGATCCAAGCAACGTGGTGCTGTGTAAGTCTTGATCGCCTCTGGGTTGTTTGTGCACAATATTTTTAAATGTCTTTAACATCCTCTTCTGAGAAGATTATTCCACCAACTGCTCAGCCATCCTCTGCAAAATCACTTTTTGTCTGAGAAGCATTTTTATGTATTTTGCTGGTGGCTATCATTATCTTTCTTTTTGTGTCCAGTCAGTGGGGGTACAATTGGCCCGCAGAGCTAATTTAACACTGTAATACGATCGTACTGACTTTAACATTCTGATTGGACAAGCTTTGTTTGTCATGGTTGCTTACCAGAAGAATTGGTTATTCTCATAACTAGTAAAACGTGGTGTTTTTTTAATCATGCTTTACTCTTCTGGCTTAATGCTTTTTATAGACTTCATTGATGGTTTCTTCTCAAGTGCCAGTTTGTTAACTGCAAGACCACTATGTTTACTAGCCAGTATTACTCTGTATTTACCACTTCACATGTATCTTTCCAGCCTGGACTCATTTCAGTTCCTGTCATCATGTGGTTCCATCTTGTTGTGTCACAGCAGGTCACGATCTGTTCGGACGTTCCATTACAGTCTCGTCCTGTTGGAGAAGTTTCCTTTTTCTTGGTTGGCCTCAGTGTGAGTGTAAGGATACCCTTTTTTGATTTATCATGTGTGTTTTTTGTAGTCTAAAGTCTTGGCTCACTGTTTATGGGTGTCTTATTTAGAGACTTATTTAGGTGTTTCTGGAAATTGAGGCCCCGGAGAGCGTGATGGGGGAAAAATAAAACAAAAGCAGAGGGCATGTCTCTGAAGCAGATGTTTTATATGGGGAAAACAGTACAGGTGACTGAATCCAGTTCTCTGGTGTCTCATTCGATGCATCTTTTTATCCGAAAGATTCAGACGCTTTTTCTTTGGTGTTACACCCTCTGCGGAATATTGAGGAAAGAAAAGACTGGACAAGAGAAAAAGATAAACTTAAGCAGGAATTGAATCCCTGTGAAGCCAGTCATCGAAGATGCCTCATCAAATAAATCATTTAAATTGAATTTTGTTCATTCTTTTCTAGGTTCTCTGCACATCAGTCACCCCGGCTTTAGTATCGACTGCGGTGAAAGATCTGCTGCTTTTTGCAGTTTAAATTGGCCAAGAACCACCCACTTAGACAGGAAGAGCCACTTAAGTGACATGTAAAACAACCAATCCCAGTTTGTGTTTATGTGGCATTTAAATGGAATTTGAAAGAAATTTTATTAATTGATTGACATTTGAAATTAATTACATAAATAAATTTAATTAATTGAAATTTCTCTGATGTCATACTATCAGTAAACAATTGTACAGTAAACATGCAGCAAAAGCGTTAACTATATGGAGACTCAATATATTGACAAACTGGGTATGACAGCTACATTTTTAAAGCTACATTTTCTGCATGTTAGCATTCAGTGGCGGTCTGCAGTGTGTTTTACAGGCTCTTTTAAACCCATGCTCTGTAATTCAATACATTTCAATAGTCAATAATACAATATTCAATAATTTCTTAATTGCATCCCACTCTTTTAGGTCCGGTAGTTCATGTTTAATATACACGGAGGGTGGCGGTCAAGCTTGTGAAAGGGATTGAGCAGCTGATGTAAAGTCAAGAGAGATCAGATGTTGAGTTCTCCTCGATCCATCCATCTGGTTCTGTTGTTTGATGATTAATCGAACGCCATTAGTATAATTACTTTTTTTGCACACAGCTCTGGGCTCTCAGTCTGACATCACAAAGGCATTAGCGAGACAATGAGAGATTGGCAGTCGTCTTATCTGTGATGCTCTCTGCATCTGGATCACCGTTATTACTCTGGCACCCCGCAGCGTCAAGAGAAAAAGATGGGTGAAAATGTTTCTTTAAATACATGTGCTGAAAGGTTGTCAGGTTTGCACACATGCACAATTCAAACCTAAGTGAGTTGCCTTGTGTACATTATTTCATTATCTCTGGCCAAATACAAAATGATAATTCTTTGTGGGGAAGGCAAGCCCATGTCTAATAATAGACTGTGTCATAAAATAATGTATCATTTTACCCAATATTTGTGTGTATTATATATATATATATATTATGCCATCTTGAGAGTTTACTCTCAAAACTTGAGAGTTTACAGTGAAGTACAAATCCTTTAGGGAGCATCACAAGTAAGTCATTCTATAGCAGTTAAAAGGCAGCTGTCTAAGGTTTTAGAACAGAGCCGTCAGCCCTGTATGTTTGTAAATACATGCAATACACACAGTGTAAAATTCTGGCACAAATCTTATCATGCTCTGTATGCAGACACACGTGCACCCAAACTTAAAAGCGAAGCAAAGGTTTTTAAAAGCGAGATTGTGCTGTCGAAAGCCCCGGGGCACGAACGAGGAGCTGAAGCGAACGCCGCACGTTTTCTTTATAAGCGTCTTTTCCTGAGGCAGGCAGATCTGTCAGAGATGGGCAAAGTGAGGTTTAGAAGAGAAATCTCTTTCCCATCAGAACTGCAGATCAATAGCAGCTTTGAGGTAGAGCAGGACAGAACAGAGACAGCAGGCAGCAACACTAAATTAAAGCAGCTTGACACTGCATTAGTGCCTCGGCCCGCGACCGCTGCCACTCTCCCCCTCGGCCTTGAAACGATGTCACGATCCGTGCGCACACAAGTGGGCTTTCATGCCGCTCCCTAGTTTCCTTAACATGAATTAATATATCGTGAACACTAGCAACACTGCTCACAGGAAACATTCTCAGAAAACATTGGCTAACGTTCTATAAACGTTCTCTCAAAGTTATCAAAAACATTCTTCCTGCGTAACGTCTGTCAACATTTTTAACGCTATATATATATCATGTATCAAAAACATTATTCTTAAGTTTTAAAAACGATACAGAATTACAGAATTTAGAAAAATCTTTGAATAACGTTCTTGTAACCAAACAATAACTTTAGTGCAACGTCTAAAAAACAGGATGTTTTGAACATCCCTATAACATTCAGATGAACATTTTTAACGTTTTTGTTACTTAATGGAAATGTTAGGGAAACGTTCTCACAACCCAAGCTTGTTAGCTGGGAAGGGCCTTCTTCAGTCACTAAATGTTGATGCACTGCGGCTCAGTTCTGAAGTTGCACATTGAAACGGATGCATGTGTAGTTTATCAACATGCCGTAACGATGTCATTTGTTTTGTTGATCATTAGTCTTTGTTGTAGCTGTTAAAAATGTTCGTGAAAAGAAAACATAACAATATTACTGGTAAGGGAGTATAGCGAGAAGCGTGTTTGCTGGCTGTTTGGTGTGTTCTGGGAATTTTCAGCAAATGTTTCAGCGCACCGGCACAGATGTGTTTGTTGTTATGTCGTGAAATGGCAAAGGCTTGGCTCATGAATGTTAATTAGGTTATGCGCCAGTCATTGCATTAAAACATGTTTTACTGTGTTGGAAAATCATGTATTGTGATGTATTAAACAGTGGACTATTGCAAATAAACTGGATAAGAATTTGAGATATTTTCTGTATACTTTTCTACATGGGGCGAAACCATAAATGCTGGATTCCCTATGTGGGAATGGATTGAGACACCCCTGCAGTGTTTGCTAGCGTTAGCTGTTTTTTACAGTCTCACCTTCAGCAAACTTTTCTCAGGGGAATATTACAAAAGTGTCGCTTTAAACTTGCGCCTCACCTTGTTTGTGTTGTTGACAAATGAGCGTCATTTCTCAGAGCTGCTCAGAAATGTCATGAGGGGTAAAGCGGCTTCTGTATGATCATAATTTATGGTGTGTGGAATTCACCTTACGGCCACTTTCTTGTGCAAATGGTGAAAAAGAAAAAACTAATAAAGAGATCCAGAGAGCTGCGGCTGGCAGGATGCCGCATGCATGCGCTGGAGCTAAAGGAAGCTGTGCGCTTATGATGAAGTATCTTCAAGACTTATTAAACAAGTGACACTGAGTTTTATTACCTGCTTGAGTTTCTCTCTCCCTGGAAAGCGCACAGAAGCACAGCTATGAAGGCTATGGATTTAGGAGCACGTTTTCAGTGTGTGGGAGTGGGAATGTAATGAAGTGTAATATTAGTACATTACTTCAGACACTTGCATTTTGCTGTTTATTATCATGGTTGTATAATACACCTGCAATGAAGCTATTACAAACCTGGTTGTATTGGGCTGTGTGTCATTTATGACTTTCTTTATGACTCTGTGGCTGTTTGTAAGCTGATGTTGAACAAAATGATGTGCTAATATGTTCTTCACTACGCCTGGGGTGAAGTTTTGAAAATAATACAGTCACAATAGACAATAATACAAGGAACATAAAGGTTTAATGGTTCCCTGTCAGGCTGAACCTTTCTGTCACGCAAAATGTTCTTTGTAGTTGGAAAAGGTTCTAGGACTAGAAAAGGGTAAGAAAGAAATGGTTCTTTTAAGAACCTTGACTGAAAGGGTCTTTGGGAAACCAAAAATGTCTCTTTTA
The DNA here is from genome assembly GCA_036877525.1 of Chromobotia macracanthus. NCBI lineage: Eukaryota > Metazoa > Chordata > Actinopteri > Cypriniformes > Botiidae > Chromobotia > Chromobotia macracanthus. The sequence goes on along the minus strand of JAZGTH010000080.1, from coordinate 4,042,436 downwards.
TGGCATCGCTGTGAAGATCGTTTTTACCAGCTTCATATTTAAGCGTAGCAACAAGCTATGTGGCATAGATTTATATTTTTTATTTTCATTAATAGCTTAATTTAATTGGATTTACTTTCATCTGTGTCTTTAATTCTTCATTTTAGTTGATGGTTTATTTCATTATGCTTTCTAGCAAACCTTTATGGCTGCTGGAAAGTAATGGAACCCTTGAACATCTGTAGATATCCTTGTGTTATAATGTGTGGACATAATGTTAGGATGTAATTTGTTTCGTGTAACATTCGTGTAACATTCCTGTGCTGACGTTGCAGAGCCCTGCTGGTTTGATGGTAAATATAAAGTTGGTATAAAGGTTGCAGGGGCTGTTATGACATTCGAGAAATGTCACAGATTGTTCTTACTGTGATCAACGTCTCGGCGTGTTAAATCAGCGTCTAATTAAACCCGTATCTGAGTCGCCACTCGCGGGTCTCAGCTGAGTCATTTCACATCAGGTCCACTTGCCGATAGACATGCTTAATTTGACGTGCTTATTTCAAGGTTATTTGTCCGTATTGCTTGTTTTCAGAGCTCTTTATAATTTATTTCTTTATGTATTATTCAGGACAGAGGCTGTGTTGTTTTGAGTGTTTGATTTTGTTATAGTGCAGCTTGTGTTGTGGATCAGCTGTAGACTCGACCTTCAGCCCAGCTTTGAGTTCTTCTTTATAAAGAGTGGCATTTTAAATTTTAACCTTGTTGTTGTGTCCCTAAACTGACAGATGTGTTGCACTCAACCCATTACTAAACCCCTTCCACCCACAATGGCACCAGGGCTCTGTTTTTCAAGAGCACATGTTCTAACCACTATGCCATGGCCATTTTATGATTTTCCCACTGAAATACTGTTTTGAAAATAGTCCCATCCTGTATTTGGAATTTGAATGAATGTTTCTCTGCGATACACTTGACTACAATAAAATCATGCTGTCACAAACTAAATGGCATCAGTCTCAGTGGGAAGTCTTGGTGCGCTCCACAGAAAGCAGATGAACGGCCTGACATCACATTGAGCATCATATTGTTTTCTCTGCGTTGTTTTTTCCGTAGAATTGAGAGATGTGGTGTTTGTCATCCAGAGCCAGAGGAATTCCTACCATGTCCAGCAGGCAGAGAAACTGCGATCAGACCTTCTCCTGCAGACACAAGCCCTTCAGGAGGTACACAGCAGCATTCAGTCATCTTCACCATATCTCCTCTTCCTCTTTTCATGAAAATTTGACCTCATGGTTGGCATGGTTTCACGTAATGTTATTGTAATTAACAGCATGCTGAGAAATCATTTATCCCTGGTTTGCTGGACCTCACACCATCTGCCGTGAACCCGCTGCCAAACCAGATGTGCAGCACCAGTTTGGAGACACTTACTCATTTTTTATTGTTAAAGTTGTTCACATTTCAGAGTGATAAAGTTCAAACTATGAAATAGCACATGTGGAAGTATGTAAATGTTAATAACCAAAAAATGTGAAAAATAAAAGAAATAAAGTACTAAAATAATCCAATTACTGTATATCTTAACACCTACTGGTTCTTTGGTCAGATGATCAACAAAATATTTAGTGATATCTCTCCTTAAGACATGGTGAGATTTAGTATTACTTAGTTTAGTAGTATTTGTTATATTGACATTAAACTAAAACTTAAACTTAAAATGAAAGTTTTATTGTATCTGAAATGAAATTCCCATTTCAGAAAATGGGAACACAAGAACGGACTATAGTGACATTTTCAGTAAGTAAAGTGGTGAGACTGGCTTTATTACAGTGAGAGAAAGTGTCGGGTTCAGCTTCTGCATTCCATCCTGTGTGGTGCGTCCCATTTATTTCCCAGAATTCTTTGAGAGTGAAAATATAACGCAATCTGTTTTGTTCCATCCCCAGCAGCCTCACCTGATCCTTTACTGCTCCTGTACACAAACTCTTTCTGACGGCTTGTTCTCAAAACCTGGAGTGCCAAACTGCAATAACCTCCGATCTTCGTGCCGGTTCACTGAGCCGTCACTCTCCGATCCAATCAAAACCAGATTAAGAATCCTCTCTTATCCTCCACCATATCTGTTCTGCTTCCTTTCATTTTCACTCTCCTCTTTTTATTCCCAGAATGCTGTAGTTTTTCAAAGGGTGTAAATTTGATGTTCTACACTTGACTCATAAATTATGACTCGGATATGTTGCAGTACACAAGCTGTTTTGATTTCCTTTTATGATTACCGTCCTGGTATTTCTTCGTCAGAGACACTCAGCAGGAGCCCTCTGTGGTCAAACAAATGCAATACTGTCCAATTTATTTCTGTTGCAGCCATCCAGTAACATCCCTGAAGTCTGTGATATCACATAAAAGTTTGAACTCCACTAACTGAAGTACCTTCAAAAAGAAAGTCATGACATGATAACGATGTGAACAAGTGAGATTTTTAAAACCAATAGCCGTCAAGCCAGCACCACATCCAAACTATGATTCGTGGAGATGACATGTCAGATATGTTGTTTTAGATCCCGTTTTAAGTCCGTGAAGGTCTCGTACTTGAACGTCAACGAATATGCTGTTCACAAAATGTACTAAAGCATAGACTTTCCTCCAAAGGGAAGATAAACTAAATGAACCAGAATTTTTAAAAGAAAAAATGATTTGTAAATATAGAGGCCATGCAGATGTTGTTAACAAATATGTCTGACTTGATTGCTAATATTGTTATGCATTCAACAAGAAAACCAAATTGAGAGCTAGTTTAGATAATATGATATAGAACTTTATTCTCCTTGGGGAAATCAATGAAAAGTCCACGAATTAAAATTAAATCTGAAGCTTTATGCTGCTGGAGAAACAATTCTTTCATAATGTGTTGACAAGGCCCTCATTGACTTAATGCTTGTGTATGCCTTGCCACAAGATGTCAGCACTGGTCTAAGAAATGAGGCAATTACCTTGAAGTCCCTGAGCATCCCAGCCTCCACAGAGCCATTTGAATCTCTTTAAGTTGATGAGGCTGTGAGGTCTGTTTATTTGCTGCAGAATTATGCTCATATTTCACATCCTAAACGGCTCTACACAGTTTTTGTCCTTTCTCTGTCAGCCCCTGAACTCAGCTCTGGTGTTGTCTGTCTGAGTTAGCTTTCAGATTGATCATTTTGTTGCTGTGGAACGCAGCTCTGAAACATTCTGATTCTGATGTGCAGCCAGCAGTGGCTGTTCTCAGACAGGCTGTGGGATATTTCTTCCTCCATTGAGGGGGCCAAAGCAGGAAACAGTGGGAGCGCATAGCACCGATCAAATTCAATAACCCAAAGACCAACAGAGTCTGTAGACAGATCCACTGAGCTATTCATCCATCAGCCTGAAGGTCCTGAGAGGGCAACAGAGGTCTGTTAACTCAGTGTGGCAGAAACTGGTGCTGTAATTGTGAACTAGACTGAATCCTGTGGAGCAGGAGCTCATGTCCTGAAGTTTGGATTCGTGGCTACAGGCTTGCATGGGAGCACTGTGTTGATGTTCCTCAAACATTCTGTTTTTTCTTCTTCATGTTCGTTGTCATCCTTTCTTTCTTCTCCATCTTCCTCTGACTTTTGTTTATTCTTAATTTTCTCTTTATGGTCTTATACTTGGTTTTCTTGTTCATCTTCATCTTCCTCTTCCTTTTTTGGGGGCAGTCGTGGCCTAATGGTTAGGGAGTTGCACAACCCAGAGGTCACAAGTTTGATTCCAGCTGCTAGCGGGAAATGACTGAAGTGCCCTTGAGCAAAGCATCTTTCCCCCAGTTGCTCCCCGGGCGCTGCAGTGATAGCTGCCCACTGCTCCGGGTGTGTGTGTATTCTCTACTCACTGGATGGATGAAATGCAGAAGTCACATCTCAAGTATGAGTGACCATACATTGTCAAATTTGCCACTTTCACTTCACTCTCACTCATTTTCTTTGTCGTCTTCAGTGTAAAAAACTGTATTTAACCTCTGCTCTGTACATAATGTCAACTTTAGCTGCAACGTATTATTTTGTAAATATTATAAATTGTGAGTGTTTAAATTACATTGTTAGGTTGTTTGCCATTCAATATCTGTCCCGCATTGATGGTGTCATTGAAATATTTGCACGTTGCATTGTGACGTTTCTTCTTTCCTGCGTTGATTTGCATACTGAGTTGTGATTGGTCTTTCGTGTTTCTACTATATTTTTATTATAGAGAACAGATCTTAATGGTTGAGTTTTAAAGTATGCTGCAAGTGTTCACAGAACGCCGCCAGATTAGCAAGTATTACAGGGTAGCGCATTTAACAAGCCTTGATGTATTCTCGAGGTAAAACAATTAAAGTATGCCTTCTAATTTATGCACAAAGTAGTGGAGGAGGTTCTCTAATTGTAAATGACTTGGAAAAGACAACTGGGTAATTTATTATCGACAATAAGGAGACTGTGATTAGTTTCCTCCATCCGTCCAGATCTTCTCTAATTAATTACACAGATACACAGTCGTGGCTAAATCGCAGGGCAGTGTGATGTCTTGCATTTGTTCCAGTCTCCATTGTAACTAGACTGAATGGACAGAGAACATTAGCTAAGTCGACCCGACCTCACAGCTGAAATGCAGCCACATAATGATTTGTATTAGTTTGACCTGACATGCAGCTGTTTAAAATGCAGTTTAGATGCAGACTGTTGACTAGGAAAGTATGTCCATGTGTGTTTTATGCCATTGTGTAATGTTAAAAGATTATCTTAACAGGGACGTCGTCCATTCTGTCCTGTAAGTGATTGTCTGCGGATGTTATTTATCATGTTAACTGTTTTTTAAAGCTTTCGTGTAGTGTGGCCAAGTGCAGATTACTTGCTTGGTTCATTTTTCACCCGTTTCCTCTCAGGGTAATATTCTACCCAAGACCTGACATTTACACACGTTTACAATCCCGTTTAGATTAAAAACAGGTTGCACAAGGAAAATGTCACTCTGTTAAAAATGCCACAAAGGGTAATTAAGGAGAGTGTTATCAGAAACTGAACTTTCCCACTGGTGGCACAAAGCCTTCGCTCATTAACCAGTTAGTAATCCTAGTAACATTAGGGATAAACTGCCTAGACAAGCTGTTGAAATTAGGGGCATAAAAAGTGCTTCACTCAACTTTGGCGTCTGTCTGTGACATAAGACACACAGATCAAACGTTTCTAAAACTGGAAAGCTAATTTCTTGCCATTATCGACTCTAGCAGCCACATGAATCCAGAGCGATCTTCTGTCTCTGAAAGGTTACGTCATGTGACAAGGTCTCCGTGACCCACATCTTCAACATGTTCTGTGAGTCACACCATAATCAAAGTCTCTTTCAGTCTTTTTCACAACATGATGAGATGGATAAAGACACACGATGAGTGTCACAAAGTCCTCAATTTTCACCTCTATATTTAGTCACCTGGTTCTCCGTTTGGAAACTAGGAGAAAGTTTCTTGGACGTGATGTTTTGATGTACATCGATCTTGAATATGTGTTAAAAAGAGAATTTAATGGCTTTTGCAAATGCATTTTTCACAATAAAATTCACTTTTCGGGTGATTTAGGTAAAACATGAATGAGCTGTGTGTGAGTGAGGTGAGCATGCAGGTTCAAGTATTATTTTTGCTATGTTGTAGGAATTTTTAAGTTATGGAATAATGGTGTAACAAAATAGTCTTGGGTAAATTTAAAGTCATCGGCATCAAATTAATCTCAGCAGAAGACATTAGATCAATATTAACACTGAAGTAAGCACAGTTTTTTGGCAGAACTAAATGCAGTATTTTCTGTTGGACATCTGCAGGAAAACCTTTACAGGTTCCACCGTATCGGAGTGTAACAGGATAGTCTGTTAGACAGCAAAAATCAGTATGCGTCTCAGAAGATACATCTCTTTTCCAGTCTGTCCTTGAGGGCCATCCAGTGTGCAGGCTGTTGGACTGAAAACAAACTGTTATCTCAGATCCGGCAAACCCTGATAGCTGCCAGAATTCTCCCGGTATCTTCTGCTTTTCTCATTTACTGACAGTAAGGGAGCGTCTGTGTGTTTCAGAGACCTCCTGTCATCCTGCTGCTGCACACACTGTCAGACACGGAGGGGAACTGGAGCATTCTTCCTCTGATGCCTTAGTAAGTGATGAAAACCATACTGTTTACAATTTAAACTTTTTTATTAATCAAATAACTCTGCAAGTAACCTGCAATTTTATGCTTCAACAGAGATGGCGGTAGAGAGGCAAAAGTTTCTTAAAGATTTCAGCTTTTAATATATATTTGTACTTTTAAAATATTCATTTGTCACACAACAGGACAATTAGAATGAAACACTGAAATTGTGACCAGTCAAATGACCAAAACACATTTTCCTCTGTAAATTTATACAAATTGTAACTAATATCATGATGTTGATGTCTGAAATGTCTTGAGTTTTGATGATAGAGTTCATTTCTTCAGCTTCTCGTCTCAGTTTGGGAAGAACTCTTCCTGGCTCATGTTCCTGGAGGAGGACACCAGGGTGACACTTGAAAAACTTCGTCAGGTCCTCAGAAAGTTTGACCGCAGAAAAGTAAGAAATGTTCAGTGACTCTTTAGAGAAGAATACACTTCTCTCTGGCTGCTCACTGATAAAGACTGTACATGTGTCTGTTTAAGTGCTGCTTTATCCTTTATCTGATGAAACAACACATGCTTGTGGTGTTCTCATGGTAAACAGATGTGGAGAATGAAGAATTCAGCTCTGTCTTCTCTTATATTCTGTCTTATGAAGGGTTTCACACACACCAAGCACCCTGATACAATGCCTGCAGTTATGATTACATGAATAAGTAGTTAGTGATGTTATTCAACAACGCGGGTTTAATTATTCCCTAAAGGGTATCACACACTGTAATTGTTAGTGCTGTTGTAGTTATGTTAACTCACAATATGTGTAATATTACATGCACCCAGTATGAGCACAGTAATAGTGTGAATACGGATCAGAATTGAAAAATAAGTTATACAGTTTATATACTTTTTTCATTTAATAACAGTAATGTTTTAAGGTGGCAAATGTACAAGTTTTAAGAGATGTATAGATACCAGCATTATGAGGGACATCTAAAGGCCTTTTAAAAGCTTTTCTCACAAACAATGTGAGATATTTTGAATGTCAAACTTCAGAGTGTCAACATTTAATGGAGAAAGTTGAGTGAAATTGGTTCTCAGTCTGTCATTAATCTTCTTATTGAACAATGAAATTATTTATCACGATCGATAAACTTTATCAGCATGTGGGCCGCATGCACTAAATGACCCTCCAGAATATTCAGTTAAATCAAAATGAAACCTAAAAACCTGCTTACAGACATCACATTACAAATGTCTTATTAACTGTCTTATTATAAAACTGTCTACTTACAAAACTGTCTTTTTAACAGTTTTGGTGCCATTACATCCTGTTTTTTGAAACAAGAAAACTTATTTATTGTAACTGCATGGAAAAAACAATCAGTACATTCTGCAGAATTTTCTCCTGTTGTGTTCTATGGAAGTAGAAAGACGTGTTGGGAATAAACAGGCAATAATCCTTTTGACTCTTTATTGAACTGATATGTTGTAAAAGATTTAGAAGGTCACATCTCAGAATCGTTGTATTTAAGCCTGATGTCTCATTTTCATACGTCTGACTGTGTGTCATTTAAATAAGTGGCAGGCGTTACACTTTAATTAACTCTGAGATGACCATCAGTGTTGATTGATCTCTTCTTTGTGTCCTTAGGAGTGGTTTCTTGGCAAGCCATTACACGATGAAGAGTCCACCATCATCCATCATTACGCCTTCACTGAGAACCCTGCGGCCTTCAAGTACCCTGACTTCTCTGCAGGATGGGCGCTTAGCATTCCTCTTGTCAACAGGTTCGATTAAGCCTTCAGTCGTCCTTCACTCGCCATCGCAATGCAGCTCCAGGGTTCAGCTGTTCCAATACGATCTGTTTAACCCAGTCAGTTATATGGATATAAAAAAACATGAATTATTCATTCAACCCAACCTTAAAAGTTTTCTTAAACTTTTATTTGCATTTGAGTTAGTTACTCATTTTACTATTGTTACGTTTTAGGTTGACAAGCAGAATTCAGAAAGAGCCTTTAAAATCAGACTTCACCATCGATCTCAAACATGAGGTGAGCGTGATCTTAACCCTCCATAACTTAGAGTTTCAGTCATCCTGTCACTTTGACCTGTGATGGGTTTTGTTGACATGGTGATAATTGTAATGATGTTGACACACTTCACACACTTTATATTTGTAGTATCTGATGCTACAATATGAAAAGCTGATGACGTGTCTGAAAGATGCAGGACTGTTCTTATTATAATGTCTTATGTCACTCTTGAACAGGATAAACTCTACCAGAACCTTCCAGAATCTGCCATCACATTTTTCAGGCACATTCTGTATCTCTACCTTCTTGTCCCATCTTGCTGTCTCTCTCTCTCACTCTCCCTCCCTCTGTCCTTCCCTCTCTCTGTCTCTCTCTTGCCCACTCAATCTTTCCGTCCGGTCGTCATAGTCTCAGAAACATCACAGTCTCTGTGATTCAGCTTTTTTTGTGGGATTAAAATGTGTTTTCAGTAATCATCTCTTTTGTCCTCTCCTGCAGAGCCCACAGTCACATTCTCTATTTTTACACAGAAATTAGAACATTTGCACATTTGTTGAAGAAGCCTCATATCCCATTCTTCTTAAAATGCGGTCTAAAATAAATATAATTTGCTATAGTTATTGAAAGAATTAGTAATTGGAGATGTGGCATGTGCTGTGACATACAGAGCCTTGGTGCTCTTGTGGACAATTCTGGTTCATATCTGATATTTCCTATCTCAGGATTTTGTTTTGTTGTATTTGTCCAAAATTTCTTCCTCTTCAGGTGGCGCTTTATATCTGGGAGGACGGGAAGGGGCCTCGGCTGACAGCGGTTCAAGAGTTTTGCACGCTGTCTGCGCAGTCTGCAACCGCCCAGCACTGTGCCACCACTGTCAGCAGCCACTCACCGCTGTGTGTAGGTAACCTCAACACCCAGCAAAAGCACTTAACACATCTTTCACCAACACCTTTAATCAGTTCCCAAGACAGACAGTCAGGGGAGAAGGTGCAAACTTCGTGCTCCAGTTGACGGCTGTCAGTTGACACAGGAGAACTGACAAATGTGAGGAAAGTAAATTAAACTTAAAAGTAAATTAAAAAGTAAAACAAAACAAATATTTCAAAATATGACATTAGATATATGACATATATATATATATGTATATTGCATAAACCATTAATATCTCTAAAGAAAACCATCAGATGAAGATTTAGACAGTTTTTACCCAAAAGATCATTACAGTAGTACTGGTTTATTTTAAGTAACTAAGTTCCTTGTGGGTAATTCACAGTAATTTGGCACAGTGTTTTGCTCACTTCCTTATGCAACAGTACATCAGCGTGAGTATTCTAAAAAATGGCAAACGGTTATGGCAAAACGGTCATTATAATCCTATATTTAGACTTGTCTCTGGGTTTGTTCCCAATAAAATTGGATCGAATGAAAAACTCTTTTCTCTTAATTCAATTTTGGTGATGGTCTCTTTTATCCTGTTTGAGTCTGGAAGCGCCGGACACGTGTCCACTGTGTAATTATTATCCTTCAAACTTTATGCAGTGGCTGTGACTTTGTGACGCCAGGCTGTACAGTGACATCAGCAACCATCACATTAAAACCTTTAATGTCATCATTAAAGATCATTACAATCTTACTCTGAGGGTTTTTTATCATTGCATTGCAGATTACTCTGAATTAAGTGAACTGAAGAGCCTTTTAAAAAGCTTTTGTACCCTGAATATTATGAAGTATTTCATCTGCTTATTTAAAGTTACTTTTAGTTGCTTTTTTTGGTGGATGTAGGCATGCTACTCAAATAGCATCTCATTGTGGCATTAAAACGGCCCTTTTAATACAACACAATGTTTTGGGGTGTGTGTTAAAAATCCATAGAGAAGATAAGGGGGTTTCACACATTGTTTTGGGCCAGTACAAATGGTAATGCCACTGTGACAACTTGCCCCAACAAGATATGAAAATCACAACGGTCATAAGAACACAGTTTAATCTTTTGGCTGAAAATAATTCAAACTGAATATTTAGCAGTCTCACCCTGCCTACACAAGATTTAAATATATGTATATATACACACAAAACCTACATAATATTTTATATAATCTTGTATATTCTCAGCACAGTATTAGTTATCAACAGCTGTCTCATCTGCACACTGATTTAAAACACTAACAGCTTTATCAGGTCAGTTCAGTGAGAAGCAGCAGCTTCTGTTTCATCTCCTGACCAGAGACCTCCAGAATCTCTCAGTGTTTAATATTCACAGTAGACTGAGCGCAGAACACAAAACACTGTCTCCCTGCAGAACCGCTGAGCCGTCTTACCTCCTGCTGGAGGTTATCGGGTCTTTTCATGCTCTCCTCACATCCAGAACCAACTCCAGAACCAGAGATGCTCATACAGGTGTGACACAGGAGTTTGGATTGTGGGTTTGTTGAAAGGAGATTAGTTTGGCAGATGTTTTTCTCAGGATAAGCATCGTCTTTAGTATTTACTTGCTAGCTGGCTGGTAACTTTACTACAATCTGTATAATATGGTTTAAATTGCAGCTTAAGAATGATGCTGTTATCCTCTCTGATGTCAGTCAAATAAGCCATTCAAATAAAAGATTGACTAAAGACATTTATCTCAGTCAAGGTTATTCAAGGTGCCTTGAGATGCATAAACGCTACGTGGTGATGCTTATGTTAAAAAGCAAGGAAGTTTTAAAGCGATAGATCACCCAGACATGAAAATTATTCCATCATTTACTCACTCTGTCATTTCAAACCTGTATGACTTTTCTGCTTCTGAGGAACACAAAAAAAGATATTTTGAAGTATGTTGGTAACCAAACAACAGTGGCACCTATTGACTTCCATTGTATGGACAGAAAATCACTAATTTCCCAAAATATTTTCTATCCCTTTAAATTGACTTTAATGCTCTGCTGAGCAGTGATATCTTATGTACTTTGGGATTGCGCTGAAGGAGATCTGATAGTCTGAACTACACTAACACATCTTAATATGAACCCTGAGCATCATGTCATGTCATTGAAACTTTCTTTGCTCTTCTTTTAGGGTCAGCCTGTGAAGAGCGAAAACATTTTCGTAGCTGTGAAAACCTGCAAGAAGTTCCATTCTGACAGAGGTGAGCGGCACGTTCTTAAAAACCTTCTGAGTTCTGAGACGTCTCGAACGTCGTCTTCTCAGGAGCTCTTATGCTAGCATTAGAGGTCTCCTGAACTTTGGCAGCGTTCACTTTGCACCGTTCGAGTGCAGTGCCACCTTTATTTAAACGGTTCAGCGAGTGTCTTGCACCATTTAACCTCTGGAGTAGTTCTGTATTTAGAGTCTTTTGGCTAAAAGACTCAGTGGGCATTTCTCCAGGCTTGTCTTACAGTATTAAGGCCCTTCTCGACAACTGCGGGCAGTCGCTAAGCACCGGACATCAATTCCAACTTAATGAGGCAGAAAACCATCTAGGAAGGAAAAGAAGATGACGCTAAACCCACTGACATATCAGTTGCATCTAACTGCACCAAAATTATCATAATTATCTGTTACACAATGCTCTGAAAAGTAGGATGTGTTAGGAGGAACGCCATATTTCCCCTTCAGTTATTTTTAGATAAACGTGCTGCATCCACAAAGTCCTGTGAATCCAACATAACAGCAAAGTATGAATATTTCTGGTTCATTTATAGCGCTGTTAAATGCTTGATTCTGATTGGCTGACGGACGTTCCAATGTGTTGAATAATAAAGCAGCAATCACACATTGTTTCTGTTGTACAAAATATCAACATGGTTGAAAGTCCAGATTATTTGAAGACAAACTTCATATGATGGTTTTCTGATTGCTGAGACATAATGGCAGTATAATGGATTATATGTGACCTGTGCTGGCTAAATGAGCCAGAATGAGCACGGGTTAATTACAAGCTACAGGCAAAATGAGTGAAAAATGTCAATTCTGGTCTAATTTAAAGTTTTCACAAGAATGAGTTCATTAAGTCCTCGTCTAATGATCCCAATGCTCCAAACAGCAGTTCTAAAAATGATCTTTATTTGTACATTTTCTGAGAGGTGTATCTTCCTAAATCTTTCCTTTGCCAATGCCGTTGCCATTCTGCTACAGGTGTAGCTCGTTCATTTTTGTTTCCACAAATCAGACATCATTTTAAGGGTTTTTTAATGGAGAATGTGAGAAAATCATTTTTGAAAATTTGCTCATCGTGACTCATTTTGCCAGCATGGGTCACATATGTATCTTAAAGTCACCTTTATTTGTTTCCATGGGATGAAACTCAACAAAAGTGTATAGACAATGTGTGTCATTTTATTAAAGTAAAATACTTTCTCCTAAATACAGTGGCTCTGTGGTGCCATCAGAGTATTGCTGTTGTGTACGGTTTTATTCTGTTCCGTGACAGTTCCTGTGGTGAAGAAAACATGGGGGAAACAGGCCACACTGCTGGAGTATTACAGCGATTATGAAGATCCTTCTATACCCACTATAAATCTGGGTGTACCCAACACAGAGAGAGGTGAGTGCTCAAATGTTGTGTGTTTTTATAATTCTCTGTTGGTATATTGATGCCTGATGTCTTTATTATCTTCAGACATGGAAGAAAATGGTAAAACGGCTTTTACCTCTTTGGATGTTTTAAAAGAGCTGCATTGTCAATCTTAAAGTTTATCTATGATAAACCCTTAGACTGAATCTGTGAATATATATGATGGAGTTTTAATATGAAACTAAATGTGTGAGTTCTCTATATGTGAAGTCAGGGACTCGGCAATACCTGACAGGTTGTGCTCTGGAAAATTCTGATGTGACCAGAACGTTCCTGTCCAGCTGTTTGATGATTAAAATGAAAATAGAAAATAATTGTGCGTCAGGACATCAGAGTGATCTGGAATAAACGTTCAGTATCTGTTTCCAGCGCGACCACAAGCTGATACACTGACATTCATCTCAACCTGCCAGAGATGACCTATCGCAGAATAATCATTATTCTGCTGGTGTGAACGTGCCGCTCACCTCCTAAATACAATGGCAAGACCAATCAGAGCCACTGTGGGATAGACACTTTTTAGTTTTTTATGAATACATTTCAGTCACCATTTATTCCATTCTAGATTCTACAGTACATTGAGTATAAAGTTAGTTTCATTTCATAATAAACACGACTGTATTCAACAGCAGTTCTATACGGAAAAGAACACAATTTATTTCATATTATTTCATATGTTCTTTTGCAGTTTCTCATATAACTGTCTTTCCTTAGGGAAGTATGTTCTGTATTTCAAACAGATACACAAACACACATGCTGTCACCCTCAGGGTGAAGTCCTGTGTTCCTGACTTCTCTGTCCTTAGGGATTCCACATTGATGGACTTTTGAACCCACGGCTGAGATGACTGGAGGCTATCTGAGGGGCCGGGACGCTACAGGAGCCTGTGATATGTGTTGTGGAGAGGGTTCTGTTCCCTCTGTGAAGCCTGACAGCAGCACATCCTGTTCTGCTCTTTTCCCTCAGACCTCATTGTCACTTATGCTTTTATTCTCTACATTATTCTCACCTGCCTTCGTTCTGCTACACGCACAGTGTCTTCGAGGTCCGACCTTGTTTTTTTTATTTTCCTCAAGGTGGTGACAACTTCTTTCATTGTCATTATCTGTTTGTTTGCTTGAGGAGCAAAAGTTTCTTCAGATACTCAGAGATATCACATCATGTCTGTACTTACCCGGAGAGTATGTAACAGATGTGGCGTTCCGTTCTCCGGACTTCCATTCTGTTTTCCTTTCAGACCGGGGACAGACGGAGGGTATTAATTGGCAATTTCTCCCGACAGCTGAATGACAGCGTTGATGTAGAGAACTGAATTGTAAAGCTGTCGGCAAAGTCAGACAAAGTCAACTCGCCTGTGGGTATTAAAAAAGCATGAAGTAGCAGAAACAGGATCATTTACTGTCTGGCTGTCTGTGACTTAATGGAGACCTCACTGAGGAGAGAGCTTCCTCACACAAAACCGAAGTATAATGATAAGTAAACTCCTACAGGTTCAACGACAGATGATGACAGATGAAGTTCACTTTCGTCTCTTGCAGGTCACTGTGGGAAGACCCTCGCCATCTTGAGGAGATTTTTAAGCAGCGCTGTGCCCAAAACTGATTGGCTGTTGATTGTTGACGATGATACCCTTATAAGGTAAAGGTCAGCTGATCAGGTGTCAGCATAAATGCATGCAACATAACGTGAATATCTGGAAAATTGCATGTTTAGCAGCAGTCAGCGGCGTTTCTGTCAGATTTCATGTGTCAGAGTTTGCTTCTCACAGCTTGCCCAGACTGCAGGCCTTGCTGAGCTGTTATGACTCCAGTGAGCCCGTGTGTCTGGGAGAGCGCTATGGTTATGGATTGGGCCAGGGAGGCTACAGTTACATCACTGGTGGAGGGGGGTGAGTTTTTACATAATGTGCAAAAAATGATATTTTTAAATAAAAAAACATGTACAAGATTTTTTCTAACAAAAAAGTTAGAAGGGAACAGAAATTAGTAAAAAACATTTGTTTAAAAATGAACTGTAACTATTTTTGTGTGAATACAAGATTAAACATTTATGAGCAATCTTAAATTTCACGTCATTGAGCGCTGAAACCCCAGAGATAATTGTCCAAGTGCTTTGCAATTTGCTAGTACATTTAGCAAACAAGCTGAAATTAGCGTCCCGCAAGTGACTGTGTGCTTGGTGCATGTGTAACAACCTGCAGTGTGGTGCTCACAGAAAAAACAGCAAAAGCAAATCAATGTCACATATCAGTAACTTTTTCATATTACATATTCATGTTATACATGACCAGGGTTTTAAATGTGCTTAAATATCACACAAGTCTCAACAAGTCTACATTGAGGGGACCAGCCAGGGGTGCCCATGAGAGAAAATGATTATTAAACACACTAAATGATGCTTTGTTTGAAAATGTAAAAGTTTCTGTGCGGGTTAGGGGATCGAATATACAGTTTGTACAGTTTAAAAGTCATGGAAAGTCCCCACAGTGTGTGTGTGTGTGCTGTGTGTGTAGGATGGTGTTCAGTCGTGAGGCTGTGATCAGATTGTTGGCCAGCGGCTGTAAGTGTTACAGTATTGACGCCCCTGATGACATGGTTTTGGGTATGTGCCTCAATGCACTGCGAGTTCCTGTTACCCACAGTCCCCTCTTCCATCAGGTAAACACTCACTCAACACGCACACAGTAGAAATGTAAAAACTAAGAACGTCTGAGGACGTTTTCCCATATTTTCGTCCCTGAAAGTATAACTACATCTTAAGAACACACACAAAACATCCTTCAGTATGTCTGGAAACTTTCTGTATCTTACCGCCAACACACAGCAGCATCCTGCTGTTTTTGTAATCAAAAGAGACAAAGAATGTAGGCAGCCAGACAGGCATCACACCAGCTGAATCATTTGTTGCCCTGTCAGTCCAAATTTTTTAGTGTGCTAGATGTCTCAGATAAGGTCTGACACCTCAGTTTGATCTCAGATCTAATCAGCTTTCAAACCTCAGCTTTGTGGGAAGCTGTCAGAGATTACCCATAATTCTGTGCAATGTTTTTGCATCTTAAGGTGTCAGTTCCAGTGAACATTTACAAGTTATTTTAGCACCGTTTCGATTTAGGCAGCCAGTTCGGGTTCCTGAAGATACTGTCCCCAGAGTTCACTAATTAAAAGTGGAGATCTTTTCAAAGCGATAGTTGTCCAGACATGTTTATTATAATTTATTTTTAAAAAAATCAAGAATGGCTTAGAACATTGGTTTAGCTCTCATTTATAACCTTATTTTCCTCAGTGTCCTGTATAAAATGTCCTAATACACAGTGCATATAAGAACATTTTATTTTCAGAGCCGTTTATCTTGACAGAGTGGTTCTTAATGCCTCGGTTACAGTAGTTAATCAATAACAGCAATGCTCTTATTTCTGACACTTTATAAGTACAAACGTCCTCTGCTTTAAGTGCTGTTTGGGTCATGTGACTTGTGTTTGGAGAGCGTGTTCTTTCTCACACATTTTGTGAGCGAGATCACTGTGTTTGTGTCTACAACACTAATCAGATGTGTGTGTTGATTTTCATGTTCAATTTCAGGCCCGTCCAGAGGATTACGCAAGGGATTTTTTGGCACACCAGACCCCCGTTTCCTTCCACAAACACTGGAACATTGACCCTGTTGCTGTCTTCAACAAATGGTTGAGGGACGATAAACACACAGATGTACTGCAGAAAGGCACTAAAGAGGAGTTATAATATCTGTGTTTCTGTGTATGTGTGCACGTATTCTGTTTTGACACATGTAACAGTGTGTCATTGTGTTTTCTGTTCAGTGAATCTCGCACAAACATGAATGAAAGGGTCTGTATGAATGCTTTCTTTACTGTATTTCGGTGAGAGTTGCATGTCTTTGATTCATGTCAGAAATATGTCTAAAATATTTATATTCCAATGATCACAACCTGTCCAAGGTAATTTGTAGGTTTATTTTTCAACGCTTTCATTTTTTAAAGGATGTTAATTATGTATTATGATATTGAAATTTCTGATAAACCTTTCCTGTTGCCTTAAATCATTGGTTGCAGAGTCCTGATTTTAACTAAACCCAGAATTAACCTGCATAACTAATTAACAGCTCAGCTGTGGGTTAGTTTAAGCTCACTGTGATGCAGATGTTTCTACAGCAGTTTGAGAGCTGATCAGGGCTTAATTGAGCCTTTCTTGAAACTTACGTCTTGCAACTTCATACCCGTTCAGTGAAGTTGCTCATTGACTGAATCAGTGTTCATTAGAACTGATTATGGCAATGGATACCTTCACAAAAATGGATGTATTATTTCTAAACACATCAGATGAGCTTATGGTTTAGGTGATTAAGTGACTGTAATTTCATTTAAAAGCTGTAATTTGTAACTTGTTTTTACAAAGATCAGTTATTGAGTACGTACATGACAGATCAGTGTTGAACATGATCTCATTATCTTACCCTGATACACAACAGTAAGCTTATAATAGTGATTTATCATTTAAGATGTCGGGTCTGATTTCCCAGAAAATGTCAGTTTGGCTTCATTTGACTTCAACATGCGTAATAAAAAGCACGTAAAGTAACCTGCAGTTTTATGTTTCAAACAGAGATGGTGGTAGAGAGGTGAAAGTTACAAATTGCAGCTATTTTTGCACATGGGAAAATTATTCTGAAAGTCAGATTTATGAACATGATACACAACAACAGAATGTCCTGATCGTTGCTACAAAATCTAAATGAAGACTTTATTTACGAACTTTAACACAGGAATGTCTTAATCGAAATGAATAATTCATCTTTAAATTTGGTTTATGATTAATAAAGTACATCTCAAGATGAAGTGTCCTGTCTCAGCGTGTCTGCTCGGTGGTTTGTCTGGTCCACACGCTTCTCTATGAAAGTACCTGCTGAATTGAATGCATTGTCTGACCAATATTGCCATGTGAAAGTAATGCTACAGTTTGCTTTAAGGAAAGAGCAGCCAGCTTAATGAAATAAACACAGAGCTGTGTGTGACCCTGTGAGGGGGTCCTGCAGTAATTCATTTACTCTTTATTATAAACCCAATGCTGGACTTCTACACACATAAGAGTGCTCCAGAAGTGTGAAGACACTCCTGACAAACCGTATTTTCAGCATTCAAGTGAATTGCAGCCTGAATTTCAGTATTTGGTTTGCTTTAATGAGAACAAGGTCTGATGGTCCATGTTTCCCAGCATCTGAATGCTCTACAGAGCTTTGTGATCTTTTATACAAAGGACTTAACACATTTAAAAATGTGCTTATTTGATTTAGTCACTAGAAATGGAGTTAAATCTTTACATTTCTCTCGTTTCAGATGTGTGGGCCTCTCTGTATAATGTTATTCATGTTAATTGAGAGTTAATTCAGGGGTGTTGAAAAAAGCTGGAGGGGAGTGGCTAACAGCTCTGGCCCCGCCCATGAGTGACGTCATCAGGGAAGGGCTTCCGTTCCACACAGGAAGTGCGTTTTCAGATTGTGACGGCGGGAGAGTTTAAACGCGACAAAATGAACAACAGAAAGTGAACGACGCTGCAGTATTTCACGAATTAAGAGCAGTATGTGATTTCACAACTGTTTAAAAGCGTTCACACGCCAAAACATCAGAGTTTTAATGCGAAATCATCCCAAAACAGAAATGAGAGGAGGTGAAGGTCTCTCTCTCTCTCTCTCTCTCTCTCTCTCTCTCTCTCTCTCTCTCTGTCTCTCTCTCTCTCTGTCTGTCACTCTCTGTCTGTCACTCACTCTCTCTCTGTCTGTCTGTCACTCTCTTTCTCTCTGTCTGTCACTCTCTGTCTGTCACTCTCTTTCTCTCTGTCTCTTTCTCTCTCTCTATGTCTCTTTCTCTCTCTCTCTGTCACTCTCTCTCTCTCTCTCTCTGTCTTCGTCACTCTCTCTCTCTCTTTCTCTCTCTGTCTTTTCTCTGTCACTCTCTCTCTCTATGTCTTTCTCTCTCTCTCTGTCACTCTCTCTCTGTGTGTGTGTCTCTCTCTGTCACTCTCTCTGTGTCTCTCTGTCACTCTCTCTTTCTCTCTCTCTGTCACTCTCTCTCTCTATGTCTCTCTCTCTCTGTGTCTCTCTCTGTCACTCTCTCTCTCTCTGTGTGTCTCTCTCTGTCACTCTCTCTCTCTGTCTCTTTCTCTGTCACTCTCTCTCTCTATGTCTTTCTCTCTCTCTCTGTCACTCTCTCTCTGTGTGTGTCTCTCTCTGTCACTCTCTCTGTGTCTCTCTCTCTCTCTCTCTTTCTCTCTCTCTGTCACTCTCTATGTCTCTTTCTCTCTCTCTCTCTCTCTCTGTCACTCTCTCTCTCTATGTCACTCTCTCTCTCTGTGTCTCTCTCTCTGTGTCTCTCTCTGTCAGTCTCTCTCTCTGTGTCTCTCTCTGTCTCTCTCTCTGTGTCTCTTTCTCTCTCTCTCTGTCACTCTCTCTCTGTCACTCTATGTCTCTTTCTCTGTCACTCTCTCTCTATGTCTTTCTCTCTCTCTCTGTGTCTCTCTCTGTCACTCTCTCTG
Organism: Chromobotia macracanthus; assembly: GCA_036877525.1. Lineage (NCBI taxonomy): Eukaryota > Metazoa > Chordata > Actinopteri > Cypriniformes > Botiidae > Chromobotia > Chromobotia macracanthus. The sequence goes on along the minus strand of JAZGTH010000080.1, from coordinate 4,023,170 downwards.
TGTCTCTCTGTCACTATCTCTCTCTCTCTGTGTCTCTTTCTCTCTCTCTCTCTTTCTCTCTCTGTCTCTCTCTCTGTGTCTCTCTCTGTCACTCTCTCTCTCTATGTCTCTTTCTCTCTCTCTCTCTCTCTCTCTCTCTGTCTCTCTCTGTCACTCTCTCTCTCTGTCTCTCTCTCTCTCTCTCTCTCTCTGTGTCTCTCTCTCAAACTTCCCTGTATTACCTTGAAGAGAAGTGAGACAGCTCCTGTATTCCTCCTGTACTCACTGTATTGTTCATTTTTCTCTTAATAAGCGACATAATGACACGCATGTGATGGGAACAGTCTGGACTCACGCTGGATGAGATGTGGTCACCGCAGCGCTGCTATGGGATCAGTTCATGCTGCTGTGACTGTTTCCTCACTGCTTTTAACGGGGATACTGCTCGCTTCATCGACATCAACGAGTGAAGGTAAGAAATGCAAGTGCTTTTACTTTAGAGGAGAGAAACTGTGACTTTAGTGCGATTGAACTCAGTTTTTAATATTTGCAAAATAAATAAAACAAACCCACCTCTGTAATCACTTTACACCTCATATTGATTTAACAGAGATGCTTACATAGACACCAACAGAGTTATGAACAATGTTATTTATATATTATGAACTAATCTAATGTTAAAGATTACATTAGTTCATATATCTCCCAGTCTGAACTTCGTGAAGGTAGTAATCTTTAGTAATCTAAAGCACATGATATTTAGTTGAGATGTTAGTCTGTAATCTTTAAAACAGTTTTTAACACTGGTGTCTTATTTAAGAGACTTTGTCATTGCTGTAAATTGGCTCAGAGTTTCTGTTTGGTTGGAGATGTGTTTCTGTGACATTACATGAGTCAAGGGTTTTGTTTGACTGCACCCGTCCACTTTCTTTAAATATTAAATGCATTATTGCATGAGTTGGTCATTTTATATATTTGATTGGTCCATTGATACTGGTTTTAGGATTCAGTGAAATGTACAACTATTTGTTTTATGTGAATGAATTGTGTAAGGTTGTTTTGAATGATTGAATGGTGAAATGAATTGTTTATGGTTTATTTCTTTGCTTATTTACCTCTTATTGTCTATTCTGGACTCTTTTTGAGAAGTATCTTAGTGCAGTACAAGTGTCATAAATGTGCATTGCTTGAAGCTCATTTGTCATTTTAATATTCCAGTCTGTAGCATGTGTCACCACATTCATTCATTCGTGTCATATTCTGCACATATTCTGTTCTTTTTCTCATGCATTTGGAGAGAGAATTTATTGATAATTATTTTGTGATACTGAACGAAGGCTTAGGAACATTTGACAACCCATAATTGTTAAAACCTTTTTCTTTTCCCCTTTAAATTTAATCTTTAAAAACAAGACTATATCAGTTCACTGGTTCTGATTCTGTAGTACTGAAGTCTTCGCTTATAAGCGCAAAACCTTAAGAGAACAAAAAGTCAATTCATAATCAGAAAATGAGTGATTTATTATGTATACAAAGAACAAAATGTATCTAAAAGCTCTTTGTACAGTCTACTGCTGAACAGTTTTAAAGAGACTCTTTTGTACCTGCATGTATACTGCTTAATTATTAAGTGCATGTTAACTTAATATATGACTGGATGCTTTTAAAGGTATTTATATATAAGCCTTGACAACAACAGTGTTTTAAGTGTGTTCTTATTGTCCGAGCAGCAGGGCTGGACAGCAGGCCAGCAGAAGACTGTCCGCTGGGCCACTTTCCATGTGGAAATGTGAGTGTGTGTCTGCCACAGGTTCTGCACTGCAATGGCCAACACGACTGTCCAAACGGAGCAGATGAGGACAACTGCGGTTAGAGACGTTATATACCCTCAAACTCACTTTCCCATAAACACAGAGCACTCTTCTATAGCTTTTTATTATATAATAACTTTCTGATTTCTAATTTGATGCATGTGAAAGTAATCATGTACAGTCAGCTTCTGTACTGTATGTACAGTATTGTACAGTACATATACAATACAAGTATATTTATATATAACAACCACAAACCCTTAACTGAAAGTGTTGTGTCTGTTTTGTGCATGGACCGTTAAACCTCGTCCATCTCTCTGAAGGAGATAACAGTGGCTGGGCAGACCTCTTTGACCGGACCTTCAGAAGGGTTTCTCCACAAGAACCTTCCACAGACTGCCGTAAAAACAAATACACTTCATCTCAGGACCAAAGTTAGACAGGCCAATTCTAGACAATTCTTGTCAGGAAAAGTTAGCACATGTAGGAATATATATTGATATATGTGATAGAGGCCCAAACTATCAAAGAGTTTTGATTTGACATGAATAATTAGCCTCAATTGTAATGTTAAAATAAACCCACTATAGTTGGGCTGACCTCAATGCCGTATTTATACTTTACGCCGTGCAGTTGAATGTAAACTTAATTTTGGACTGAAGCTGGAGTGACTTTGCAAAAAAAAAACAGATGCATGACAGACTCAAAGGCAGTTCATCATTTCTCTGTTGGATACCCAAGACTATCTGTATTTATTTCTGTGTGTCCTGTCTTCTAGACTTGGAGCAGTTTCCTCGTCACTGCCGGTGTATTAACACTGATGTCCACTGTGTGCGTGTCAGTTTGAGTTCCATTCCGCAGGTGTCAGCAAACGTTACCTACCTGTACGGACCTTCATTGGAAATGTGTTTTTTGTCAACATGCAGATTAGAAATGTAATTTACTATGGCTGGTGTTGGTGGTTAAAAGTAGAGATGCTGGGCTGCTAACAGAAAGGTTACAGGTTCGGTTGTAAGTAAAAGTGAACCAAGAATTACACAGCTAATAATTTTAGGTTGTGAGAACGTTTTCATGAAGCGTAACAGAAACGTTATTTGGAAAATTGTAGGAATGTTAAAAATGTGAAATGTAAGAATTTGAAAAACATTTTATTCTGTAACGTTTTTAAAATGTTTCACTGACAAATTAAGAATAACGTGAGGTAGAAGTGAGCTGTCTTCAATTAAAAGATGGATGAAAGTGTACCATTGAAATATTTATCAAAGAAACGATGTGAACATTTTTGATTGGCCGTTTGTGTTTCTTTCTGACAGGTCGTTGAAGAGCAACGAGATTCGTATAGTACCTGATGAAGCTTTCATCAAATACATACAACTGCAGAGACTGTAAGTATTAATAAGACTTTCTGAGATGCTGTCAGAGAATTGATCATATGTTTGAGCCCTGTAGCATTCAGGAGAGCACAGCTGAGATGAGATATATCAAAGCAATGCTAGAGCTCCAAACAAAGTCCACAGTAAGTGATCTGAGAGAAACTTTCCAAGGCAGACATAAAACTTTGGGATTATAATGACCTTCATGAGCTGTGCTGTCAACCTGTACCACTAATGCTCTGTTTATGGGACAGGAAAATCAGTCGGTTCCTGTAGCTGCTAATGAAATATTACCCAGCTAACAATTTTAGGTTGTAAGAATGTAAAAATGTTAACAATGTTATTTTGAAAGTTCAAGGGGCTTTCAAAACGTCCAGTATTAATATTATTGCGTTGTATTAACATTATTGCTTGGTTATAAGAACGTTATTAAAACCTTTTTAATTCTGTAAATTTTTTAAAACGTTCTACTTTACTAATTAAGAATAACAATTTTGATATATATATAATGTATAGTGTTAAAAAATTGTGCTAATGTTTCTGCAAGAATGTTGTTAATAGCATTCAGCCTCTCTGCTGAATGCAGAGGGGCTTTTATTATGAGGTCATGGGCACCTTAAATTCATCTCGCTGCTGCTTGTTAATCACAATATTGGCAGGTTTCTTTACAGCAAGCCATTAAACTTTGGGTTCTCTTTGTTTCTATCTGGTGATTAATGACCCTATTAAAAGAACCTGCAGATCTCCTTTAGAGTGTAAACTAATGGCAACAGGCCTGAAAATTTCAGTGACAAGCATTTAGATTACACTGACACTTACACTAACATTTTTTAGAATAAACAACTAGAGATGCTAACCCAGCTAACAATTTTCCTAAAAGTCCTAAAATTCTTCAACATTTCTATTTAAAGACAAAAATATTATGAATGTTGTAGGAACGTTTACACAACCAGTTTTTCTTCTCTAGATTTCTGCAGGATAATTGCATTGGCACGGTTTCCCTTCAGGCCTTTAGTGGATTATACAAGCTGCAAAAACTGTGAGTGCATGAAACCAGCAACAAGCACAGCTGCTGAGTAACAGAGATTGTGCTCAGTATTTCTGTGAAGCTTCTTTACACAGAAGATAAATACAGAAGCTGCTTGTTACAAACATCTAATGAAGTTCTGAGGATTCAGAATGCTTTTAAATGTTTTTCTTTCAGACTAAATAAACCGACTGATCAAATGGCTTGTGTTGCAGATCTTTGAGCCAAAACCGCATCTCTTTGCTTTCTCCTGGTGTTTTCCGGGATCTTCGGAAACTCAAGTGGTTGTGAGTAAAACCGTCAACACATTAACTAACAGTGAATGCTGTTGTCATGTACAGATGCAAAAATATTCTAAAACTGCCACCATCCAAACACAGAAGGTGCTAACATTTTATGTTATAATAATAATGTGTCCATTGTTAAAGCTGCAATTCATAAATTTTTTTAGTTAAAAATAAAAATCTGTTTTTGAACATGAACATAACACATCAGTTCTGTTAACTAATAATTTAGTCTCCTTACATTATCCCGATTCGCAACAGTATGCATTTAATGATTTACAAGTTGAGCTGTAAGGTTCCCAGGAATTGTCAGTTTGGCTTAATTTAACTTCAACATACGAAAACAAAAGTGCGTAACGTAACCTGCAATTTTATTTTTCAAACAGAGATCGCAACACAAAGGCAAAAGTTACAGATTGCAGCTTTACGTAGGTTAGGATAATCAGGTTACCTACCGCTTAAGCACAAACATACATAGAATCTTGCTTTTGACTAAGAATAAAATTTATATTAAAAGATTTTAACATATTTTTAATGTCTAATTGCATGAAAGTTTGAAGCATGAATCAGATTAAAACAGCCAGGACATCATGAGATGATGTACTGTACTAAAGCCATGTATTGTCAGGGTGAATTAAAAAAAAACAACAACAAAATTTATCATTCCATGATTTTGGCTGATGGTTTGTAGGTTTTAAAATATTTTGTGTCATCCCGTTTAGGATTCTGGATGATAATCCAATAACAAGAATTACAGTAAACACATTTACCGGCCTGAATTCCCTCTTTTTCCTGTAAGTTTTTCTGTTTATTCATCTTTACTAATGTAACGTTACACTGGGGTTTAATTTAATGCTATTACTTAAATGTTAAATGTGCTGTTCTTCAGCATTATTACGTCTCTGCTGTCTGAACTCTGAAAAATGTAATGTGTTTTTAAATTCTTTAAAGCATGCTTAACTAGCACTTAAAATGCACTTCCTGGTTGACCTCATCTAATTGTCTGTGTAGATCTATGGTGAACACTTCTGTAGAGCAGCTCCCAGCTGCCAGACTCTGCACTCACATGCCCTCTCTCAGCTGGCTGTAAGTATCTACTCCTCCAGTTTTCCAACATAAATGACTTTATAGGATCTACCTAATGCAGGTTACAGAACTGAGTGGCTTTCTGAGATGTTATCAAATGATTTGAGGTTTAAGACTAAAATAATGTTTGACATTTGTTTCTTGTTGTGATATATCACCAACATGTACCTGTGCATTCAATCATTTTCATACACTTATATATACAGTTAATATTCATTTGCTAGGGAAAACATAGACTGATTATTACAGTACAAGTAATACACATAAGATTCAATGGGAGAAACTGATTTTCTAATTATGGAATCTTTATTGATGCAACATGGTGGAACGATGTCTTGCTATAGACAGAAATGTTAGTGGGAATTCTGTTGGGAATCAAAATAGTCCTGCTGGGAAGTGTGCTGTAAAAGACCCTCAAATATGATGTAAAGTGTCAAGATTTAAATAAAGAAAAAACAATATTTGTCTTTAATTCAGTCAAAACTCAATTTAGAAGGGCAATGAGAGTATTTTAGTCCACAAAACTGTTTCTTGTAATTAACAAAGTGTAACAAAGTGCTCAAAATTCAAACATTGTAACGCTTCAGTCAAAGACTCGTAGCACAAAGTGTACATCATTTTTTTTACACTGCAGAGATGCTACAAAGGGCTCATCGTTCTTGCTGTCATTGCATATAGCACAAGCACAGTCTGTACCGGGTTGCCAGTGTCTTCTGTTCTCTCCTTGAAGTTGAACAACGAGCATGTACGACGAAGATTTTCCTTATCAGTTGCTGTGTTTATCCATGCGAAAGCCTTTGGCTGCTGTATTATTTTATATTATATATTTAATTCACATCAACATGCCCATATAATTTTTAATGACACCGATTTTGCATGTGCAGCGATTGTTGTTTGCCTTATGAATTTTCCTCATTAACTCATCGCTATAATGACATGCTGTCTTACAGGGACTTTGAGGGGAACCGCATAAAGACTGTGGGCTTGTCAACCTTTCTCACTTGTGAACATCTAACTGTGCTGTGAGTCATAACAAACAGTGTTCGTTTCAGCTCCTATAGAGCTGAAACTAATTATATACAAGACCTACAACAGCTCCTATGTTTATGACTGCAGCATTTGCAGAATAACCTGTTGCTGTTGTATAAAGTCATACCAGATATAAGACATACTGTATGCTGTTAGGATTGTAAGAGAGACCAAAAATTGTACACTTGGGGGGCATGGAAGCTACCCAGCTAACAGGAAACATTCTCAGAACATTGTCTAAAGTTCTTCAAAAGCTTCCTCAAAGTTATCAAAAACGTTCTAGAATGTTTTTTAATATTATATATAATCAAAAAACTTTATTTTTAAGTTGTTGGTGGAACATTTTTTTAACTAAGCAATAACGTTAATACCACATCCAAAAACTGGATGTTTCGAATGTCCGTAGAACTGTCCGTAAAAATAACACTTTTAATTTTTTGTTATGAACAGAATTGTTCTAACAACCCAAAATTGTTAGCTGGGTCGTCTCTTTTGAGCTCTAGTGGATAATGGCAAGTTTTGAAAGCAGAAAATGTTATGCAGAAAAGACTGAGAGCTTTTTTATTAAAAATCACTGTAGTTGATTACGTCAACTGTTATGATTACTCGTCTGTTATGATCTGCTGTCCTCTAGATCACTGAGAGATAATCTTATCAAGAGTTTACCAGAGAACACGTTTCATGCCCTGCACATGCTAGGAGATCTGTGAGTGAGCATGAAACATTGCTGTGAATGCATGCAAATAAGAAAATGAGAAAATAATTAATGTGTCTTAATTGTTTTTACAGGGATCTATCCATAAACGTGCTACAGACACTGCCAGTCAGTATTTTCAGGGATTTGTCTTCGTTGCAAATTCTGTGAGTATCAGCTGAAAACTGGTCTTTTAGGAAGATCATTACATCATTTAAAGGGATAGTTCACCCATAATTCTTTTATCTTTTGTTCACCCCCATGTCATTCCAAACCTGTATGACTTTCATTCATTTGTGAAATGCAATAGGAAAGCAGAGTTTTATTTAAACTGCTGTATTCCATACAATAAAATGGGAACCAGGAACAGCTTGGTCACCATTCACTGTCCTTGTATGTAAAAAAGCAGCTCATACATTTTTCTAAATACTGTTCTCTTTTTGTGGTCCATGAAAAAATAGAGGTACAGGTTTAGAATGATGCAAAAGTGAGTAAATTATAACAGGTGTTTTTATGTTTTGGCTGAAAATCCCTTTACAATCTGTAAGATCTGTATCTACTGTACAGTATACAGGCATTTTTGGAAGCTCTACATTTAATGTCTTTTCTGTATGTTCTGAGGTGCAGCTTCTGTGTTTTACCATGAAATTGTCTACTGTGTGTGTTCTCATTTGTAGGAATCTATCTCAAAACCCACTGGACCATATTCATCCAGGTCAGTTCGACCATCTAATTCAGCTCCAGTCTCTGTGAGTTCTTGTCTCTAGTGTTCACACACTCCTGAATAAGGCAGAGCATGAGTCTCACATGGTGTTCATGTCATGATTTTGGTGAATTCATCGTTGTGGCTTCTCTCAGACTGGAGAGCAGATCGTTAATTAAAAACAGCAAATAAACAAACAGCAGACCAGGCTGTGAGCCAGACCTGAAAATTCCAGTTTTCACTGAGGCTCAGAGCTTGTAGCGGCTGACCAGACGGAGGCGGCATTTCTCAGCGGAATAACCAGAGGCTCTTGATATAAGGGAATGAATTATAAAACTCTGTCTTTCCCACAGCGGCCTGGAGGGAGTGGAGATAACAAACATCCAGACACGAATGTTCCGGCCCCTGGAAAACCTCTCGCACATGTAAATATCTCATACTATTTTCAATCTCATTATATATATATATACACACACACACACGGATATCATAGCCTGATTTAAACATTAAGTAATTAAATAACTGACATTACCTTTTTTATATATATATATATATATATATATATATATATATATATATAATATATAATAATATATATAAAATATGAACAAATAGTTTTTAAATATATATTCATTTTAACATTTATATACATTTTCTTCTTAGATATTTCAAGAAGTTCCAGTACTGCTCGTACGCTCCACACGTGCGGCGGTGTAAGCCAAACTCAGATGGACTCTCGTCTTTTGAAGATCTGCTGGCTAACGTGATCCTGCGTGTGTCTGTGTGGGTCATGGCTTTCATCACCTGTTTTGGGAATCTCTTTGTGATCGGGATGCGGACGGTCCTGCGCGCCGAGAACAGCCTGCACGCTCTCTGCATCAAAGTTTTGTGCTGTAAGTTCCAGAAACATTCTCAGGACATTAGCTAATGTTCTCTAAACATTCTCTCAGAAGAGACATACATCTGTTTATCTGATTTTTGTTAATTTTCAACCCAAAAAAGTGACTCATTGCATCTTTAAAAATCGTGTGGGTTCAGTTGTCTCACAGTAGAACTGTTCTGTCATTTGTGTTTTCAATCAGCATGTGTGACAGGTTGACAATATTATTTACTGCTGGACATTCTGGCTTTGACTGTTGGAAAACTCTGTTCCTTATGTTCACTAACTGACTGTCCCTTGTAACCAAACTGTCCCTCTGCTGACCCTCTCTAGGCTGAAATGCTGTCATGATTGGACAGAAAATCTATAAGCCTGTCACAATTCCCTAAACGCAGGACTCACTCTCTATTACAATCACCTCTAGTAATCAATTCTGCCTCATTCTTGTGTTGACCCTCATGCGCTGGAGTTTCTAGGTTGGTGCCATTAATCAGCAGAAGAGGCTTCCGGTTTGCCTTGTGATGTGATCAGCGCTTGTGCTTCTGCCAGGCACCTGTGCTGTCTCAGAAATATTGATTTCTAACCTGTTAGTGCTGTGTTGCGTTGGAGATTGTTTTAAAAGATACATTTTATACATTTACGTGCAGAAAACCTCATGCCAGGGATGTCACAATATACTGATTTATATACTTTATTGACAATAACTTTGATAATAATAACCATGGTTATTGATACTGTGTTAATGCTACACGTATGATAATATGTATTAGTATCTATATCTGGTTGACACTCCAACATGCTATTGCACCTGTTTAACATTTTGCCTTAAGAGCCACAATGGTCACTAACTCTCTCTCTGCCTCCCTACACTCGTGTTTTGAATGTGACTCATTGGCCAAAAAAGAGAAAATACTAAAACAAATTTAAAGATGAACTGGTAGCATTATTGATTTTGGCCATAATAACCGTGTAGTGAAAATCTGTGACAGCCCTACCGTAAGCATTTTTAAACTAATGCATTCTGCCAGTGTGGCCCGATTAAAAATAATAGTTAAAGATGTGACGTTTACAAAGATGCTTCATTTGTTCCTAGGCGCAGATTGCCTGATGGGGGTCTATCTGTTCTTCGTGGGGTTTTTTGATGTCAAGTTCCGTGGCGAGTATAACAAGAATGCTAAGCTCTGGATGGACAGCCTGGAGTGTCGTACCATTGGCTTCCTGGCCATGCTGTCTTCAGAAGTGTCCGTCATGTTGCTCACCTACTTGACCATGGAGAAATTCCTGGTTATCGTTTTTCCTTTCAGTCACCTGAGACCAAGCAAGCGTCAGACATGGGCTGTCCTGACCTCTATATGGCTCCTGGGGATCTCCATAGCTGCAGTGCCTCTACTCAATGAGGAGATGTTTGGGAATTACTACGGACACAACGGAGTGTGTTTTCCCCTTCACTCAGAGCGCCTGGAAAAGCCCATTGCTAAAGGATATTCCACTGGAATTTTTCTTGGTGAGTTCTTTATTTTATTGTAAGTGAAACTTCAGTGTATTAATAAATCATATCATGACAACTTAGCAACTTTTTTTTAGCAACAATGGCTTTTCTGTGAGTTCAGTAACATATGACACATTTATATATCAATACCCACTTAGTATACAGCAACTTAGCTTACAGGGTTAGCCAATCATAACAGAGGTTATTTGCATATTAATCTTATATTAATGTATAAAGTTACAGATGCAAAAATTCTGGTTTAATGATGAGAATGATGTTAAACTCATTTATAACAATTTTCGGTCTAAAAATGTTGACAAATCATAAAAAAGGTATAGAATATAGCCAGTTTAAAAAATGCAATTTCACAGCTAAGAACTGTGAAGTGACAGAAATCTGTCTTGTGACAACAGTCAATAAAATTTCACTTCTCAGTTGTTAAATGGTTAATGATTCACAGCATTAACTAAACCCTTCTGATGATAGCTGTTTTCCAGCACATTACCCATGATGCTCAGCTTTGGCCTGTGTACATTCTGCTGTCTGCTGTTGTTTAATCAGTATTTTATGTTTATATTTGTGTAGGACTTAACCTGGTGGCCTTCCTTATCATCGTCATCTCCTACTCCAGCATGTTTTACTCCATCTATAAGACAGGCATCAACGCCACGGAGCTGCGCAGGCGGCTGCACAAGGATGTAGCCATGGCTCATCGTTTCTTCTTCATTGTGTTCTCTGATGCCCTCTGCTGGATTCCCATATTCCTGGTCAAAATCCTTTCCCTGCTGGAAGTTGAGATACCAGGTTTGAGTGCATAATGTAATGTAGTAATATATTGTAAATCTTAACTGATTCTTGAGACAGATGATAAAATCATGAGGCAACTTACCTGTCATTTTTTTAAAATAGCAACTTGATGCAGATGATGCAGCAAAATGATGCAGCAATTGCTAGAATGTTTTAAACGCATGTACCATTCATTTTAATTTCCTTTTTCATTAAAATGTTGACATTAATGCTTACTCCTTTGTTTCATGGAGATACATTTAATAAGCTAATTAATTATGAATATATTTAAATCTGCAATCTGTAACTTTTTAATATAAAAAAAGGAACAAAAATAAACTCATGTTGAAACATGTTGAAAAGATGATTCCAAAATATTAATTCCTTAAAATCTTTTAGTTATATAGCTTCCTGGTTTATCTACACTAGTCTGTACTGTATATTATGCTAGAGAAGTGTCCTCTTCTTATTTGATCTCTCTCTCAGGAACCATCACGTCATGGGTGGTGATCTTCATTCTGCCCATCAACAGTGCCTTAAATCCCATTCTGTACACACTCACCACCAGTTTCTTCAGAGAGCAGGTAGAACTTTTATGGTGCCACTGGCAGAGACAGCCAAGACTGAAGCAGGACCGCAAGAGCCTCACCAGCTCTGTTATCTACATGGACCCATCAAGATCTTCCTACTACCAGCACAGCTACAATCCACAGATGTCTATCTTAGACATAAATGCCAGTTATAGATGAAGAGGCCCTAGATAGGGCTATACAGAGTTAGAAAGAAGTGCAACATCATTTTAAAGATGTTTTTAGGAGCTCTTTGGTGTTGGCCTGGAATAATCTCAGTGTCATGGACTGAGATCCAGTCGGTTCATGTGAAGCAGTAATGGTCCTTCACATCGAGGGCCTACACATAATCAAACATCTAAAGATGATGTGGTTGTACATTGAAATTAAACATAAAAAGCAACGAAGCTAACAATTTGTGGTTGTAAGAACGTTTCTCTAATGTTCCCTAATAGTGGAACGTTCCACTAACAATTTAAGATTAATGTTTTTGTCATACATGATCTAGAACACTAAAAAAGTTGTAACATTACTGAAAGAATGTTTTTGATAATTTTGAGAGAACTTTTAGAGAACATTAGCCAATATTCTTATCTGTGAAGATACAAGACATTGTTCTTGAGATGTTGGAAACAACTGTTACCAAAATTGAAATGGCTATATCTAGTACCACCTCTCCTCTTAGTCGGTTTTCATATGATCTGATCTGTTTTGAGAGTCTTAAACTGTGCAAAAATGTCCATGAAGTGAACAGATGTTTGTATATATGATGCATCATATATTTGTCTATTTATTTCTGTTATCAGCATGTGTAAGTGTCAACAATTATAAGTGTCATTTTGCTTTTCTGAAAAAAAAAAACTATTCCTCTGAAACACTGTCGTACAATGTTGATCATTGTTCATTAATTCATCTTGTGACATTACTTGAGTTGTTTCACCAGCCACAACAAAGATTGTTTTAAAACCAGTGGATATACAATTGATTAACAACAGTACTGGGTACTGGGCTGCCAGTGTGAAAACGGCAAAATATATTAGTTAACTATGGTTTGAATCTGTAATAAAGATATCTTTGCTTATTATAAAGTTTGAAGAATATGGTTGACATGGTGTTTTATTCCAAGAGCACAGGACACTGTCAGTGTGAGGGGCTTAAACTGATGGGGGGACTTAGTCAGATATGTATGTGGAGGATACATCTGAATTGTTTTAGTGCAGGTGCAAGCAGCTGCTAGGTTTGTGTCAGTTTTATACAATAATAATCATGATTCTTGTTTTAGAACAAGAAAGAGTCACACTAAAGCGGAGCTATCAGAGACACAGTGTAAATGGTTTGTCTGAATCCACTTCACTTTGTGCATCTGTCATCCCAGAGTGTACAGCAAAGACGTGGGCTCAGAAATACTGACAGCACGCCAAGACTTCTCTTTGATCACAACATCCATGTTTGTTTCTCAGGCAGAATGGCAACAAAGAGGATGAAAGAAACACTTTGGTTGAAAAGATGCTTGGCTTTTTTGCACTGCAGGGTAGCTACGGGGCTTTTTTTTTTACTGAATACTGAGTACAGGCCCCTACAGCTACAAGCATCAAAATATACCAAAGCTTTATGAATGGCTCCTCCTGTCCACAGCTACCATTACTAGCTACTCACAGGAAGTGACATAAATGTTCATCTTGGTGAGAATGCATAAACGTTTTCGTGCTTTCGTGAACTGTTTTTTGGTTTATATAATTAAGATAAACCTATAGGCCGGACATACAGACTGTCTCCAATGTGATGCAAAGCACAGAGACCTGGATGCATACGGCACCATCCAGCCCTTATTTCTGGTGTTATTTAATAGTACTGTCTTTCTCATCATGCTTTAAATGGTATAATAGTTTAATATAGTGTAATAGGATATAATTTTAGGATATAACTATAAAAGTCATGTTGTGATGCAGGGTCATTTTGGTTGATCTGTGTTTGTGATGCCTTATTATTCTGGTGGGTTTTGACTCATTTTTATACTTATTTACCTGGATTCACCCCCTCAAATGTCTGCATGGATATGCAGATAGAAATGTGTGTGAAAAGCACAAAATGTCCCCAAAAACATTTTATGATTTTAGCATTTTATACAGAGCAGAAGATTATTGAGGGAGATGTTCAGTTTTACACACCTGTCTGGATTTTACTCCCTCCCATCATCAATACAATAAAATAAATCATTTCCTTTCCTATTGACAATAGGAATAATAATTTGTGGTTAAAGTGAGCATCACGTCCACTGTCTCTTACACTATTTAATATAATGTATAGTCAATTTTTCACATCAATATAAAATTAGGATGTAAATATAATACAAATTATTGCTTTGTTATTAAAAAATAACTCTAAAATTAATCCGCTGAAAGCATTTCCCGTTTCACTTCCGCGGCGCACGTAAGCCCGCCCACCGAAGGTTCTGATTGGTCGAGAGCGCTGCTCTTCCGCTGACGACACCGGCTCGCTGGCGGGATGTTGAAGCGGCTTTAATAACGCGCAGCCTCTCAGATGTTAAAAGTTTACGAAAACTGCGATAAATGTCGACGAGGTAAACATGTCCTTCATCTGTCACCACGTCTTTATTTACGGTAACGTTTGGGAAACGTTTGTTACGATGCTTTCGTATGTGCAGAGCGGAATAAGCGATTGTTATGCATAAAGTGACGTGTGATATCCATCCGTCAGTGACGTAATTACCTCAAACTCTGTGAAAGCTTTTTTAAACAAACTCCTGATGACAATAAAATGGCAGAAGTTGCTTGTTTGAGCTGTTTTTGATCCTCATTACTCTTGTTCCCCTGTAGGGCCATTGAATACATGACTGCGCTTGGTTGAGATTGAACATCATCACGCCCATGGCAGCATGTTTGAGGATTTCTTCGATCAGATTGACAAAGGTCGGATTAACAAGCTTTGTTACTCACATTATTAACCTCACTTCACCCTATCTGAAACTACTGAAGTGAATTTGTTGAATCTGTTGTGGTTGAAGAACTTGGCCCTCTTAATCCACGCTGGTTTGAGGAGCTGACAGCCAGAGATGAAGGAGGTCCAGATGTTTCCAGAGAGGAGGAAGAGGAGAACCCTATCAAAGCGCCCGAGACGTCAGCTGTGTGCAGTCAGCTGTTTTCTACACCCAAAATATTTAAGCAACATTTTCAGTCTCCTGATTCAGTTCCTAATGAAGATTCTCCTCATGACGGTAAAACGGGTGTAATGTTGAATGTAAAGCTTCTCCGTGTGTGTTTCATGGATGTGTCACATTTGTTTGGTCACTGACTTTCGTTTTTGTTCCACACAGTGACTAATGGCTTAGTCGCTTTTCCCTGGACAGACTCAAGTCCTTGTTTGTTTGGTTCAGCCAAAGACAAGTATGTTTGTTCAATAATTACTTAACAATATTTGCGTTAAATTTGAGTTATCAGTAAATATGGAATGCTCACACAAACTGAATGTGACTTTCTCTTTTGTGAAATGTTTGAAAGATCTTGTGGACAACTTGGCGATTGCTTTGGTAAATTTTATTAAAATTTATTTTTTATTCTGTTAACAGAAGTTAAAGCATGCTTGCCATATTATCCTATAAATTATCCTATAAATTTGATATCAAAATATAAACGATATATAAAATGTAAATATCCTATTATATAATGTTACAGGCCTTTTGGATACACCAAAACGGTCTTTGGTAAGACAATGCATCTGAAGAACAATTAACCAGAATATTTCATTTGAGATGCCGTTCTAGATCTGCAACATGATGCTGTGTTTGACCTCTTGCAGGCACATTCAGCAAAACAAATATCAAAGAGTCTTGGGGCACAAATCAACCCTGACTTATCCTGGACCAGTTCCTTAAACACACCACTCACTTTGACTCCCACTGTGATATTACGTACGTGTATTCAGTAATGCCTTGTGTTTCAGACGAAATGAGGAGAACTTGCGTGATTGATTAAGCTTTCTTTTGTCCCCATAGCTAAAACAGAGGACCGTACTTTATCAACAAGCTGCCTCAGAGACAAGGAAGCAATTGTAAGTGCTGATATGAACTGTTCTGTAGACACTGCAGGTTCTGCTACATTCTGTGCATCTGGGAGTTAATTTTAAGTTAAGGGCACGGTAGATGTTTTTCAAAAAAAACATATTTTGTTATGCTGGGTGAAAGCCTCTTCACATCCTGACAGCAATCACTTAGTAAAGTGGTATAAATGTATAAATATATATCTTTTGCCTCAGGACTGTAAAATATTTGTCCAATCATTGCATTCGGTCCGAATGAAATTGTCACAGCCGATGGCTTGTTTTTCCTCTCTCACAATAGTTTGTGCGGAAACTGTTTCCATCTCTCTCGAAAGGCTCTGAAAGCACTGAAGCTAAGACTTCCGATAAACAAGATGGTGAGTATATATATTTGATTAAACAGTAGAAAGTATATTTTAAATAAATATTTAATAAAAATATAACACATTTATTTAAAGTTAATAAAATAAAAACTATTGTTTTATAAGAATTAGAATTTTAAATGAATTATTTTCGGTAATATAATAGACAAGTAAATGAATAGTTTGTAGTTAATGTGTTAATATGTGTTGAGTTAATGTGTTCATGTAGTTAATGTGTCCATGTAGTTAATGTGTCCATGTAGTTGATATTTGTGATTATTGTATACTTAATAGATACAATTGAGACCATCCAGACTGATGGTTTGGAAAGAAAGACCGTTTGTCCTCCAGATGTATCTCTGGATGCGAGTGGTTTGTGGAAGCAGACGGTTCCGAGTGCCATCGAGGACGGGGAGGTGCGCAGCACGGTTCAGAACCTTCTGGATGGTGCTGAAGACGTGCTCTCCATATTCTTCAGAAACAGCACTTCAGCTCTGCGGAGAGTCAAATCCAGTGAGAGGAACAGAAAGAAAAACAGCTCCTCGAAGGATGCGAATTCGGCTTCAGAGCCAGAAGATGTAGATGAAACGCACACGGTTGATGTGGAAATCAAAAGCCCTCTGAGAAACAAAGAGGTCATGCAGTGGACCCCACTGAGCTTATCAGAGTCCAGCCTGAATGAAGGTTTCTCTTCAGGCTTGCCTTTTATGAACAATCCTGTGGGGTCCAGTGAACCTCGGGGTGGTGCTGTTTATAACTGGGCTGCAGATTGTAGCCAGTTGTTTTTAAGCAGTGGTGAAAGACTCGGGTCATATCCAGACACTCAAGCAGAAGGATCTCAATGTCAAAAGTCTTTATTAGACAAATCACCTGCTTTCACACTTAGCAGAAAGTCCAGGAAATTTGTGTATCGCATCCCCAGATCTGTTGTGTCAAAGACAGGAAATAAACATGAAGCAGCTTCACCGGTATGTTTGGACCAAACCGTCACAGGTAAGCTTATTGTAGTTTTGGATTTTGGATTTTTTTTTTATTTCAAATTATTAGTCTCAGTTTAGTTTAGTTTTGATTTTCATTTCAGTTAATACAGGTAACTAAATGGCTTGTCTGGGAACAGCTTAGTTTTTTTCCTGTTCATTTGTATAATAGTTTAGTTTAGTTTTTTAGAAAGTTTTGGTTTTAATTTCTCTTTTAAAAAGTTTATTTTTGGAAATGTTTATGATTGTACATGTATATGATTTCCTTTTTCCTTCTTTTTTGCATTATATATTGTAACAGAAAATCCCTCAGAGGAAAAGGTCTCTGGCGATCTTAATGAATCCAGATTTGTCAGTGACGAGTCAGCCCGTGATCAGACACGCCAGCAACCCGCTGAATGTGTCTCCACACAACTCCATGATCTGGATGAAGGACTGGATATGACACAGCTTTCTAAGGCTTTTGCTGAGGATTTCACACAAGAGCTGACATCAGAAGGACTGGTGGACGTGTGCATACGGAGTGACCAAAATGATCCAGTTTCATCAGCTGTCACCACCCCTATCCAAAAGACAAGCCAAGAGCAACCGGAGTCTAAGCAGAAGAAAGAAGATTCTTCTGCTTGTGATGACAACTCTGCCTTCGCTGAAGTATCTGTCAACCCTCTAAATGAGTCAACAATTGTACTCCCAACGCTTGAGGTCAGTCACGACAGTGGATGTCCCACCACTTTTTCGGATTTGGATGTCACTTTGAACTCTAAAGATATTTTTTCAGGCTTTAAAACGGCAAGCAACAGGGCCATTTCTATACCCAGTGTGGCTATAATGAGGGCCAAAGCATCATTGCATGAAGCTATAGGGGAAAGTTTGATCAACACCTTCCAGGATGTCAGTCCACAACGTAATCACAAAACGGAAACATTGTGCAAATTAGTTTCAGAGGGCTCCAATACAACCAGAGCATCATTGGGACAGTCTGACCTCCCTAAACCTGCCGTAGGAACTTATGTTAGTCACGTTCAGTCCAGTTCCGAATTGTTAAGTTCCAAGAGCTTTAAACAGAATATTTCAAGCTGTTTTTCTCCACTGTCAAATGAATCTGATTATAAAACAGGTTCAAAGAGGAATATTCCAGTTTCAGATGTTGGCCCCCAGAAAGCTAAGACTCTTTTAGAAGACAATTTAGAAAGAGAAACAGATTCATCAAAGCAGACCCATCAAAAACTGAATTTCAGAAGAGGTGCTGAAAGACAGGCGATGGTGGACAATAACAGCCCACACAAGCCCGGGGTGGACACCAGTCGAGGCAATGTTGAGGAGAACTGCCTGTTGACAGCATCACAAAAGGCAGATGTTACAGAGTTGTGTAATCTTTTGGAGGAAGTAGACAGTCAGTGTGAATTCAGTCAGTTCAAACCATCAAAGTTCGGCTCCAACAGCCACACAGAGAGAGAGTGGGACCCCGATATACTGAACGGTATTGACTTTGATGATAGTTTTAATTGTGATGTTGTAAAAGTCAAGACAGATGCTTCTGTGATAAACAATTCTGTTGACAAATTGTGCAGCACATCAAATGAAACTCGAAATGGAATTGTGCCTTTGTTGATGACTGAAACCAACTTGGCTGATGGAATAAACCTTTTCAGTAATGAAAACCAGTCACACTCTTTTAAAACAGCTAATGGGAAAGCCATAAGCATTTCAGAAGCAAGTTTAAACAAAGCAAGACACTTTTTTGAAGAACATGATAAAAACACCTTGTATAATGAAAAAGGCAACAAGGCAGATACAGAAGTTCCCAAACCAGCGCAATCCAGAGAACGTTCTTCAATGTCATCGTCAGCCAATTCTTCTCATTGTATGGAAAAGGAATATGTGACCCACCTTGAGTTAAATCAAGACGTGAATTCATTTTCTAAAGACCTTGAGGTAAATGAGAACGTGGCAAGAACTGAGCAGAACCGTTTAGATGAGAAAGCAGATGTTGTCTGCTTGAACTCAGATTACCATTTTGGATTTAGCACAGCTAGAGGAAAGAAACTAAACGTTTCTCAAACGGCCCTTTTGCGAGCAAGAAAACTTCTTAATGATGTTGACAGCTTTGAGGCATCAGAAACTCAGGAGCTCATTTTTCACACTTCTGGAGGACATGATGACTCTATGTCAACAACTACCCTTCAGAAAACAAAAGCCTTTTCTTGGCATGAAACCTCTATAAATATAAATCAGTCAGGCACAGAGACGATAAATCAAATATCTAATGTTACAGATATTCCTTCCATCGAACGTCAGAACTTCTTCCAGGAACAGAAATCTGGTAATAATGCTAAAGGAATGTTCACAAACATTTGTACCCCGAAAACCTGTCAGCCGTTGACAGTGCATGGTTATGGCTTTCAGACAGCCAGTGGGAAAGAAGTTTTAGTTTCAGCTGAGACGTTTGAAATGTCCAGGATGATGCTGAAAGACTGTGATGAAAACATTGACTTAGAAGCCACAACAATAGTGGAAAAGAATGATAAACTAGATGTTGAAATCCTCAAAGAAAGTAATGGATTTACAACCACAAGTGGTACATTTTCCAAAGTGGTACTTAAGGAGACAGAAGATGTTTACAAAGACTCTGATCTTATTAATGAATTGTATGACAAGGCAAATGAAAGAAATGATTTCTGCACGAAACAATGCCATGGTAATGGAGTTTATTACTGTGAAAAGCCCTCCTCAGACCAGCAACCGCCTCAGGAAGACGGATGTAAGCAGAAAGTGAAAGAACATAAAGGCCTTCAAAGTTTATTTTCTGAGGATCCCTCTGAGTTGACTCTCAACAGCAATTGTGGTTTCAGTACAGCTAGTGGTAAAAAGGTGTCTGTCTCAGTTGAGGCACTTCAGAGAGCTAAGCATGTGTTGTGTGACTCAAATGACGTTTTCTCATGTACTGATTGTCCCAGAAAGGCGAAACAGATTGTGGAGACCCAAACTGATACCAGTTCTCCAGAAAACCATGACAGATTGTCTACAGCAGGTGGGAAGAAGGTGGCCATCTCTGCTGCTGCATTGCAAAAAGCAAGGAATCTATTTAAAGATTGTGAAGAAGAAAGTTTGGCATCTAAAGAGCTTCAGCACCAAAGCTGTGGAGGTTTCAGCACTGCTAGTGGCAAAGATGGACAACATAAAGGTTCCTGTGGAAAAAATGGTTACAAGTCAGAGAATATCTCTGAGCCTGGGACTTCAGGAGGACATCAAGGATTCTGTACAGCAGGTGGGAAGAAGGTGGCTATCTCTTCTGCTGCATTGCAAAGGGCGAAAAGTCTTTTTAAAGATTGTGAAGACAATGACTTAACATCTGAGGATCTTCAGCACCAAAGCTGTGGAGGTTTCAGCACTGCCAGTGGGAAACATGTTACTGTCTCTGAAAAGGCCCTGACTGAGGTAAGAGAAGCTAATACAGGTTGTCGTGAGCCTGAAATTAACTCAAGTTTACAAAGTGGACAGCGCAAAAGCTCTTGTGGTAAAAGTGTCCCATCTCAAAGAGGATTCTGTACAGCAGGAGGGAAAAAGATGACCATATCTGCTTTAGCACTGCAAAGAGCGAAGAGTCTTTTTAAAGACTGTGAAGAGGAAAATTTTGCATTAGAAGAACAGTCAGAGACCCTCCCACCTGAAACTGGGAGATTTCATGCAGGAGGTATGGACATTAGAGATGAAAACCTAAGGTTTGATCAACTAAACAAGAACAATTCCGGTTTCAGCACAGCTAGTGGTAAAGGTGTGTCTGTATCAAAGGTTGCCCTTCAGGAAGCTACCAAATTGTTCAGAGATTGTGATGCCCACCAGGTTACTGACACTGATAACCTGTCACTAGAGACTAAATCCTCAAAAATACAAACTCGGCATATTGCTGACTCACACAATGGACCTCCCATATTGCTGGGTGGATTTAAAGATGAACAAGCCAAAACCATTTCACATCCTTTGCCAAATAATGAAGCTGCCCAACTCGACTTGCACTGTTTGGATTTTCACAGTTGCACAGACACGCAGCAGCAGTATTTTGAACAGGAAGCAATGGCTTGCACTAAAGCCTTATTAGCAGATGATGACCTCAATGACTCGTCCACGTTGGTGTCGACGGTGAGCACCCACTACAAAACATCTGTTCATGACTTGCAGACTCAGGAGACTATTAAACACAACAGAAAACAGAAACATGAACTACATGCCATCAATAGAGCAGGTAAAGCTTAATATTTTGTCAAAATATTGTGATCTTCATGCTTTGTGGCAACCGTTTCAGCTAATTAGTTTTACCATCTCGTTGTGTTTTTGGTTTTGTTTAGATTCGTGTCAGCCTCCCCTAAAAAGACAACTCCTTTCAGAGTTCGATGAGACTGTTGGTTGTGCTGAACCCTTGGGCCTTGGTCCACTGAAAAACCATCCAAATGGTAAAATCTCAAAGTTTTTTTTCAGTCGTTCATAGTTTTTATTATGAGATACTAATCATGAAGTCCTATTGTAGGAACTCGGAGAGACAGATGTGTCTTCAGATATAACGTCCATCTCCAGTCTAACGTCACATGTCCAAATCGGTGGGTTACTGTTTTACAGTAAACTCATAATTTCATTGCACAATAAGTCTTAACTTGTTACTAACACTTCCATATCTGCAGGAATTCTGTAGACCACAAGTCAAATGACAGTGAACAGCACTGTGCAGCTACTGCATCTTTCCAAACCAGAAGACAGTCAGTGTTTGTGCCTCCCTTTCAAAGGAGTAAGAAGAGTGAGGCATCAAATGGTCAGGATGCCTCTAAAGTGTCCAGCGGTTTTATCCCACCACTCAAAAAGGAAAACAAAGATAAAGCTTTTGAGTCTAAACCTCAGTCTGGCTTCTGTACAGCACTGGAAAATGAGATGACAAACTCTACACCAAACATCCACACAGTTGCACAATATTGTGATGAGAAGAACCAACATGTGGGTTCTAAGCCAGAAGCAACCATTTCAGTGGCAAACGTAGCTTTGGAAAACGTTGAATCTGATGAGAGAGGTACTCTTTACTGTTTTTCTTCCATTTTGATAGCTTAGTTCATATTACATTGGGTTTATACCCAATGGGTCAAAGCTTATGTGTGTGAGGCAGTGTCTGCAACAAATGGAAAGATATTATTGTTCCTGAATGCTAAGTATATCAATCTAAATATATTAAACAAAGCTTTCTTTTTATTTTGGACTGTTTATAGACACAGAGAAATGGCAGGAGATCTTGCAGTTAGCCAGGGATATGCAAGACATGAGGCTCCGGAAGAAGAAAAGACAGACTGTTCGTCCTCTGCCTGGCAGTGTTTACCGTGTTAAAACCTCTGGTGTGTCCAGAATAGGTCTGAGAGATGCTGTGGGACACAGATGTCCAGTTGAATACACTCTTGAAGAGGTACGTTTAAGAAACTCTTTTGTAATTAGCTGTCAATTTACTCTACAGTATGTTTTTAATGGACTTTATTCCTTCTGTATCCCCACTTAGCTGCATCAGCACGGTGTGAATCACAAAGTCTCGCAGATAACCAGTGAAAATGCTGAATCTTTTCGATTCGACTGTCATGGTTTCTCCAAGCGTGATCTCCAGATGCAGTCTGGTGCTGTCCAGTTGGCTGATGGAGGCTGGTTGGTTACAGACAGGCGGGGTACTGCAGGCAAAGAAGAGTTCTGCAGGTAAACAAGTCAATGCTTGTGTACCACCAGCAATACAAAAATTCAGTCTGGAGTAGGAAGATCTTAGGCTAACATACCATAGAAATGGCTTTTACAGGAATAGCTCACAGAATAAAAAAATAAGACCATTAATTATTAACTTATTATTAAGACCATTAGTTATTTTAAATAACATTCTGGCTCTTCCCAGATTTATAATGGCAGTGAATAGTGTGTGAGATTTTAAACTTCCAAAAAGTGCATCCATAAGCAATATTATGCAATAATATATATATATGTTTTTTTGCAGAGCACTGTGTGACACCCCTGGCGTTGACCCTAAACTGATCAGTGACGCTTGGGTGTTCAATCACTACCGCTGGATCATATGGAAACGGGCGTCCATGAAAAGAGCTTTTCCAGATTTGATGGGCCAGTGTTTGACTCCAGAGCAAGTTCTTCTGCAGCTGAAACTCAGGTGTTAAACCCATAACAAACTTTTACACCTACCTTGTGTAGGTTCACACTAAAGTTTTGAACCCAAACTATTTGGTATTCTTTTACACTTAGATATGACGTGGAGGTGGACCACAGTCAAAGATCTTCTCTCAGGAGGATTATGGAGAGGGATGACACTCCCGCCAAGACATTAGTGCTTTGTGTGTGTGGTGTTGCTAAACCTAATCAGCATTCAGAGAAAGCAGTGAGAACTGATGACACAACATCTGATGTGAGGATGGAGTCAGCTGTGATCTGGCTTACGGACGGCTGGTATGCCATCAAAGGCCTTTTAGACCTTCCACTGTCTGCTATGCTGCTAAAGGGTCGTCTCAGAGTTGGTGATAAGGTTGTGATCAGTGGAGCAGAGTTGGTTGGTTCACAAGAAGCCTGTCCACCTCTGGAAGCTCCTGAATCTCTGATGCTAAAGGTGAGATTGAACAGATGAAGGTTATAGCACTTACAACAGCTGCACGTCTGCTAGCTTTGGTTCTAATTGTGACTTCTGAATTTCAGATTTCAGCCAACAGCACAAGAAGAGCTCGGTGGGACACTAAGCTGGGCTACTATTGTGACCCCCGACCTTTCAGAGTCATTCTCTCGTCACTGTTTGCAGCTGGAGGTGTCGTGAGCTGTGTGGACATTCTGGTGCTGAGAAGTTACCCCACACAGGTCTGCTTCATCTCATCAGCTTTAAATGTTTGTAAGCACTGTGTTAATTTTGTGCTATTTGCAGCACCCCAGCTAACAATTTTAAGTTTTAAGAATGTTTCCCTAACATTTCTTGTTAAGTAACAAAAAATGTTCTAGGAAAGTTAAAAATGTCCACTTCTTATTAGAGGTTGCATTAACGTTAATGCTTGGTTAAAAGAACTTTACTCAAACATGTTTAAATTCTGTAATATTTTGTATAGAAAGTATACTGTACTTTCAACAGTGAACTTTGGGTTACAATACTTCCACGACTCATGCAAACAACAAGAAAGCTGAGTGTGTAATTTTGCATTGTAATCAACCAATTGACTGACATTCTCAAAACACAGTGGATGGAGAAAAAGCCCAGCGGTGTCTTCATTTTTCGCAATGATCGTGCAGAAGATCGAGAGGCCAGAAAACACAGCAGCTCGAAGCACAAAACCACGGAGCTTCTTATTGCTAATATACAGGCCCAGCTCGAAAAAGAGATGGAGGGTACGATTTCATTATATTTCCTTGATTTGTTTTTTGGCTTGTTTACTTCAAACTGCATCAAAGGGTGGGATGAGTCTTCTGATGTGTTTTCCTCCTACTGTACTTATATAAGGTCAGAGGAAAAGCCAAAGCAGACGAAGGACTTTCAGTTGCCATGAGATTGAAGCTCTGCAGGATGGAGAAGAGCTGTATGAAGCAGTGGAGTGTGACCCAGCGGTAGAGGTAAAGTTTTCCTTACCCTCCAGTACCAGAAGGAAACGGCTAATAAATTGAAAGCATGTACCGACATAGATTACCTGTATATACATGTTTTTGTAGACCCACCTCAGTGAGAGGCAGATGGAGGCAGTGAGTAAGTTCAGGTGCAGTCTGGTGGAGAGGAGGCAGGTGGAACTTCATGAGCGTGTGCAGAAGGCCGTGAAGGAGGCACAGGAGGCGGAGGGCGGATGCCCCGATCGAGAAGTCACTCCTGTTTGGAAGCTCAGCATTGTAGATGCCAAAGACCTGCAGAGCAACTCTGGTGAGTCAGCTGGATGTTGTCATTACTTTGCTAGATGCTGTAGGACCTCTGTTGACCTGCTGTGTGTGATTACATTTTCTAGTTTACACACTGAATATCTGGCGGCCATCTGCGGACTTGTACGGCTTGCTGAAAGAGGGTCGCAGATACAGGGCGTATCACCTCACCACGTCTGAGGGCAAGAAACGCTTAGGCGTTGCTCATGTTCAGCTCACTGCCACCAAGAAAACACAATTTCAGGATGTTGAGGTAAACTGTGTTTTAAAACCACTTCTGTTTTGAAACACAGTAAATCTGCTACAGTTAGATGTTACCAAACTTCAGTTCTGTTCCGAGAGGGCTACGTCCTGCAGAGTTTAGGTCTAACTGTAATCTAATGCCTGACGCATCCTATAAAGGTCTTCGGGATGACTCTAAAATTACAGGCAGGTGGGTTCCATTAGGGCTGGTTCTAAACTCTGCAGGACATGGCGCTCCAGGAATGGAATCCAACAGGCTTGCTGTGTATAATAGCCCTGTAGCTTTTCACTACAAGCATCTGATGCATTAAACGTGTGGTTGATCCAGGTGACCTCAGAATGGTTACATCAGCGTTTCTGTGCAAGAGAATGCGTAAGCTTCAGGGATCTTCAAAACCCTCAGTTTAGCGCCCCCTGTGGGGAGGTGGATATTGTGGGATATATCGTCTCCATAGTGGACAGACAAGGTTTGTTTTCTTTTTTGTTTTTTTGTTTTTTCTCTTTAAATCCACAGTCCGTAACACCTTCAGACAATGTTTAAATGTCTTCTCAGGTTACTGTCCAGTACTGCACCTTGTGGATGAGAAGTTTGACCTGATCTCTGTGAGAACCTCTGGGAGTTTGGAACAGTTAGCTCTGGAGGGGCTGGTAAAGCCACAGGCACTGGTTGCTCTAAGTAACCTTCAGCTGAGACAGCTTTCCGGACCTGTGCCATGCCTTTACGCTGGAGAACAAGCAGTCTACTCCATAAACCCCAAAGAATCCCACCTTCAGGAAGCTATGGTCCATCTGAAGAGCTTTGTCGAGGTTAATGAAGCAGTGCTATATCTGTTTATCTGTTATATCTGTTTTAATTACTTCTGTTTCTTCCTTATAACATCTAAATATATCTTGTTGTTGTTTTTGCTCTTTATAGACATGTGAGGAGTTTTTCAGCATTGTGGAGGAGAAGGTTTCTTGTTTGTTCTCTTCTGGGTTCTCTGGTTCTTTTCAGTCACCAAGAACTCCTGGTGTGTCCAATCCAAAAATAAACGGCGGGGTTAGTAACAGTTTTGTTTCAATGTGGTTTAGAATTCAATTTATTAGTGGTACTTGCTAAGGCAACCATCACTATAATTATTGCTTAGATTTACAGTTAAACAAACCTCCAACCCTAATTACTGAACTTTTCTACAGACATCTAAGAATGATGTCTTAAAGCTGCAGTCTTTAACTCTTGCCTCTCTGCCGCTACATCTCTGTTGAAGTCAAATGAAGCCAAACTGGCATTTCCCGTGAAATCAGACCCAACATGTACCTGCTCAATAACTGATTTGTGTTCATTTTTAAAGTAAATGTTGCAGATTGCAGCTTTAAACACAGATGTATGTTCACTAGATGCAGTTATCAGTATTTCATGCACTATATTGACATTCCCAGGTGACCCCTCAGCAGAAAGACAGAGTCTTCTCTTCATTCACTCCAGTGAATAAGAGAACTCCTGTGTCTGCATGTAACAGTGAGGCCAAAGATCCCAAAAGCCTGAAAAGAAAGCGAGGTTTGGTCTACCTGTCCCGCATCCCCTCTCCTCCACCCCTCACTCCTCTCAAGACTAAAGCTTTACCCTCTGTCAACAAGACCTTCAATCCCCCACGGAGATCAGCCACCCCAAAGCCTCTGGAGAAGAAGCCTGACTCACCCCGGACCTCGAACGCTCCACCAGCAGAGGAGGAGTGGGTCCCTGATGAGGATCTGGTGATGATAGATACCCAGGCCTTACTGGATGGACTAAAGGAAAGTTGATGGGGAAAGTCTGACCTTCCTGAAACACTAATGAAACGATGAAGGCCAGGGTTCAAGGCACTGAGAACCATAAATGCTGGTTCATGAGAACAGTGTTCATACTGTTGTTGCAGTGAAGGCACATGTCAGGGCTGTCTCTGCTTTCTGACGTCTTCCTGTCTTTACTGTGGTTCTCTGATGGCAAATACTAAGAAAGTGGTGTCACGTTTTACAACAAATGCTATCATTTTAAACTGCTTTCTGTAGTATTTTTACATCTGTAGTTTCTGTAAAGTTAGCACTGTTCAGAGAAGAAATTTATGTAAAAATAAAATATTTAAATTTTGTTTAAAGAGTTTGGCATTTCGGTGCGGAGTTGTTTAGTAAAGAAGCGCTTTTATATTTGCATATATCACCCATCATACAAGGTTTGAGCAGCAGTGTGACTCTCTAAGTCAACAGCAGGAGGCGCCTTAA
Organism: Chromobotia macracanthus; assembly: GCA_036877525.1. Lineage (NCBI taxonomy): Eukaryota > Metazoa > Chordata > Actinopteri > Cypriniformes > Botiidae > Chromobotia > Chromobotia macracanthus. The sequence goes on along the minus strand of JAZGTH010000080.1, from coordinate 3,995,682 downwards.
CACTTGCTTTTTCAGTGAACTCTGTTCAACTCTGAAATTGTATCTGCCATTTCTAATATTCAATCTGAAAATAGTCGAGGCATTGTGAATGAATTACTAAACCACTGAAAACTGGCCGCACAGAAAGCAGTGATTATTACAAACGTAAGTGTTGTGTTTTTCCTGAGCTTGCAAGAAAGCGCACCATCTGACTTGTTTATCAGACCGCAAACACAGAGAAAAGATTTTCTTCTAAACAGCACATTGTCATATTTAATAATCTTGCCTCAAAATATTACAACACTAGGCATGTCATGCAAGACGTGATGTGGGCACTGGCCTGCTCCTCAAATGAGTTTGAAGCATTTTTGAAATGTATCATTGGGTTATTTTTACATCTTCTCATCAAGGAATGCATCAGTAAACCACAGATATGCCAGATATGAGGTCTAGCGCTGCAGTAAACTGCCATCAGTGGCTTTTCTCCACAGTTTTCAGTTCTACATCCATCATCTCATTATTGGCTGTGTGCTGACTCAGCTCGGTTCCAGCTCTATTTTAGGCGGTTTGCCCCACAATGATAGTCGATGTTCTTGTTGTGTAGTAGACAGAGATGATGACATCTGTCAGTGGTTAACACAGAATAGAAATATCATGGCCAAAAATGTTCCCATGAGGCCAGCCTGGAAAATACTTGTGGCTTAAGTCTGAAGTTTTCTCTTCTTTTGAGTCTAAAGTAATCCAGGATTTATCCCCCATCACCTCCCAGAATCAAACCTACAATCCTTGTATTTGCGTCCGAGATCTTCACCCATCACAACATCATGGCCTCGTTATCTTTGACTCTCAGTGCATTTGTGCTTGTAGAAGATAGTGAAGGGGTTTAATTTTCCCTGTTACAACATCAAAACCTCTTCATCCACCCTGAGCTGCCCTAATCCACCTCTTACCCTGTTTCTGACAGCACCACCCTGTGACTGAACGAGACCTCAGAAGAATCTGAATGAAACAACCTGATGGAGGACTGAAACTGGGGACTGGCACTTGATATTCTCACTGAATGAATTAGCTGTTGCGTTGGAGGGCCAGATCATGTAATTTAGGCTAGACTCCTTATCTAACATTAATTATAAATAAAATTGAATTAAATACTGATTCTGGGACTGTAGACAAACAGTCTTTTAACAGCAGTTGTAAAACAATGTAATAAAAGCAGCTGTAGATCTCGAGGGATGGTGAAAAGCTGTTGTCACATGATGGAAGGATGTAGTGTTATGTAAGAAAAAGAAAAAAGTAAAAGGTTAGATTCTGTCAATTTCTAAACAGGATTTCTTTAAATTAAACAGGTTCAAAAGAATGATTTCAATTAGAAGGAAAGCTTATGTAAAATAGATTTTAAACCTTTGATAACACGTCACTTAAATTCTGCATTAATGTGGCAAGTTCTCGTGTTGCTGTTAATAGCCTTTACGTTTCTCTCTGTTTCAAACATACGTTTTATGTTTTAAACAGAGATGGGACAGAGAGACAAATGTTAGGGACTGCGGTTTAAAATGTAACATTTTGTAGTGTTAGTGTCTTATATCATATTGCTGTTGCCACTGTTTTGTTAAAGTTCTACACTGTTATTTTACCGTGGTGGAGGAGCTTCAGGCACTTCATGTTGCTTTGATTAAGCCCTGTGGTTTGGTTGAGCACACAGCGATCTTCCTGTTCTTCATGGCTGCTTGAACTTTCGCTCTTAAATCATCCGTTCTCACCTTTTATTTAATTTCCATCTCTTCCTCTGTAACCCCTCATTGCCCCTCTTCCAGTAGGTCTGCAGATGAAATGATCTTCACAGGCTGTTGACCTTGTGGACCGTCCACCTGAGGTCTGGACCAGCAGATCCTGCAGGATGACCTTCATCTTCACCCCTTTGTAAATCTTTCATGCTCTCTCTCTCTTTTTCCTTTAATCGCATGAACATGCCCAGTGTGAGGAACATATACAGTTTTTGCTCAGGATTAGGAATTTGGGATTTCGTGGCTGGTTTAGTTTAACTATCCTGGTTTACATTCTATCCAGATCCAGAGTCTCATTTGATTCACTTAGGAGAAAGCTGGCCCTCGGTTAGCCAGTTAGCCATGTAAATATACTCACAAAGTCTCACAAGTTGAAGATTCTGGAAGTCATGAAATAGGTGACGAAACAGTAGGGTCCATTGTTCTCTTGAAACCATTTGAGACGCCACCCGTACATGTAGTCACAACATCAGATATTAGGACGCTTTTTCCATCGATAACTAAGTACTGGAAATATCTAGCTGGATGACCCTCTGGCTTTGTCTTATTTCAGAATTCTCTTGTCTCGTCCCTGCTTCATTCTGGTGACGGTTGTTGCAGTTTGTAATCTTTTCCATTTGTCTTTTGTCATTAATTATATGAGAATAAGTATCGATCACGGTCCATGTGCAGACGTCTTTGTTGCTGTGTTGAGCTAATGAAGTCATCGAGATTTACAAACAGGGTTTAATCAGTTTAAAAATGAAGGATAAAAAGAGGTGGAGAGGTAGGGGTTGATGGAGGGGAGGTTGTGATGTCTCAGCTGCTGAGGAACAGTGTGAGAGCTGTGATGCACAACAACTTCACACAAGCACTTCAGCAGGGCTAGACGAGGTGTAACATCACCACAAGTGAAAATTCAAGACCAGACTGACACAAGCTGTTCCGTCCATGCAAATCCTTCTAAATACCGCTTGAAATTTTCTGTTTTTCTTTTAGAGAAAAAAAATACGCTTTGTTGTGTTGAAAAATTAATCTGGAATTGTGTTTAGGTTGTGCTCTCCCACATGAAAACAAATAGATCTCTGTCCCATAACATTTTCAAATCATTTCCATGGTTTATAGTTTCTGTGTGACAGATGTTGATTTTCTTTCTGCATCGGTTTGCTCTGTGCAGTCACGGATGTCCACGCACCTTTCTTGCAGTGAGTGATGTCATATCTTCTGCAGTAAATACTTGAGCTGTGAGTAGTTCTGTTAAACTTCATTTTCTTGCCCCTCAGTCATTGTGAACCTGTTATCATTAGAACCTCATTAGAACCTGTTATCACAGTGCTCAGGCCTCCCGAAGGACTCTGAGGGTGTTTTCTGAAGCTCTACACCAGAGGAAGCTGTGTGGTACACCCGAACACCCTTTCCGGCCTGTAAACGCTGCATTTATTTTTTGATGCTCTGTGTCAGGGTTGTATTTGTCAAAGTGTTGTTTTGTGTTAAATTCACAATACCATCGTTTTGACTGCACTGTGTGGCTACAGGCTTGTCATGACAATACAGCAGTCAAAGGGATCAAAGATCAATTTCCCGCTAACAAACGGGCCGACATGTTACAGTTACAAACATCTGGCAGCAGCTGGGTACAGATGTCAGGCTGTCGCCTCGCCCCAAAACCCATCAGGATGCGATCCAGATGTGAGATCCATCTCACGTAAGATACAGATGTTCTGTAAGCTCAGACCAACGCAAGACAGACTGCGCTTTTCTCTGAAGTCCATTTTAAATTCAGGTTGTTTTGCTGCACCCTGTTTGCATGAGAAGTCACGGGACAGGCTACAAACAGTCACCGATTGTGTGATTGAGTGAAGTTGATATTATTTACCAAAATGACATTGAAAATCTGCCATTTTACATCAGCTTTTTGGCTTTATGATTGAGATTTGGAAAAATGTATGTATTTGCCGTAGTTATTAGACGCACAATATGATGGACAAGTTGGCATAACTCTGATTAGCATACACAAATCTGCTACGTGTAGGAATATATTAATATATCTGAAAGATGATGGTGGTTTTTGGTGATTTGGAATTTATTGTGCTGATTCAGGTTACCACATGCAGTTGCTGTCTCTTCTTTTATTCCAGCAACACAGCAGAAGTCCTTTACTGAGAATGAACGCTTATTATCTCACAGTGTTTCTCTATCCCACATTACTGAGCTCCCATGCAAGATTCAGATGGGAAACCTCACAGGTGTGAGTGGGAATCTAATGAAGGACAGGTGGACATGTTGCAGTCATTGTGCATGTTACTGTTCATTTGCAGAATCCGCTGAGTCTTGGACAACATAGAGGCCAGATCAGTATTCCTCTGTCTGCTCTGACCTACGTGACTTCTGCTGCAGGTTTATCTGATTGTGTCTCTTTCTTTTCTTATGCAGTCTTGTTGTTTATCTTTCTATAATGTCACATGCTCCTGTACATTAAAGCTGCAATCTGTAGTTTTTGCCTCTCTGCTGCCCTCTCTGAAACATAAAACTGCAGGTTACTTTACATACTTTTCTTTACATATGTTGAAGTCAAATGAAGTCCAACTGACATTTCCTGGGAAATTGGACCTGACAGCTCAAACTATAAATTATAATTATAAACTTGTGAATCGGGGCAAGCAGACACTGATCTCTCATGTACTTGCTCAATAACTGATTTGTGTTCATTTTCAGTTCAAAAATAGTTAAAGATTGCAGCTTTAAATATGACATGCAGAGAGATGTGGACTGATTTGAATTTATAATCATGTCTGTCATTTGCAATTTAATGGGAAAAAATTGTTATAATTACAATTGTCATATCGTGGTACATACTCTGTGTTTTTCTGTTGAACTGAATTAACCACAGTGACTTTCCTACATGTGTAAATAATTATCAAGGGGAAAAACTTTAATAGGATTAGTTCATAGTGTTTATTAAAAAGCAGCTCTCGTGGCTTGGGTATCTGCCATGCTCTTGATGAGATGCAGCGTGAGTCACAGAAGAGTTTGGATTGTAATGCGCTGTGCATGAGTGATGTTAGCAGCAGATCCGGTCCAGGCTGATCCTGCTCTTCCGTTTCTCTGAGTTCCCTGCAGGGATTGGAAAAACACTTGGGTGGATATTACACCTTGTTATTCTTTCTCTCCACAGTCCCAGCAGCCTCTCTCTGACTTGTTGCCATAAGAATAACATCTCAGTGTCTGGGTCATGAGGAAGAACATCAGAAGTTAATTCCAGAGTCTTCTGCATGACCTAATAGAGCAAAAAAATATTGCATGTCTCTGTTTGGAAGCAAATGTAGATTTTTTTTTTTTTTTCCCCTCTGTTTTCAGGAACAAATTCAGGACAACAAAATAGAACGAATAACCCTCAGAGAATGACAAAGATCTTCATCACTAGCTATCACATGTACCTAATTATACATGAAACTTTTTTGACGATACTCCCCGATAACAGAACATGTTGTTAAATTAGATGAGGTACATTGTGACAACAGAACTAGACATTAAATTGCTGTTTAATTTAATTATGATTTGTTGGTACTAGATAAGGATTATTTATGATTTATGGATCATAAGCAAAAATGTTTGAATTTGAATTAAATTGAATTTAACATTTCAAGCAGATGCAGTATTAAAATACATGCAATTATCTGCCCTGTTTTTCCTTGTAAATTAACATATTTCTCATCACATCTCATTTCCCTTTGTGTGAAATGTTCGTAATTCTGACAATAGCAGCGATTCACTTCATCATCATCATCATCATCGATGGACATCACATGCGCTCAGTTTCTTCCTGCCTTCTGTAAGTAATTATTCTGAAGTGTGTGTGTGGTGTCATCTCCACATGGAAGCTTCAGGTATGGCTGACCTTCAGTCTGGGATTCATTGTCCTCATACAGCTGTGGGTCTGCAGAACCTGCGAGATTAACTTGTAAAGGATGTTTTTGTCAGTCATCCTGATTTATGTTGTTTTGGTGACATGGATAAATTGCCTCTGAGGAGATGTTGCTCAAGAGATCTTAGTTGTGTTGATATTACTTCATAATTCTGCAATCTGTAACTTTCACCTCTCTGCCGCCATCTCTGTTTGAAACAAAATTGCAGGTTACTTTACATACTTTTTATTACGTATGTTGAAGAGTCAAGAGTCAGGATTTATTTGTCACATACAAGTTATATAGAATTCAACAAGTAGTGAAATGTGAATCTGAATGCTCCGTCTCGGACGTGAAGTCGGACCCCAACAGCTCACATTATAAATCATTATTAAAAACTTACTGTTGAGAATCAGGGATATTGTGTTAAAACTGATCTGTTATGTACTTGCTTAATAACTCATTTTTTAGTTTTAAACTCAAAACAGTTACAGACTGCAGCTTTAAAAGCTGGTTTAGGATTTTGGTTGGTGTATTGTAAAACTATCCTTCAGGGCATGTTGCATTAATTAATGTCAACAGAATATAAACTGTTGGGGATTATTGTAATTTGTCCTGAATCTACCTGATCATTAAACCAAATCCCACAGTATCAGAGAAGACTTGTATACAGCGCTACAGATTTGACCTTTGATTCCCATCAGGAAATAAGAACTGTCTAATCATTTCAGAGCTTAACTCAGAACCAACTGAACCGTGCTTTCATTCTTTCAAGTGGCTTTTAACTGATTTAGCTTTCTGATGAAAATGAGCAAAATACTGCATGAATAATCTTTTAAATGTGGCGCGTAACCAAACGCGTCTCTCTGACCCCTGATACACGCCACTGATCTTTGGCCCATCTGATCTGCTCCATGACTGAAACCCTTCATTTGTTTACGGCTTGGCCCGACAGAGGTTCCGCTTTTCCAAAGCGGTGAGTCATGGCTCCCATCTCCGTTTGCTTAGTGGTGCTGTCCAAACCCCTAAAGGACTGGACATCCTCCATCAATGGTCCGAAGGTTTTCTGAATTAATGTCCTTGTCGAGGTCGGCATCGGCTTTCAAACCATGCTGTATTTACAGTACAGTAGATAAACCTCTGGTGGATGACACAGGATGTGTGTTTTCAGGGTCGGCCTGGTCAGCAGAATTCACTGCTACTGATTATAGTGTTTACGATAACCGACTCGCCCTCAGACGTAACGTTTCCTGACGGCACTCCTCGTAAAAGTATCTGTGCATGACTGATGTTGTGCGACCTGAATGAGTGAATGCTTCCATGAGATGTCTATCAGATTTACTTCAGCCCCACCCTGGGTTCGAATCCAACGTGCAGCACATTTCAACAGGTTTGTTTGGTTCTGAAGGATCATACGAGTGTCTTCCTCATGAAATCATTACACATCCATTTCATCTGCTATCATATCTGCAATTTCACCCAACAGAAGTATTGACATTTTATTAATATTTATTTTTTCCCCCTTGCAGTCCACTTGTAATGTTTCTAAAGGATTTCTGTGCCAAAACAGTCATATTTTAGTTTTTCAAAAACTATTTTCCAGTGTCTCATTTAGAATTAACCATTTTTTTTAGCTACTGTACCTTTATGAAACGCCACCTCTGAACTGAACCTAACCCTAAATTGTTTTGTTACAGGGGGAATTCAGTTTTCCTAAAGCATCTAATATAAACATAATGCATCTTTGTGGCAGGCGCAGCTGAGCTTCAGTATATCCCTTAAACACGTTCATCCCAACACACCATCCTCAAACAGAAGAGCTGTGATGACCCTGGTAAGATCCATTCATTTTCATAGACTTTATAAAATGTATATCTCAGCTAACAGGGAACGGTCTTAGAATGTTGGCTAACATTCTCTAAAAGCTCCCTCAAAGTTATCAAAAAGGTCTTGTAAGGGTAACATTAGTAGAACGTTTTTGTAACGTTAAATATGGAAAAAGAAAATTTAATTGTTAGTGGAATGTTTTAAAAATGTTACAGAATGTAAAAGTTTAATGTTTTTATAACCAAGCAATAACATTAATACAATGTCTAAAAAACTGTCATTGATAAACTACTGTGGCTTTAGAGTGCAGTTCAATCTTTTGTTTAAAATCTGCCTTCACTATACAGTCGACTCTTGTCTGAGTAAACACCAGTGTGGTTTTATTGTGTTCACTGTTTTCTTCATCTGCTTTTAAAAAAAGATGATATTGGAATTTTATTTTAGAGGACAGAATTTAGGGGGTGTTTAAAAACAACACAGAAATCCCTGCTGAAGGAAACATATTTGTATTTGAGCACTCATAGACAGCTAGCTGCTTCATTGTATGATCGTAACTAATTGAATACATTACTGCAGCAATTCATGTTGTTTTCCCAGCTTTTAACTTTTCCCAAATGCAGCCCACCGGGACCTCTCCTGACTTTCTCAGTTGCTACTCTGGCATTGCACGCCATTCCTTGGCTTTGCCAACTGTATGTATATAAATCCATGTGTATCTTCCTGGGTCAGAGAAAATGCATTTACACAAAGAATATGTAGTTGCATACACAGACACAAACCATTATCATTCCAGATAAGAATGGCACATTTGGATTAAGGAATGGATTTGGGATCATTTCATGAAGGCCTCCAGCCATTCTTAGTATGCTAGAGTGCTTCCCCAACAGGGAACGTTTTCAGAAAGTTAGCTAATGTTTTCCCAGAGTTCTCTCAAAGTTATTGAAACGTTCTTACAGGATCATTAGTAGAACATTTTATTCGTTATATACCATATATATCAAAAACGTTATATTGGAACACTTTAAAAACGTTAAAGAACTAAAAAAAAAGTGTTTGTTAATACAGTGTCTAAAAGCTGGATGTTCTGAACATACCTTAAACTTTCAAAACATTTGTAGCATTTTTGATACTTAATGGAAACATTAGGGAAACGTTCCTCTCTGTGGAGTCAGCCAGAAACACATCACTCAGACTGTGATTGCTGTAGCATCTGGGAAACAGATACACAGAGATTGCCGTGTCACTGTGTACATTCAGATCTATCCTGTAGGAGCAGAATGAAGATGTTAGTCATACTGTGTCTTTGCTTATATTTCATTTTGTTCATTTATGTTACTGTGCCAAAATAAGCAACTCTTATATATTTGTCCTTGTATTTTCCGTTAATAGCTGAATGCACTAGTGTGTAGGAGACGGGACGGGCAAACCGCAGAGACATGTAGGTTTGAGTGTCAGATCTTTTTATTTAATATTCCTTCCCCATTTGTGGTATTAATTATCTCAAGGTTGTGTTGGAAATGAATCTGCCATGTACATTGTGTGAATTTAAAAATCAGTTTTCCATCTTAGTCTGTTGCACTATCACTGAAGTGGAAAACGATGTTTTTAAGCATGTTAATGTCCTGTGATGTTTGCTCAGGAAAATCCAGTGTGTCATATTAAAATAAATCACAAAAGCAGTGGGAGCATATGAGCTGTCGTGGGAAAGCTGTAATGCCACGCTGTGCTTTATAACGGTAGTGACGGGAGGTTTTTTGTTACGGCTCTATGTGCCAATCATAACGGAAAAAGAAATTTTGGTTTTGATTTTGATTGTCCCTCATTTGCTGCAAAATTCCAGATGTTTATATTTTCTCAGCAGTCCAAACATTTATAACACTACAAAAATCGAAGAATTGTTTTCTCTACATTCTTACAATTCAGAACAATACATCCCATGAAAAGGTTCATTCACAAGAACGGCAGTAAATATAAACTTGATCTTGTGAACTGTGTTTTTATATGAGAAACAGTTTTTAATTTTGCTGGTGATGCCTCTTCAAATTCATTTTGTCTGGATTATGTCGGCTGTCGAGATGTGGGGGGGCATCTGTGGTTGTGCTTTTTAGTTTTTATATTTGTTATACTGAACATCAAACAGCGAGCAGTCACTCGAGAAAGATCGATCATCAACAACAAACACTTGTAAATGTTGTGGATGTTTGATTAGGCCGCCATATTGGTCTAATTCTTAGTTTATCTGAGTGTTTTGGAAACTCGAACTGCTCTGTGCCTGTAGTAAAGCAACATCACGATTGAGATCTCCTTTAATAACTCAACTGATTCTCCTAAACAGCAATTAGATCAAACCGAATGTTTTTGAGGAGAAAATCCAATGCAGATTTTGCTTCTCGTATTTCGCTCTTGAGAACAAGACACCGGGAATCAAAATGGCTGAGATTCACTGTTGCACTCGTGTGCTAAGCAAACAGGATCATCAGATCGAGTTATCAGTTGCTGCACTGGTTTTCTTTTAGTGGATTTATGTAGACATGGAAAACTCAAGATCAGATTTGTTATATCAGTCAGGATGGACTCTTGGCTTCTCAGTACAGCCATATTAGCAACATTTTTACAACATTAACCAGATTGTAGTTTACATTTCAGAAGTAAAATAAAACTCGAAACCTTTGGTTTCGACACTTGGCAGAGTTGGTTCATCTTAATGATGCAATTGTTCATGTGGCAATCAAGAAAGACTGAGTTGCACAGAATCAGCCCAGCCGTCTGGATGACGCATGGCTGTTTTACTGATTATAAAGCCCTGTCAGAGATCCTAAGATTGTCTGGCCAGGAAGAGACCTGAGAAGACAATGACTTGAGATGGAAGAGGTATAGCCATAAACAGACTGGATTTCACAAGTGCAATTTAACAGAGAAAAGAAACCCTAACGTTTATATTAAGTAACAAAAATGTTCAAAATGCTTTAAGAAACGACACATTTGTGCTTTTGTGTGAAAGAAAACCAGTTTAATGTATTTTTATGATGCACTGATAGCAGCAGGCCACAGTGTTTGTTTATATGTTCTGTATTAACCTACTGTATATCTTAACAAAATAAGGAAGGGCCGTTCGATTCGTGTACTTGATAAGCTCTGGCCTTTGAAGTCATGGAAAGCCCTCGTGGGTTTCTGAAACACCGATCTTTCCATCTACATCCAAACGTAACTGAACCTCACGCTGGCCCTTACTGAGGAAACAATAATTCTCTCCTCGAGATAAGTGGAAATAAAATTATGAAGTTAGTCATTTTACTGGCAAGGGGGTAAAAGAAGAGGCCAACATGTGGTCTAAGAACAGTAGGAGTATTTCTTTGTAGCTTTGGCATTATTTTAAAGTTTAGACCAAATGTATATGCTGTTGTAAAGGACCCAGTTTAAAAAGTGTATTTTACAATTCTGCAAATCTATTTGCAGCAAACCAACACATATTTACGAGTGCTTGACAAACCTTTGGTGCATTTTGTTATTGTATGGTTCGAAAAGAATGAAATATAACTGAGATCAAGTCAGTTTAGATCTCTGTGTATCCACTACACAGATTAAGCCAGAGTATTTTGGCAGAATCACTCGCCCCTGATCTGGTCTGTCTGATACTACAGGTTTGATTTTGTAAACACAGTGATGTCTGATCAGACAAGAGCCTCTAGCTGTAGGAAAGAAAAACGGTATTTGATTATTCTAAAAAGACAACAACTCTTTCTGTCTTTCCTGCAAAATCTATTTATGCATTTGGCAGATGCTTTTATCCAAACTGGCTTACAGAGCATTTCAAATTACTGTGCATTTGATCAGTGTATGTGCATATTTCCATATTACCTGGGAATCGACCTCATACCTTTGCACTGCTGACACAATGCTCTACCAACAGAGCTACACAGGAAGTCTTAAGAAACGTGATACAATTTCCTTTGTATTTTTCTGAGAATGTTCACAAAATAACATCTAAATCTTCTGAAGATGTTTAATCCACCGTCTGTGTCTGCACAGCAGGGTTAGGGACCTCTTTTAGATGCTTTCTCAAAAGCACCTGGACCGGTTTAGATTCTTGCAGATTCAAGCCCATCAGACAGTACTGCAGACTGCAGGGAAAAGGCCAAACGAGGAGAAAAACGGTGTGTAAAGAGAGCCAGTAGAGATGAGGTAAGCCACAGTTTGATGTGTTGTGATAGGATTTTGACTAGCAGGTGGTTTGGAGGTGGAAGCAGACGTTTCATGAGCCAACACAAAAATGTCAGATGTTAGACGAAATGAAATTACTAAATTAATTTTCAGACTTCTCCACGTCACATCACGATAAATCTTTCAACATATCATCACAAATCAAAAGTCCAGACCACCAAATCACTACTGACCTCTGCGTGAGAGGACCAGAGGTGGTGGTGGACTCATTTCAAAGTCCAGGTTCATGTGATGTGGCCAGAGGACAGACCGCAAAGTCCTGCCGCAGATCCCTTCACCATTACCTGGCTTTTCCACTCAAGTGGTTAGTAAGCTAAAACGGGCAATATCCTTCTGTTATTAGACGATTGTGTTTTGTTTTTCTTGATGTTTGGGTGATAAATGTGTGAGATGTGAACGTTTGAAACAAACAATAACGTTTGCTTGGATTCCTCGCAGTAAATGGTGGTGAGAGCAGTGGAAAAATGCTGATGACAGCCGGCAAGAGGCGTAAACCAGCCAGTGTAAACAAGTTTGAACGAATACCAAACATCTGCAACTCAAACACGAGTTGGTTCATATTTGATAAGGAATTTTTACCTTTGTTTTTAATTACATGTGTTTGGACTTTGCAAAAGTCAACTGCAAAATAATTTGAATGTTTACTCTGGACATGATGCGAAAATTGCGATCTTTATATTGTGGTTTGTACAAATGCTTCAGGACACAGCTCCACAAATTCAGAGGAGAGCTCAGCTCGCTCCATTGTGTCTGGTCTGACATATTGGCTGCATATGGTCCCATGATAGACCATCCTAATCAGAGTTACCATCGTGCAGCCGTAAACATTTCTCTGTGTTTGGTATCTCGCTGCTGGTGGCAGAAACTTTAGCGTGAATAAGACGAGTATTTTTAGTTTTCATATGAAGCTGTTTGTGATGCTGTTGCTTTGAAATGATTAAAAATTATTATTATTAAAAAATAATAATTATTTGTTTAAATCTACTGTATTAAATCTATATTATCTATTTTCTCCCAGCAGAGGGCCTGGATCAGCTTCTTCAGAACAATTTTGTTTGATCCCTGTATTTGTAAAACTGGCAGTGAGACAAGCATAAGCGGGTTACAAAGCTTGGATATTTTACAAGTAAGACTTTTATTGACTCGTCGCTTTACAGAGACTCTTACTGTAATAGTCTACCTGTATATTTTAATTTTGGACAAATGTTTGCGCAAAACAAAGATAATATATTAAAAAGCAGTTCTCACTTCACCCTCTAAGAGACTCATACTGGAACGTAACAGTGTTTTCTCCCACGGAAACATCGTAAACATAACCTCATCGTTCAGAATGAAGTTTTATGTCTGTTGCTTTAAAAATCAGAATCTGAAGTTGCCTGAGCAGGAACAGAGTCACACCTCACTTTAATGTCTGTTTAATAAGATTTGATATATATCAATATATATATATATATATATATATCAAAAACAGTATTATTAAATTGTTAATTGTTAAAATCATTACAGATTTTAATAAATATAACCAAGCAATAATGTTTATACATCATCTAAAAAACTAGACGTTTTGAATGGCCCTATAAGAAGGGCTCACAGATTTTTTTAACACCGTTTCTGAAAACAGAAGTCAAGGTATCGGGTTTGTTCAGGTTTTTAAGCTTAGAATTTGCATAATTGAAATGCAAAAATAAACCCACCTCTAAACAAAGCAAACTGTGATTGGTCACTTCACATGTCAAAGAAGACTGTTTTTGAGCAGAATAACCTAAAGTGTGGATGAGACCTTTTGGCGTTCAGTAGAAGTTCTGGCTAAGCATGTTTCTGGTCCATATTGCCTTCAGTCAGTAATAGTTTCTTATCAGCAGTAAGGAAAGATAATGTTATGGATTAAATATGATGATACAACAGTATATTCCATCCCAACAACAGTGCTGCCAGATGCAGAGGATACATAGTATATCTTAATTTTTCTTTCCCGTCCAGCACATATAAACATTTGCAGTTTTTAAAACTCAAGGGTGTACGAGACCATTTTCTCTTCATTTTTTTTATCCGGACCTGCAGCCAAGTCCACTTTTCCCCTAAACTCTGTTCATATAAATAAACTACATTGCATGTTATTCAGGAAAACTTCATCTCCTGTCTAATGTATTTTTGTATCTGGGCTTTTAATCCCACAGGCTCCAAAACGTCATAATGTACCAGGCTGATGCTGCTTCTGCCGAACGACCAACTCTCAGGTCACTGTGAAGGTTTATTTACATAGTCTTTTGATAATAAAGAAAAATTAAATATTTATTTGTGTTAAATTGTCCATGTATGCATTAATAAATTAAATAAAAATATAACTCTGTCAATTATTGTTTTAAGAGGGTTGACAGTTAAAAATACACAACATGTATCTCTTTAATATGGATGTATTTATTGTGCCTGTAATATTTAATATTCATCTTCATTTCAAAATGTACAGGATTTATTTTGATTATTTTAAAGGTCCGTGTGAGGAAGGGATGTCGAACTGCCATATCATCAATAGATCAAAATGATAAAGTATGTGACAATTTATTGATGAAGATAAATGCTGATATAAGGTAATACTGCAGCAACAGGATGCTGAGCTTGTCTGGAAACATAAGTCATATTTGCTGATGGATGTATTGATAAAATATTTGGAATGATGTGTCACCATAATGAAACTGTTGAGCACTTTCTGCATGTACAAGGTCTTTAGGAGCAGTTTGCCTTTGTCAGAAGGATTTATACGCCAGCAGACATTGATTCATTCTTTTGTTTTCTCTCAAGATTGATGGAGCAAGAATGTGATCCAAGGTCATGGCTGGAGATCTGCAGCAGATGAAAAGAAATGTTCTCCGTGCCATTTAACATGTTCCTCTTTGACAGCCGCAGACGGAAGGAATCATTCAGTTATGTGAGTTGACGTGAAAGCTGTTGTCTTGGTCTCCCATCCAAACCACATCAGAATCCTGTAAAATAACAAGATAAGTTCTTCTCACCTTCTCACCTCCTTCAACTTTGCACACGAGTGTGTTTATTTTCAGGTTGTCAGTATGTCACTATGAGAGAGAGAGAGAGAGAGAGAGAGAGAGAGAGAGAGAGAGAGAGAGAGAGAGAGAGAGAGAGAGAGAGAGAGCAACCTGGATGAATGGATGGAGAGAGAGAGAGAGAGAGAGAGAGAGAGAGAGAGCAACCTGGATGAATGGATGGGGAGAGAGAGAGAGAGAGAGAGAGAGCAACCTGGATGAATGGATGGGGAGAGAGAGAGAGAGAGAGAGAGAGCAACCTGGATGAATGGATGGGGAGAGAGAGAGAGAGAGAGAGAGAGAGAGCAACCTGAATGGATGGAGGGATGGAGAGAGAGAGAGAGAGAGAGAGAGAGAGTCGTTAACATGTTTACGTTAAACATCACCTGTTTCTTTAACCATATACTGAGGACAGATGTGTACCTAAAAGTCAGCAAAATCTGACAAATCGGAGCAGATATAGACAGACAGATATAGACAGACAGATATAGACAGACAGATATAGACAGACAGATATAGACAGATGACAGATAGATATAGACAGACAGATATATAGACAGATATATAGACAGATATATAGACAGATGACAGATAGATATAGACAGATAGATATAGACAGATAGATATAGACAGATAGATAGACAGATGACAGACAGATGACAGACAGATATAGACAGATATAGACAGATATATAGACAGATAGATATAGACAGATATATAGACAGATGACAGATAGATATAGACAGACAGATATAGACAGACAGATATAGACAGACAGATATAGATAGATAGATAGACAGATGACAGACAGATATAGACAGATATATAGACAGATATATAGACAGATATATAGACAGATATATAGACAGATGACAGATAGATATAGACAGATAGATATAGACAGATAGATATAGACAGACAGATATAGACAGACAGATATAGACAGACAGTCACTGTATATTCCGGCACGCTGTCGCCACCGCTCGGCGAGGTGGCGCATTGCTGCTGTCCCACACGCGGCACATGAATATTCATGCTGGAGGGACGGAGTGAGTTTCACTCCGGAGTGACTGTGAGTGTGAACAGAAGAGCTGCATGACGACTCACCTCGTCCTGTCCGCGATCTTAATACAGACACACTGGAAATATAGCACACCAAGTGAGCACGGCGCGCAATGCATGACTTTAAGAAGATGGATGTAATCTGAAGGGCATTTGCTGAAACGACGTTACGTTTCTGAGGCTTCATTCTGCGCCTTATTTTGGCACACAGCAGATGAGTGTAAGTGCGCATTTGGAGATGAAGTGCGCATTTGGAGATGAAGTGCGCATTTGGAGATGAAGTGCGCATTTGGAGATGAAGTGCGCATCCATTATAAGAAACGCGCTTGCGTGCACTGCGTGTAACGACAGACAGTTTATTATAATGCACTAACAAAAAAAGTTTGTTATTCTGTCATTTATGTGTAATCTTCCTGCATGCCATTTATTTAGTGCATATTATACATGTTGCATTTAGTTGCGCACTCCGGTGCTGAAGCAGGACTGTAAAAGTTGAAAGGTTTCACTCTGTGAGAGATATTGTTACCATTAGCCATGTTGCACTTTTTACTTTATATGCATCTTTTCATGACTTTTATGAGTTATTATAAGGCAGTAGTAGTTCTGTTGGGATGCGCACCTTTTATCATCTTATATCTGTGGTGACTGTGTGGTTATTTTCTGTAATGCAACTACAACATGCACATTTATTGTTAGTTTCAGTTGTGGTAATGAGTGTGTCTGTATTGATGGGAATGGAGCTCAGGCAACCCTAACAATGAAACTCAACTTTGCTGCTTAAAGCTGCCCGACAGCTCAAGTTCATTCTTATTTAACCCCCATTTATGTATTATTTATTATTCATTCTTTCTAACCCCCAAAAAGTTACGGATTGCAGCTTTAAGAGAGAGGTTTTGCTCTTTATTCTGCACTCCTGTTTTTCATCTGCTTTGGTTTTGGTGTAACTTTTGCTCAGCCCACAAAAGACTCCCAAACTTTCATTTTCTTTGAGGGGGTGAATTTATATTGCATAACTTTAGTTCTTCTGTGCCTTCGAGAAGAAATGGAGCAAGCAGCCCACAACTGTCACTTTATTGTAGTGGGTAAAAACTTTGAGGGCTTCTTAAAGTTCACCCTCCAGCACAGGAAACAGAAGTGCTCTCATAATGATTAGACTAAACAATCATTATTTTCATTATCAACAGTTGATCTAAATTCAAAGTGTAATATCTTCTATAGTATAGCATGAGACACGTGCAGTATCTTTAAGAATTTCTATTAAATTACAGTTTTTATGTATTCATTCATGTCCAGCTTAACCTTTCTGGGCTCTGAGTATTTGAAGTGATGTTTCTGGCTATGTGTCACACCTCAAGGAAATCAATGTTTAGAGTAACGGGGCAGATGTCCAGTAGTCATTTATTTTACTTGGTGGCCATATAGATATTCTGTCCTTGCAAGACATTCCTGTTAAATGAGTTCATCAGTGGAGCTCTTTTGTTAGCTGTGCAGAAGTGCTGTGCTTTTGTGTCTGTGACTGGCCCGAGCTTCATCCAGACCACATTCCAAATGTCCCTCTGAGGGCAATAATAGTTAATATTCATTAAGATAACAGGGCTGTTTCCAGCCACTGCGGATTTGCTTGTATGTAGCTATCACGCTGTTTAATCAACTCGCTTCATTTGAATTTTCACTGGTTTGTTGTTTTCGGCTGATGGTTGGCATGGTGCACAACCTCAGTGACTTACTGTAGCTACTGTTTCTTTCTCTTTAAGCTTGGAGACTGTTGGAATATAAAACACCACGCAGCGCTACCCTGTGTTGTTTCTATTAAGCACCACATGTCAATGTTTGCGAGTTCTTGTGATAGGTCCTTAAGATTAGTGACTCCCATCCCAGCTGAATTCTTTTTCACTTTGCTGAGATAAAGTCATGGGTTTGAAAATTAACCATCTTCCAAAGGCGAATAAGCAGGCTATGAGGTGACTGCGGGCTAGACAGGAAGTGTGGTTGATTCTGGAGTGAGCCAAGCTGAGGAAAACTTAGGAGCTTTAGGTTTTATTTTTAATTAGCTGGACTGAGTAAAAGGTACACAGTTAGCAAAGAAAACAAGCACAGAATCAATGTTCCACTCTTAGACAGAGCAGAACCGGGTCCAGTCCTGAGCAGCTTTCAGGAAAATCCAGGTATTGTGTCAACAGGAGCTCATCCCAGAGGACAACCAGTTAATTTTCTGGTTTTTGCCTTGATGTTTGATTGTCTTGGGTGAGCTAAGATCTGAATGTCGGAATTAAAGCAAAACAGGGTCAGTACACAGTTACACACTTACAATTTACATCACTGTTGATCTCATGGCTTTGGCTCCAGGAAGGATTCTCTGATGATCAGACAGTTCACGTGGCTCTGCTGTGGTGTAGTTAAACCCATCCTTACAGGTCTCTGGTGGAGCACTAAAGCCCTGCATGAGTTGCAACATCTGCTCTCCAGAGTTGTGCATGGTGGACAGCAGTGCAAAGCACAGACTGCATGCCAGAGGGCCGTTGCCCCCTGCATCTGTATTTCTCGTTAGGTTGAGGAGAGAATGTGTGTAAGACATGTTCTACACAGCCTGTACTGTAGTATCAGTGTGTGTAACTCTTATGATACAGAACATTCAACGTTCCTTTACAGATGATCCAAAGACATCAAATTTTTAGTGGTTGTAGGTTCAGAACCTTCAAGGGCAGGCAATTCATAATCTTTTGTCATTGTGCCTTTAAGCAAAACACATAGCTGCTGGTTTCCTTTAAAGCTGCAATTCGTAACTTTTTTGGGTAAGTTATATGATTGAAATCTATTCTAGACTATGTATTTGCATACCTGGACACATTATTGAATGAGGCGTGGCTTCGGGGAGTGCTCTGAAGAGAACTTGCTATTGCTAGCTTCTCCGAAATTGCCTACTCTACCTTTAAACAGACAAAGATCGGCCATCATGGGACGGTACAGCCTGTGTTCAGTTAAAACTACACACAGTGAATTTTATAAACTCTGCGCTGAATTTGTCCGCTCGCGGCTGCCAGATGTTTCTCATTTCTCGGCGTAACTGAAGTTGTATCTGCTGGTGTCATGTTCAAAGGCCGCAGCAGCACGTGTGGTTCTTTGTTTTCTTCAGCACATGGATCTACCTCCAAAACATCTCCACACACACTCAGCAGGTTGGAGGGTGTGGGAAAAAGATGCTTCCCTGAAGCCAGAGCATCAGAAATGCTAGCCAAACCCCGGCTTATAGTGCCTAATTTTTCCCATGCCACACGTGTGTGCAGTGTAGTTTAGGAGTGCATGTACATCTGACCACAGATGGTTTGCTTATTTCCCACCAGCTCCTGTAGAGTTCACCTCCTGTCTTATGCTGAGCTGCTGTATTAGTAGCTTATGTCAAGTAGGTTTAGATTAAAGCAGGTTAAGTAGATTTAGACTAAAGCAGGGTAAATCAAGTAGGTTTAGACTAAAGCAGGTTAAGTCAAGTAGGCCTAGATTAAAGTAGGTTTATTCAAGTTAAAATGTGTCTTTAAACTAAATAGATTCGATTCATCTAATGAAGCCCAACTCTAGGCTAGGTTTTTTAGATATTATTTATATTATTTCTGTGGTTTTAATTAATGTGCTTTTACTTGATTTTAAACAGTTTGCACCGTAAAGTCCCCGCTGTGTTGTACTGGCAGATCTTCAAGAAATTTCATTATTGTAGTTAAGTGCTTCAGAGTGAAGCTTCTTTAGCCAAGACTGTCTCACTGCTAAACTCAGATGATCTCAAAGTGATTGATTTGCTCAGACACCCAGAAGTTGTTATGGAATCGATCGTGACTTCGTTTGTTGCTTTCTTGGGTTTCCTTCAGATATCCTGTTGAAGTGAGACATTTCAGAAAAATAATCCTAGTGTGACAACATGTTTGTTTGAGATCAAGTGATAGTCAGAGTGAAGGTCATTTGGCCCATTGCTAAACATCCTTTAAAATTAAAATAAACATAGATGGTCTTACTGGCTGTTGGGGGCTCTTTTCTGGAGGTCTTTTTGGCTTTCAGCGATATATTGTCTCTCTCATTGTGCTGAAGCAAACTTTTGAAAAAACATAATTCTTTACAGCAGTGTTTGCAGTCGTTCAATGATCTTTCAGGGTGAGCGTCATGTGAGGTGTCAGAAAGCTGACATGAATATCTTCCACTGGTTGAAAAAAGGTTTTGGACACGGAGTGATAGATGATCAGGGTTGGTCTGGCCAGCTGTGGTTGTTTTCATCTCCAGCGTCCTGGCCAGAGTGGTTTGAGTGTTTAACAGCGCTGCTTCTTGAGATTGTTTAGCCCCAGATATGTGCTCTGTCAGAACTTTGGAAGTGTTGTGTGAAACAGAAACATTGATGAATAGAGGAAGGTAGTGGTACTTAGAAATATCGGTGGTCTTAAAACCCACAAATCTGTTATCTCCCCTCCTTTGGTAAAGAAGATTATAAAAACATATAGAAATACCCCAAGGTGGTTGGAATCGGCAGGTGTTAACAGCTCAGAGACCGTTATTAGAAAAGGTTAGATTGATGTAATTAGGTGTGTGTATTTAACTAAACAGACCAGACCTGGTTTCGGTTTAAGCAGGGTCTGATCTGGTGAAGGGATAGCCTGTGTCTTGCATGACATGTTTTTTTTTTTTTTTTGCCCTAAATGGGCCATTTTCTGTAATTAGACTATGTGCCCTGTATTATGAGGTCTGGATCAAATTCATGACACACTGCTGGATTTTTGTCCAAAGATGGAAAGTCTCTGATA
The DNA here is from genome assembly GCA_036877525.1 of Chromobotia macracanthus. Lineage (NCBI taxonomy): Eukaryota > Metazoa > Chordata > Actinopteri > Cypriniformes > Botiidae > Chromobotia > Chromobotia macracanthus. The sequence continues at coordinate 3,975,109 of JAZGTH010000080.1, read as the reverse complement.
TATACAGTAACAGTACCAACATAATCGTATAAAATTAGTAGAGTATTAAGATTCAAGGCTAATATCCTGACCTTTAATTGGTTGTTTTAGCTGTATGAGCTGCGGTGCACTATATAAATTTATGGTCCATGAATAAAGAATGAATTAAAGCATATGGATTTCACGTGGAAAATCCCTTAAGCCTGCCCAACAGCTATGCAAGTGTAGCCATACATTCCTAACTGCAATTCAGGAGGGTTTATCATCACCCATGCAGTTTAAATGCATTAAATGCAAAAATAAGAAACGTAAGAATTCATAAGAATTGGACAGAAAATAGCAGCGCACTTGTGTGAAAGTGTGTTGTCGCATTAATAAAGGTGACACTGGCACTTCTGAACCAGATAACAATTTTAGGTTGTATAGAACGTTTCCCTAATGCTTCCATGTTATTTTGAATGTTCTAGAAAAGACATTGTGTTACCTTATTGCTTGGTGAAAAGGACTTTATTTTAAATTTTGTAACATTTTTAAAACATTTCACTACCAACTTAAGAATAATCTTTTAGTTATATATACATTTACAACATTAAAAAAGTTCTGCTAATGTTACTGCACAAATGTCTTTTGATAACTTTGAGAGAACATTAGCCAACGTTCTGGGAATGTTCCTTGTTATCTGGGTGTGTGTGGTTCTAAGAAACATTTGCAGGGATTTTGTCACCGTTTGAGGAACAATGACATAACGTTTGCCTCAGTGTCTGGAGATTGAATCAGTGTTTTAGTGAATACTTTGAGAGAGCTTTTATGAGAATTGTTTCAGCCTAATGAGTGTCAATTATGGTTTAATACTTGAGGACCTCAATGAAAAAGAAGTATCCAGCATTCAGTTTGGGCTAGTGTAAGATGTATGCTGTTGTGTGATATATGACTACTATTTTGTCATCATGTACTTAAAGGCTTTTGGGAGGAGTGTGCATTAATCTATGTTGGAGGTAATGTGTGTGTGCTTTTACTCTCTTAAACATATGAAAGTGTTTCTCCTCGTGTGTGTGTTCAGTCACTGTGATGCTGACAGACTGAAATTAGCTTTGGATTCACTTGTGCACAGGGCAGACATCCAGCAGACCCCAATTACAATGCAGCAAAGCCAGAGAGGGTGCAGGGCAGACTATGTGGAGCCCTACTGGTCTGCTCCCTCACTGCGCACACACACACGTTTACTTAGCTATCTAAATGAGGACATACTGTTTTATAGACACTAATACTGATGAGGATAAACCATAACTTGGCCTGATTTGGAAGATTTTTTTCTCTTTTATTTTTTACAAGTTTTACTATATTAGTGAAGACATTTTCCTTAATCTGCCCTTCACAAATATTTTAAGATCTGCATACGCACACACACAGACACACTCATGCGTTTGACAGACACTTGTCCAGTATTTCTACATTAAAGGTGAACACTTCATCAGCTTTTGCATTATCTAGGAATTGAACTCATGACCCATGGCAGTGTAAGCACTATTCTCTGCTGTTTAAGCTGCAGGAACACACACACACACACTCACACACTCACACACTCACACACTCACACACTCACACACTCACACACTCACACACTCACACACTCACACTCAACACACACACACACACACTCTGCTTCTACCACAGACTCCTGCAGTGAGACACACAGCATGCTCATATCTGTCTCACACACACACTTCAAATTAAACGTGTGCAGTGTTACTAAGATTCAACAGGGAACGTTTTCAGAACATTGGCTAATGTTCTCTAAAAGGTCGTTCTCACAGAGATATCCTGTGTGGCATGATGAAAGGCATTCGAGGTTTGCAGAGGGAGAGAGTTAAAGTCGAGTCCCCTTTAAACCACAGGAGGGAGCCTTGCAGATGCATTCCTACAGTAAGACACATGACAGAGCAAAACCACTTCCTTGTGTTTTTATATATTGACTTCATGAGAAAGTCATGTGAAATCCTGTGGCTGAGATTGTAAAGAACTTGAAGTAAATGATGTCATGCCTGTTTACATTGATTGAAAACGACACGATTATTTCCTTTGGCCTGACAATCATTATACAGTTTTCGTGTAGTGTGTTAGTGCAAATGGTGACAGCTCATTGTACAAATGATCATGTCTTCATTTTCTAGATGAGCTGTCTTTGGGCTCTGGATATGGTTTAGGCTGTCAGATAAGCAAAATTATAATAAAATCTCGGTGCTGTAATATATAAATGTGTTTGCATGGCTGTCTGGAATGCTTGATTAGGATTGACCAGTTGCAGTAGTTATGTTTAATGGTGGCAGATGTGGCCTAATGGTTAGGGATTATTGTTGATTAGGGATTAATGTTGATTTACAGGCTTGTTTCAAGGAATTTACTCAGTCAAATGTGGGATTCAATTGCCCATTTGCTTTTGAATATAATAAACTACCTTTTCCTGTAGTACTTTTATAGAAGCAGTGTTACCCCACTAAGTGAACTGGAAACCATACAATTCATTATTCTATGGATAATAAGCTCTCCTATAACTCTCAATCTTTCATCTCTTCTACTTTGCAGATATTTTATACTTGAATGGCTCGGTGGGATGAATCAAGTACCTCTAACAAGCATACATAAATATTTAAGCTCCCGTTTAAATGGATGTTTCTCATTTACTTGCCAGGACAATACTGGAATCATCTGTGAAATATTTAGTTTCACAATTGCAACTAAGGTTGCCCTTTTTTGTAGATCCGCGAGCGATTACTAATTCCTGGTTAAAAAAGGAACTGGGGGAACACTCAAAGGAGACTCTTGCACTTATAATATATTAGTATCGGCCGACCAGCTTTTTGATTGCTTCATATTGTACATTAAAGCAGCAATCCATAACTTTCTTGATTAAAAATGATTAACTTCTTGATTTTTAATTAAAATTAAAACGTACATAACAGATAAGTCTTCAGCCTTATCCACATTTGCAGTAAGTTTATAATAATGATTTATAATTTGAGCTCTGTCTAATTTAGGAATATGTAAGTTTGGCTTAATTTGACTTCAACATACATAAAGTACAAAAAATAACCTGCAATTTTATGTTTGAACCAGAGATTGCGGTTGCGAGAGGCAAAGTTATGGATTGTAGCTTTAATTCTGGCATTAATATACCATGAGGTTAACATGCAGTTGGTTTTTAAGGGTACATTTGCTCCATTTTTGTCTCCTTGCAGGCTGCAGTTGAATTGTTTTGTGAAAACAGGGGCTTATGTTAGCCACATTCCTCGAGTTTACACCCCAAAAGAAATGAGTGTTTCAAGGGGTTTTTGAAGATGTATAAACCTCATATGCTGCTTGTGAGTGCGTGTCAACTTTCTGTCAGATCTCAGAATCTCCATAACACCAATTCACCATTCCTATGGGCTTTAGAAGCTTGTGTTTGTAGACAAAGCAGAGTTGAGCACTGACCACTGATGCTTGGCTTACCCCAATTTACTTCAGCTGGAGACTCGATTCAGCCTCAGTCTTTTTTCTAAATATGTCCAGTTGCCTTGTGGTTTCAGTTTCTCTTAGTCCAGGGAAGCATTTTGGTTAAGCTACAATAATAAGGTATTGATCTATTAGGTGAGGAGAACATGCAGGAACAATGTGTGCACATTGTGTGGTTTTATGTTATTGAAAAGGGAACCCGTTCAACATATGGAAAGCCACTTATGCATTCTTGCCCAAACTGTAACAGAATCTACTTGTGTAATTCAACTTCTTATTTTGCATACTTTACATACATGTTTGACAGTACTGTTATTTCACTTATGCTTGGTAATCTAACTGTCATTTTCCTTTTGTCCTGTTAGGTCCTGTAAGTAGTATCGTATGTGAAGAAAGTGATGTTGCAAGAAGGAAGGACGATTATGGATCCTTTGCGGATGAACAGGACTTTGAAGTGGAGGATATTGGTGATGCTGTATGTTGCCCTTGAATTTACAGCCACCCGCTCATCCATGGTGCCAGGAACGTTACAGCTGCAGTTAGACGAGGAGCAGCCAGCAGGTACTGTTGTAGGTGACATCAGTGCTGGCCTGCCCCCTGGAATGACTGCCTCCCATTACTTTATCTCAGATCATCAGGGTACAGGTGTTGGAACAGACCTGGACATCGACGAGAGTACGGGCATCATTAAAACTGCTAAAGTCCTGGATCGGGAAGTGAGAGACCGTTACAGCTTTATAGCCGTCACCATGACTGGTACAACAGTTGAAGTCACCATCCTGGTTAATGACATCAATGATCATGCACCAGTTTTCCCCAAGAAAAGAGCCACCTTTAAAATCCCAGAACTGACAGCCATTGGCACTAAGTTTCCCCTTGAGCCTGCTGTGGACGCAGATGAGGATCAGTTAACCACACAGGGTTACGTTATAACGGGTGGAAATGTAGAACAGGCATTTCTTCTGGAAACCAAACGGGGATCCAACAAAGTGCTGTACTTGGATTTGGTGATCAATGCAGTTTTGGACAGAGAGACGAGATCGTCGTACACTCTTCTCTTGGAAGCATTTGATGGTGGTTCACCCCAAAGGACAGAACAGATGATCCTGGATGTGATTGTACAAGACATCAATGACAATGCCCCCGTCTTCAACCAGAGTCGCTATCATGCAGTGATCTCAGAGAACCTTCAACCCGGGAGCAATATCCTGCAGGTGTTTGCTTCAGATGCTGATGAGGGTGACAATAGCTTGGTGCTGTATGACATCAACAGGAGACAGAGTGACCCTGATTGTTACTTCGTCGTTGACTCTCACACTGGAGTTATCACTCTCAACAAACCTTTGGATTTTGAGATGAGAAGAGTCCATGAGCTGGTGGTACAGGCAAGGGACAGTGCCACTCAGCCAGAGGTAACCAATGCATTTGTAACCATCCAGGTTCGGGACTACAATGACAACCAGCCTACCATGACCATCATCTTCCTCAGCGAAGACGGTTCTCCGCGAATCTCAGAAGGAGCCCAGCCTGGGGAGTATGTGGCTAGGATTTCTGTGACGGATCCTGATTACGGTGAATATGCAAACGTCAACGTATCTTTGGAGGGGGGAGATGGAAAGTTTGCTTTAACTACCAAAGACAATATCATCTATCTTATCTGCGTAGACGAAATCCTTGATCGTGAAGTGCAGGACCATTATGAACTCAGAGTCATGGCAACGGATTCCGGTACCCCTCCTTTACGGGCAGAGTCCTCGTTCACCATTCAGGTCACAGATGTTAACGATAACCCCCCTTTGTTTGACCAGAATGAGTACACCCAGGTTATTCCAGAGGTGGCCTTTCCTGGAAGTTTTATTCTGCAGGTAACAGCACGGGACAAAGACCAGGGCCCCAATGGGGATGTTCAGTACAGCATCCTACACAATAAAGGAAGTCATTCAAACTGGTTTACTGTTGACTCAGTCACTGGTGTCATCACCACCCTGAACCAACTAGATTATGAAACTGACCCTACACCAAGTATAACTGTGGTAGCCACTGACAGGGGTCGACCGCCACTGTCCTCCACAGCTGTGGTCAAAGTTATCCTACAGGATATTAATGACAATGAACCTGTTTTTGGCAGCAAATTCTACAACATATCCATCATGGAGAACACTGCAGTGGGGACCTGCTTCATGAAGGTAGGACTGTAGTTTTTGTCTCCAGTTTCTGAATAAATAAGCATTGCTTTTTGATCATGAAGTGTGTGGAAAAACTTGCTGTGGATTGACTTTGTGTACATTAAAGACAGATGACTAGCTCTTTTAAAGTGTCAACTAAATAAATTGAAACAGTCATTTAAGGAAACTGACTTAGGAAAGCCACTGTGATAAATTGTCAGATTTTGGGGAGTGTTCTTAGGTAAGCTTTGTTTGGGTTGGACTTCTTTGGTTGGGAGTTACCTGCTCTTTTCAGGCTGTGGGGGATTTGTTCTTTACTGGCTGTCCTAACCTGCACCCCATAATGTTTTCTGTTGTAGTGCAAGTGGTGGTGCGGGGCAGTTTACATTTACGAGCAAACACCGCAAGCACTCAATCTACAAGTGTGAGCATTCACCAACAATGAACGCTGTTGCAGTTTGAACTTCACTTTGTCTCATCTGGCCCATAGTTCTCAAGCCCTGTTGACTGCTGACTATTAAGAAAAACACACAATTTTTCCATTCTCCATGTTTTATTAATGCCTGTATTGGGACATCAAAGTGCTTTTCGAATAGGTTTCTCCACAGGCAAATTTAAAGCTAGTAATACATTTCCCAGTAAATCAGAATGTGTAATTTCACATAGTGACATATCAAGTAAAAGCACATTAATGCTTCACTCTGTGGTGAATTTGTGCTGGCGTGGGTTGATACACACTCCGCTGAGCTGACAGAGGGCCCAGCAGAAGGGAACTTGGCTCTGGGGCCTCTCTGGAGAGAGGGAGGATCATGGCTGGTTTTTGGGTCTGGCCGACTCTTCTCTGCTCCAGGCTGGGAACAGAAGCTGCAGAGGGTCAAGTAGGAGGTCTTGGGAGTAAAATAATTAGTTTATAACAGTATTACTGTAAATTAGAAGTAAGAAATTGGATCAGTAGCATTCAGGTCTAGAAATCAAGGAAAAATCAAATCTTTGATCAAGTGGCCCCTGTTCTGCTGTCAGTTCCCATCTAATTCAGTGAGTGCTAATGATTCACAGGCTGTTGCCAAGCGGCTTGAGTTTTCAACACTTTAATCCAGAACAATATAGGGAGTTTGTTACCAAGTCTATCCTTACAACCATTGGTGCAGACTATCCAAGAACAAGGTCCAAACCAACTGTCTCTCAGGCCGTGGCATGAAGGACTCAGTCGATGGAAGCTGGCATGCCACTCAAGAGCAGTTGGGAGTTTTATGATGCACAGACTACAGAAACCGCTGCCAAATCCACATCCAAGCATCACAGCAAGGCACTTGATGAGTTGCTTTATTCCCTTCATCAGAGATCTCTCTGCATAAGAGTTCCCATCGCTCTTGTGTTCTGAATCAAAGCTTCTGTCCAAATGCCATTACAATGGGTCTATTGTGATCATTCATTTAACATATGAACTGAGCTTGAGTTCACAGTTTCCAAATGTATCCCTCACAGCAGAGCGTGATTAGTTTAATGTGGACTGGCACTGCTGGTTTACTGCATTTTAGCTTTTGTTACTTTTCTTGTGTGTCAACGGCGGCCATTGGGCTGAGGCATAATTAACTGGGTTTTATATTCCTGTCAGTGAAATTTCCACCCATTGAAATGTGCAAGCTCTAGTGATTATCTCTAGTTTTGTTATACCCACAAAGATAACTTGTAAATGACTTGTGGCATTGGAATCAAGGGTGGCTAATATAATGAGGTGTGTAATCTCATGTTACCAGATTTATGACTCTATTATCAATTTCCACACTTCATTATTGGTAATTTCTGTTTACATTATTGTAAGGCACAAAACTGAGCAGATTATAAATACAGTGTAGTATTCTGAACCCTTCCAACTACCAGCTAAAAGGAAATGTTCTCAGAACATTGGTTAACATTGTCTCAAAATGATCAAAAACATTTTTGTAGTAGCATTAACAGAATGCTTTATTATTGTTATATATCATATATATCAAAAACCTTATTCTTAAATTGTTAGTGGAATGTTTTAAAGTGTTACAGAATTAAAAACGTTTGAATAATGTTCTTATAACCAAGCAATAATGTTAATACATTGGACATTTGTAATGTTGTAAGAAAGTTTTTATTAAAAGTTTGTTATCTAATGGACCCATTAGGGAAACGTTCTTATAACATTAAATTGTTAGCTGGGTAGTTGGAGGGTTGACAAAGACTTAGAGTTGATCTTCTGTGAAGGCCACAGATGAAAGACTTCTCTTTGGTAGACACTCAAGAATGGCCTAAACTCAGCTGCTGTTTTGTCTCCATGGCTAGGACTCTTCACTTTTTTTTGGATGCTGTTCACAACACACTCCAACTGCGGTTTTGGACATGTTCACTGCCGGGGTGTCGAACGTTTCTCACTCTGCGTGAGGCAGCTGCATAATTGGTACATTTAGTGAAGTCTCTTTTCTTAATTTGAATTGAGCGAGCTGTGAAAGAGATGGAGTGTGGTTACTCGGCGGGTCTCCACTGCACAAAGAGGCAGGAAAGGCCTTTGTCCCATTCAGATTCAGTAAAGGTCCTGAACAATCCTGTGTTAGCATAGTCTTGTTAGCACTGCATTCTATATCTAAAGCCTTTTATTAGCTTTCTTCCTGAAATGCTCATCTTTGAGTTTGTTTGTGCTCTTCTTTTGTGTTTGGATATGTCATTGCCTGCAGGACAGTGTTTTCATACACAGTGTGATGTTCTGTCACCATGAACGGAAGTGAAGCTGCTGTTTTTGGGGCAAGGCTGGTCTGTAAATTTAGTGAGTTTATTAATATCATTTAGTAAAGACTGAAGCATCTTTGATGTATACAGGATAGGATGCTGATTACCAACAAGGGGAAAGATTTCATTTTGGCTTTGTTAAACCTTTAAAATGGAAAAATTAAGATATGAAAGACAAATTATGTTGAAAGGTAGGGTAGGGAGTTTTGGAGAGGCTAGCAATAAAAAGATTATGATTAACCTTCCTTCAAAGCCACGCCTCCAAAACACATGAACACATGTAGTTTGAAAGGCAAGCAGGACATCTAATCATTGCTGTTGGGCAGATGATCAGAACTCGCAGCTCATTAGGAGGGTGATCTCACCAGCCCAAAACTTCTTGGAGAGACCTGTCAACGCTGGAGGCTCTTTAAGAACCTGAGAAGAATCTTGAGCCAAACCAAAATATATTTTTTTGCATTTGCACGTTTCAGAGTAACTTGTGCGTCTATCAGTTTTCCTTAAGTCTTGGGGATGTTTGCTGTCTCATTTGTGCCTTGGCAACTTTCTGGTGGGTGTGACTTCAAGTTCTGCGTTGTCCTTGAAAACACATCACTGACATTGTTCCGTTTGTCTCCCTGAGTCTTTGATTTCCCCACGCATTAAAGAAATGCACCCACAGGGCTGGCTCTGGTCAAGGGCAGCGCTTTATCTCTTTGCACCATTGCCAGTTTTTCTAAAGGTGTTTTTATGTTCTGGACAATATGGAAACACACTGCTTGTTTCACGGCAGCCAGAGATGCGATCACTCACTTCAGCCAAGTAGAGTTTTTGTCTTTTAACTTCATCTTAAATCAGCTACAAAGTCATGCAAAGATGAAAAGACAGAATGACTCTGAATATTTATGAGAACAAGGGTGAGAGTGAAAGACTAACAGTGCTGCAGAGTAGTTAACTAAAACTAATAATGCCTAGTAATGACTTAACTACATTTTACACACTGGTGTGTAATAGTTGTTCAGCTGTTTTCAAAGGAATGAACCTGGAAAGTGTTGGGAAGAGTTCTTCATTTATTTCAAAACACTTTTGTTGCTTGTATTGTAGCTAATCAATACAAAAATGTTCAGTCAGGTGTTTTTGGAAAGTCTTGTCGAGGAAATAAGTCAGTTCCTTTTGCATCTCAGTTTTAGTAAGTCCATTCAGTACCGGCCTATTGATTAATTCTGCAGACGTTGTCTGTGTGGCATTGTAAATCAATACTCATTCATGCCCCAACAGTTATCTGTTGCATGTCAAATAAACGTATTTGATGAAATATCATCATATTTTATCATTTTATATTAAAAGAAAAGTAAATCTTCATTAATTACATCATAAATGTATATAAATTTTAGCTCTCCGGCATCCAGAGTAGTTTAGAATTTATACTTATATAAAAACTTTGCTGTTTTTACTCACTGGCTTTTCTTCTGCCTATCAGTGCTGGATTCAAACAGCACTGAGCGGCACTCAGCAGGTCTTTGCGGGGACCTGGTTCCTGCTCTTAGGAGGAGTGGATCTCTGCATGCCTCATTAAGCTGCACACACACAAACCATATGGCATTTTTCTCTTGATCAGATGTCCAGTTTTTTTGTCCAGGACTTCAGATTCTGATTCAGATTCTGTTTTCTTCCCTCCAGACTAAAAAGCCATTCTCCATTTTCCCAATAACTCGGTCACACTGCTTTATTGCGCACAAAAGACTGTGATTCCTGCAGTCTGGTTTCATGCCAGCCAGCATTGCATAGTTTTTGCTTAGTTTTCAGCAGGGCTTTGAATGAATGGATCGTTGCAACCGTTTTGATCCAGTTCTTTAGAAACAGGAACTGTGTGGAAATTGCCTGTGGAGCTCCACATGGTTCTTTTGGATCTTGAAGTGGATTACTTATGTGTTCATTTTGCTGTAACAATAAAGCGATTCTGGCTTAATTGACCCAATTTTAATTCTATTGAACGGGATTCATTTGCTGAAATGCATGGTTTAATTCATGCATTTAATTCACAGTGTGCCCTATTCCTAAGTTGTTAGTGGATTGTTTTAAAAATGTTACAGAGTTTAAAAAGTTCCTTAAACTTTTGAAAATTTAATTTTTAACGTTTCTGTTACTTAATCGAAATGTTCTTACAACCTAAAATTGTTAGCTGGGTAGTTACATTCTACGCACTGGTTACAGAAAAGATCTTGGAGTCAAATAACTCCAAATTCTTTATTTCTTGTTGAATATTAACTTTTGAGCTCTCAAAAGTTTTGAGGGAAAGGAAATCTTCTTTGCTTGGTTGGCTGGTAATTGTTTGTAGACAAACCTTGCAATCGATGTAACCAACACAGCAAATTCAAGAAGCGCCAAAGCTATGCAGACAGTTTTTGTGGCACGCTTGTTTCCTCCACCCGCAGAAGTCGTATCGGTGAGGGCCAAACCTCTGCTGTTTTTAGCTCTCCTCCATGATTCTCTTTCCTGCTGTTAACTGCTGTGCCCCCTCTGCACCGACCCTGTGGTTTAGCACAGTATTTACACAGAACAGACAAACTGCAGGAAACGAAATGTACAACTTAATGTGTTTGCAAATATAATACTTCCTCCAGCACTTCGGTGGAGGCCAGGAGGGCACTGAAGTGAATATAAACAAGGACGCACATCTGGACGTTTGTGGGTGTCCAGGTTGGAGTCGCTTCACTTCAGAGAGCTGTCTGTGTTGTTGTAGCACACAGACCCCATCAGTTTAAATCTGATGCATCTGTCCAGCCACAGTGGGGGGTTATAGTTTGAGACGGGTGTTAAGAAAAGCCCTCGTAGTGCATAGTGACAAATTTAGGATGTGTGTGTGGTTAGGCAAACGGCATTTGAGGAGGAAGAAGAAAGACTAATGGACGCTTTTGGTGGTTGTGGTATTACGGTGTGTTCTGGTTTTTGTGATTTGCTCTGTGTTTACAATATAGACAGTCTGATAGTTAAATGTTTTGTCAGAGTTTGCCTCTTACTAGAGCTGAATAAACCCACCCACATGCATGTAAACATTTGTTTTGCTCACGTTGTATTTACACTGATCTAAAGATGCTTGATGCTTAACTTCTGCATTTTTATATTTTCAGTGGGACATGTTTAGTATGTTTGTTAAGCTATTTTCCGTGTGTGGACGATTGGCAGTGTAGGTGATTTCAGGTTTTACTTTCCATGTAGGGCTGTTTGTCTCCTACATTGTAAACAAACTCTGATACACACACGTCTGTCATCTGTCCCTTTGCTTCTGTTTTCCCTCCAGTTGCAGTTTTTGAACTGTAGAGTATAAAGGAGGGAGTTTGCAGGGGACATGAAGTGAATCCAGAGACTCTCTGTGGTGTTTCTGCTGTAGAGCTCCAGTCTCACTCATCCTTCTGCACAAGTCATCATTTTTAAATGCCATTTTTAAGGCCATGAATTGAATCAGGAAATGGGATAGTAACTACAAGTTTACTCAAAGGAATGTTTCACAAATACAGCGTTTGACATTTTAGCTGAGAAAATGTTAAATTTATCACAGTAGATATTCTTCCTATTATTTTTCCTTCATTAATTTGGGTTTTATTAAGAATATCTACTGTGATAAAATTTGCTAAAATCAGCTAAACAGTAAAACGCTTCCTTTTGGAAGAATCTCTGCCGTTTGTGACCTTGTTATTCATGAATGCTGTAATTTCACTGAAGTGTCCTCTCGTAATTCTTCTCGTCTGTTTATGTATTCCGTCCTGAGCATCATAACCGCTGAGTCTTAATATTCCGAGTCCTGTTGCTGTTGACATTCATTCCTGACGTCTGCCAGGAACCTCAGGCCTATGATCAGTAATAAGGAGAGCAAAATATTGCTACCATGCAGGCGGTGCTTGGGTACAGAACTGAAGTCAGAACCAAGAGTCTGGAGAAGTTCTCTTGCTCCTTATTGTGTGATGGCTAATGAGATGGCTACCCAGCTTGGTGGGAACATTCTCAGAATGCTGGCAACGTTTCCTAAACGTTATCAAACATTTTTGCTGTAAAGTTAGTAGAACTTTTTTAATGTTATGTATCAAATATATCAAACAATTATTCTTAAGTTGTGAAACATTTTCAAAAAAGTTAGAGAATTAAAAAAAAACTACAATAAGAGCAGAAAAGTGTGTTGCTAAGACAACACATGAGCTGATGTTGTTCATCTCAGATGTTGTGAAAGATGTTTGGTAAGACAGATATACAAACATCAGAACACACAAGAAGTCCTGCGTCAAAAAGGAGGATGTAGAGCACCCAGGAAATACAGCGTTTGTTTTTATTCATTTGCTGAACTTTTTATTTTTTATGTATTTTATGGGTTGTGTACTTGATATGTTTCTCTGAAGCTGAAGCAGTCAAAACTAGAAGTCACGTTGCACTTATATCTCCAGATATCTGCTCCAGAAAACATAATTGGCTGGTGTTTGACATTTTCAAGTATTTCCAGCACAGCAGATGGTCTTCTGTGAAGAACACATATTGTACAGTAAATCAAACATGTTTACGTATAGTTGTATAGTAAATCAGATGTGCTTCCATAAAATCCCATATAGATGTATTATACATCTGCATTAAAGGATCTCTTGAGGGCCTCTTCATAAGTGATTTGTATATGTGTCGAGGCGGGAATTGGTTTCAGAATCACTAGCCTAGATTGACTCAAACGTACCTGCGGGACCCGGAGCACTTCCAGGAGGAATGAGAGCTGGAGTTGTGTTTATGGTTAGCCAACATCCTCCTCACAAGCTTGCGAATGAACTCGCCTCACGCTGATGAAAGTGAGCTTAGCTTTTCTCTCCTGAATGCGCTGACCCGTAAGCTGTCCCTCACAGGCCATAAATACATGGAACATTAAAATGTCCCCCTCAAGAATCTAGGAAGGATCTTCAGGACGTTTCACCGATCGCGTGGAAAACAGGTGACCCTGGAGTTTTACTAGGTGTTCGAGTCACTGTTTTCCCTCTTTCTTTTCCGAAGGGAAAAGAAGGGCTGCGCAGTCATCCTGGAAGGACTTATCATGAGAATGTCTTGATAGTCTTGATAGAGAATGTCTATTTGAAGGAGCTGGAGGTGGTATCTGGAAGCACTGACCCAGCTAACAATTTTAGGTTGTGAGAATGTTTTCATTTCACATTTCAATTATGTACCAAAACGTTAAGTTATTTTCAAATTTTTTAAATGCCGTTTTAAAAAACCTCCAGTATTTTAGACGTTATATTAACACTATTGCTTGGTTATGAGAACCAACTATTCAAACTATTCAGTATTCAAACTTTTTAAAACTTAAAAAATGTTCAGCTTACAATTTGTAAATAGCATTTTTGATATATGATATATAAAATAAAAAAGCGTTTACCAGTGTTACTGCTACTTACGTTATAATGTAATTTTTTGTAACATTGAGAGAACTATTAGAGAACGTTCTAAAAATGTTCCCTGTTAGCGGTAAGGGGCTGTCTGTAAATCTGTAAAGCAGGCCCGGTGTTTCTGAGGGGGTAACAAGGTTTGGACATCTGCTTGTAGCTCTGAGTCAGCTGGGGCTTCATGATTAACCACTGGAGTGAGCAGAAGAACGTTCTAATGGAGCTCCTCAGGTTCCCCACTGGAACCACAAGGTTCAAATCTTCAACACGCTGTCATCTGCTAAAGCATCCAGACTTTGATCTGCTGTGAAATGTGGAGTGTCCCGGTGCTGTTTTGACTACAAAATTACTCCTTCACTTATCACATGTATTTCTCACATCAGACAGGTCAGGAGGCACCCTTCACAAAATGGTTTATGCATAGCTAATGCACCTCACACAGGGTACAGATGTTCCTAGAAGATCTTATCATGTACCTTAAATATAAAAAAATACTGTCAGAATACTACTGCTTGACTCTGGGGCTGAAGGGTAGACCTACCGGGTGCTGATGCAAGAGCTCATGAATAGAGCAGTGATGTTTTCTGTTTGAAGTCTGACTCGAGAGTAACCTGACTGCTTTATCAAAGCCCTCTGTTTCTGAAGTTCTTCTGACTGCTTCAGGCAACCTCCTCCAGTGTTTTCACCTCAAGGCATCTGCCTTCCTGGATGACACCTCTGAAACTCTTCTTCTAGAGTCAACATCTGAAAAAATGTACAGACACTATTTACAATACCCTCTAAAAAGGGATAGTTCACCCAAAAATGTCAATTTTCCATCATTTACTCACCCTCATGTCATTTTGTGTCCATATAATGGAAGTCAATGGGTGCTACTGTTGTTTGGTTCCCAGCATACTTCAAAATATTTTCTGTGTTTCTCAGAAGCAAAATGAAAAACATGAAGTTTGGAATAACATGAGGGCGAGTACATTTTTATTTTTGTTTGAACTGTCTTATTCAATACACAGTCAGCATCCAATTGCAACTATTAAGGTAATATATGGCAATATGTAAGGCTACTGTTATAGGTAATGCTACCTTTTTTATTCTGGCATTAGTTAAAGCTGTAATTTATTGCCTCTGTTTTGGAATAACATTTCCATTTTGTATAATCCAATCATTCCTTCTGTATAAAGAAAAATAAATCACAGCCTACAGTTGATTTTTCTTGTTATATATGTAACGTTGCAAATGGGTTGTGAATGCAGGTCCATGTTGGCTTTAAATACTTGCAATATGTCCAGAAGAGTAAATGCTACATCAGCAGATTTCTGCAGTAATACTGTATCAGTGTTTAAATTGGATTGGATCACACTGCAGTGCTGGAGCTCCAGAGCTTTTGGTGGCTTCAACAGATCCAAGATTGGTCTATCAAATCGAACACTCCATCTATTATCATCTATGCGTACTCAAATGTGATTATTTACGATCTTCTCTGGCTTTCTCTCCCACTTAACTTCACCGCCTGGTACCTGGTAGATCTATTACAGCACATTTAGTTCTCGCTTATTCTTTATCCGAGAGCCATCCAGAAAGGCAAAAATGAACCTTGGGTCACAAATCAAATATCCAGATTGTTTAAAGCTGCAATCTGTAACATTTGCCTCTCTACCGCCATCTCTGTTGAAAATGAAATGAAATGAAATTGTTCTTCTTGTCTAAACAGCTGCTGTAAGAACAAGCTACAAACGCTGCACCATCTACAGTACATGATATAGTAGCCGGATCTTCTTCTTTCTGTTTACAATGACATTTTCCACCAAATCAGACCTGATAATAAGCTAAAATTATAAATCATTATTTTATAAGCTTACTGTTGTAAATAAGGGTATGGTGAGGAGACTGTTTTGTGTT
Organism: Chromobotia macracanthus; assembly: GCA_036877525.1. Taxonomy (NCBI): domain Eukaryota; kingdom Metazoa; phylum Chordata; class Actinopteri; order Cypriniformes; family Botiidae; genus Chromobotia; species Chromobotia macracanthus. The sequence goes on along the minus strand of JAZGTH010000080.1, from coordinate 3,959,436 downwards.
TTGGACACTGATCTGTCTTGTACTTGCTCAGCTGATTTTTGTGTATTTTTAATGAAATGTTATGAAGGTGCAGCTTTAGGAATTTGGAACTGCGTGAAAAACCAGTTGCACACGCACACATATGTTTAACTATACGCAGTGAAAAATGTAATTTAGGCCTCGATTTCACGTTTAATTGAACCTCTGTCAGCACATCCTGACAGAGAACCGCATTAACACGCCCGGAGGAAAACAAGCGACTGATTGTTCTTCACACTAGCCATTGGTGGCTGCCTCAGGGTTCATGATGGAGTGAGAGGTGCTGCTGTGGGTTGCTTGAAATGACGTGAGTGAAAAGAGAAGCTTGTGAGTGTTTCTTGAGGTTTATGATTTAAAGTCCCGGTATTACATGAGTAAAGGCTTTAAATAAATCTGCGCTCGCATTGATGAAATGACTTGTGGCTATTCATCATTTGCACACACACCCTTTCCCGGCACAGACAGCAGTGGAGTGACCACTGAAGGGAAAAGAACAAAGAGAAAAATGGATTAGGACAAGTCCGGAAAATATGAGAACACTGAACAAAGAGCGGGAAGGAAAATGATTGACACATAGTGGAGATGCTTCCAAAAAGAGCAGAATACAAAAGAATGGAAGGTGGAGATGGTTTTGAAAGATAGGTTACCATCTATCAGAAGAGACTTTTTGTGTGACTGACAGACTTATTGTCTGTTTCTTGTTACTAACTTTTTCTACTGTATGTGAGTGTCTGTTTTTTAGATGTGATTTGAGAGCGCTGTGTCTTCCTAATGTTATCCTTTGTTTGTTTAAGGGTGAATTGTGTAATTGTTGCACTATGAGAATCGGGCTGCATAAACAAACAGATTGCAGTTTCGTTTAAATAAATTGCACAGTTCATCTTTAAACCGTTATCACTGTTCTTGACTTTTTATAAGTTATTAAAAACAGAGCATCTCAATTTTTGAAGTTTACTATTGTCATGTTCCTGTAGTTTAACTGGTAGAGCATTGTGTTAGCAGGGCAAAGCATTGTGGGTTCGATGCCAGGTGAACACACATACTGATAAAATATCACTTTGGATTAAAGCATCTGCCGAATACATAAAACGTAAAAATGTAAATTATCACGCACATTATCCATCACAGATTGTTAGTTTGGTGATCTGCTTACCCACTAATAGATTGTGTCCAAGCGATTGGGTTTATTCTACAGAAAATCAGTGAGCTGTTACATTTGTTGAGTTACAGGGTTTAGCTGAAGGACACCCGCTGCCCGTGTGTTTATTTAGCTCGCGTGATGTATTTCTGACCAGCTGTGGCAGCACCCAGCCATGGGTCACTGCAAGACAAACTCAGAAGACACACAGACATCCTCAACCTCCCCCACTCTTCCTCCTCTACTTCTTCCTCTTCTTTGTCTGGTTTGTGTACGCATGAGGCGACCTCCCTGACTCGGCGGATCTTTCTCTCTGGGGTCCTGATAAGGGATCGGGGTGGTCTGATGAGGTGCCAGTATGATTAGATTGAGTTTGCTGTTTGTTTTCCTCCAGATGTGGCAGAAGAGAGACGCTATCGGAGAACAAAACACTTTCACGTTTGAAAGAGACAAATCCCACACCTACACAATGTAGTTTTCTATAGACCAGTGTCTTCTGTTTGCTGTCTGTTTTCTGTATTCCATTTGCAACTTGACTTGTAGGAAAACTCCTACAAAGAAAGTCATTTCTAAAAATTCTATATAGAAATAATCATAATATATAAAATCATAATATATGTAATTAAAAATATTATGAATTTATATGTCACATTGTGTGTTTTCACTGGTCTACAAGAAACTACATTAAATCAGTTGTAGAATTATGGTGACCAGAGTTTGTGCTCTGGTTTGATCAGAGGTGATCTTGAAAATGTTGAGAAGGTTGTATCAGAGAGACTTTTGTTTTCAGAGCTTGTATGGAGTTATGTGCATTCTTTGTGTAAGAAGCTTGCTCTTATATCTGCAGGATTTGGCCTGTACTGGTTCTACAAATGAACAGTGTCAAAAAATGTGCCAAAACATGCAAACAGTGAAGAGTCCTGGCATTACAAACACTTGACTACAGTGTCAGTAAAGTCAGCCACAGCTGGCAACCATGAGAATCAACTTGAAATCCATCCTTTAATTAATTTCCAGATTATCGCTCTGGAGGGAAACCAGATAAGCGTGAGTGATTTGATTATCCGTTACTTTTGTGTGTCAGGATCTTGAAAACACGCCCAAGAACCGCAGAAAGGTTTTGCATTCAAGTCCAACACAGACAGAAAAGTCCCAAACAGTCCATCAGACATCAGCTTGTGGACCTCCAATGATCTGATTATTGGGGCTGTAGCTGGACTTCTTGAAGAAGAAACCAAAGTAGGTCCACCAGAACCTCAGACAGACCATCTGTTGTTTCAGATTTGTTCATTAGAGAGTTTGATTGTTAAATCTTTCAGAGAGAGAGAGGGGGCTGTTTGGTTACGGTTGCCATGGAGACAATATGTTGATGAGGGCCAAACAACTGCATTTCAATTGGTTGCATTTGTGTTCCCATATAAAGCACTATGTTAGTCAGGGGATTATATTAAAGTGAATGTGTTCTTGTATTATTTGCATGGCTGTGTGGAAGTCTTACATCAAAGCATTATTTAAAGGTTTCTACAGTGTTACCAATGTGAATTCTTCATTCATCTGAGTTAGTATTTTTGCCAACAGAACGTGGTAATATGTCTTAGATTTCCAGCAAAGATCTCAAGCTAAGCCGATCTCAGGTTCTTAGGCTCTTAAATGAGGGAAAGCCAAGCTCATTAGTTCAAATGATCTCTGTTTGCAACGCTAAGGCTTGTTTTTATAACGAATTTCTAATAAATCTCTTGAGGTAGTTGTTTAACTTTGTCTCAGGTGTTTCTTCTAAAAATAGAAACAAATGAGATAGTTCTTAAAATACATTAAAGATTATGATGCTGTAAAATTGTAGATTGTAGCTAAAATGATCCAGATTTGGGTAAATTGGATGAGAAAAGTTTGAGTTTATATACAAATCTAATAACATTGTTTTATTGCAGACTTGGCAAATCTGAGCTCAGTTTGAGACCTCTTTGAGTTGAGATCTCTTCTGTAACTCTAATGGAGAGATCTCTATTTGTGAGATTTCATCGTCTCTATTACACAAATATGGCATGAGCATCTCTGACCTCAAGATCATCTAAATTGAGCTAAAGCTCTTGTTTAGATCTTTATAATGTGATCACTAACACCAGGCTGTCTGTCTCCCAGGCAGATGGATGTGAGACAGGCGCATTGTGATGCGTCTGAAAGCATAGGACCCCCAGCTGAGGTCATGCACATAACCGCATTGTACGTGAATTGACTCCTCATGTTGGATTAGCTGGTTAAATACAGTGATCCTTTCCCCCCAGACACACAATTGTGACATTTAATGCGTTTGAATGCGGGTCTCAGGAAGGGTCACTGTAGTCTTTCAGTGTCAGCCAGCTCTGTTTTCCTGCGCTGCGACGCGCTCAACAACACAACAATTTGGCAGCCCTGAAAGGGTCGGCTTAAAATGCCCCTGACGAAAGTATCGAGACATGCCTTAGACGCGCAGCTCATTGAAGAACTTGCACGTCTGTGAATGCGCGCTATTGTTGTGGCCTCAGACGTCATTGAGCAGGGCAGATAGAAAAGTCATCAACGCATGCGATGTGACGGATCTTCTTGTCGTGTTTGCTCAGGCACAGATGCCAATGCTGTCTGGCAAAGAGTCCAGCACAATAAATGTTTGCAGAAAAAGGATCACATCCATTGTGATCCAAACCAAACTCTTTTTTTAATCAGGGGAAAGTTTGGGTGGATGTAAGGTATGAAGGGCAAAAGCGGAAAATAGCTGGGTATCGGGGGCATAATAGGCTCTGGTTTGAGATGTCATGATGAGGGCCGCCTGCTAACCGCTTAGGCGCCACGCACCCCGGCTCCGGCGGGCCCATGAACGGGAGGGGCCTGACAGCATACCCATCTGGTTGTCAGGGTTGTTGTACTTCTCCACTTCGGGGGTCTATAGCTACTGAGACTGGGCTGAGAGGTATTGTGCTTGTGTTGCACACAATAGACAGAGCTGTTGATGTGAGCTAACAGTGTGGTGTGTCTTAGGACGGCACAATTCATCTAATAAATAATCAAGACTGTGTTTACTGCTTACAGCTATTACTAATTCCATCCAGGTTCACTTTCTGTTTCAGATTACTTGTGTTGATTTTTTTGTAGTATCATTGTGTCAAGGTAAAAGCAGCTTTACAAAGCATTATAATGTCTTGCTTAAAGTTTCTGGGTTAAAAATAAAGAAAAAATCAGTTATTGAGCAAGTAACATAACAGATCAGTGTTCAACACATATCTCCAAAACACATCTCCACCTTACCCCAATTCCCCATTACTGTAAGTTTATAATAATGGTTTATAGTTTGAGCTGCTGTGTCCGATTTCTCAGGAAATGTTAGTTTGGCTTCATTTGACTTCCAGGTTTATGTTTCAAACAGAGATGTGACAGACAGGTGAAAGTTACGCATTGCAGCTTTAAAGTGTGTTTGCGGTTTTTGACAGTGACCCGGCAGGGATGGATGGATAAATGAGTCTGGCTGATATTTGTGACTCAGGACGTCCTTCATTAGACCAGGTGGGAACGTTTTTGCTGTAGGATGGGTTTGTGTACTGAGAACCCTGTTGCACCTGACACAGGCCAGTGGGGATGCAGTGACCCTTGAACCAATGACTTCATCACTTATGACATCATTTCCTTTACGTTGTTTTCAAGTCCTTCTCATGGGAAACAGCTGAGGAAAGACATCAGCGGAAATACTGTGGATATGCATTCAGGGAAACATCACATAATCGGACACTTCCAGCTTGCCAAGAATTAGCTAAGCTTTCAAGCAGAAATGCATGAATAGAAAGAGTCATTTACTTAGATTTGAGTGGCTTGAGTTATTTATTTCATTAGGGCACGTCAGGCAACATTAGAGAGTTTGCAGTTAACAGAAATGCAGAGGATGGACTCTTGGGCAAATGCAATGAAGCATGCATTTTAAGGAAAACTGTTTTCACAACACTTGGAAATGTAGATTTTATGTGGATTAAGGAGGCTGTAATACAGCTTTTTTCACTCTCTTTTCCATGAAACATCTGGACACTGTTAGCTCTGTATGGACAATAATTCATTTCTCTCTGTGTGTCATCTTGACACTGTTTTTTGATTGCCTGTGTGCTTATAAGGGCACTGCTGGGTTTTTACATTGTGTTTGTAAAACATTTTTATCTTTTTTTCCTCTATTCTGTCTTTATCTTTCTGTCTTTAAGTATAAATACATACTGAGATTTGAGGCCTGTTATTTATCTGTCCCGCCAAGTCCCACTATGTTCTGCTATTGTTGCTTTAAACTAACAGCACCCCTTTGGTATCTTGCTCTGTATTTCATAAGCTAAACATTAAAAGTAATGCATTATAATTTTTACTTTATTACCTACAAAATCATTCTTTTAGATCTGAAAAATGTCTAGACAGCTGTCTAGTGTAATCACATTTGTGCAAATTCAGTTAGAGAATTTTAGCTTTGTAGACAGAAATTTATTATAATAATATATGATTCATATTCTGAAGGTTTAACTGTAAAATACAAAAGTAAAAAAAAGTGCCTCTCCAAATTTACAGTTACTGAAAAAAAACCCTCTGAAAACCTTAAAAACTTAAGCCATGGAATGTGAATTCCTGAATTCCTTTCGGAAAATTCAGTATGCTTGTCCTGTTCAGCACAATGTACAGACCACCACATACTGTGGCACCAAAACAGGGGCTTTATTTGCCTAAATATGTCATCACCAAAGTAGCCCTGACCCCTGAACTCTAACTTTCACTTTTACCCTTAATATCATTTTATGGAATGTACCATCCCCTCCAAAAAGTTAGGGGATGTGGGGCGATAACTTTACTGTCTCTCCAGGCTCCAAGTTGAGACCCTCTCTCATCTGGTTGCAATCTTTCTCTGAACCCTCTTCATCCAACCACAGCCCAATTCATCAGCGGCTGTCATCTGCCTGGAACACTGAGAGAGGGGGCAGAACGTTGAGTGTAATGCAGGGAAAAAGAGATGATCTTTTAAAACAGAAAACTAGCAACTCAGCTTTTCCCATTTGCATGCAATTGCTTTAAGATAAAACTGATGCAGGTCTGAATTGTAAACGCACGCGTGTTTATTTTAAGACAAACTCGCCCTCTTTAATTTGATATGAAACTGTCTGCTCGGTATTTCTGTGAGAAGAATGGATTTTGAGGGTAATGAGTCTAAATGTCCTGTTTTAACTGTAAGTGTCTACATTATGGTTTATAGTAGTAATGTGCATTGTGTCTTGTGTCTAGACTAATCAAGTATAAATAGAGTAGTATTTAGAGACACTGATCTACAGTTAATGTATAAATGTAATTGAATTGCATGACGAAATAACAAAGCAGGTGGCATCTGCCAACAAATGATGGTAGACCTTTTCTCAACTTTCTCATAGATTGTTCATTTCAAACACTTGGTCTTTACAATTTCAGGTTGTAAGAACATTTCCCTATCGTTTCCATTAAGTTACAAAAGTGTTAAAAATGTTATTTTGAAAGTTGTAAGAATGTTAGAAACGTCCAGTTTAGATGTTATTGCTTGGTTATGAGAACAATATTTAAACATGTTTTATATTTGTAACCTTTTTAAAATGTTCCACTTACATTTAAAAATAACATTTTTGACATATATGGTATATAACATTAGAAACGTTAAAAAAAAAAACTACTAATGTTACCGCTACAACGTTCTTTTACTTTGAGAGAACTTTTACAGAATGTTAGCCAACCTTTTGAGCACATTCCCTGTTAGCTGGATGTATACTGTATGTCTTTGATGAAATTGTTTTCAGTGTATGACAATCGTACGCTGGTTTAAACGAAACACGATAATGGGCTTCAAAGGTGACGCATTATTATCTAAACCCAATGGTGCAAAACCGGAGGAAGACAGTGTGCTGTTTCTTTTTGTTTGAATTGATCTGGGTCAAAACTACCTCCACAGAGGATTGTGAGAGTTTGAGAAGGCCTGTAGCTATCTCTGAGGCATGAGCCAGTCATATCCGCTTAGCCTGAAAGACCAAAAGCACCAGCATCCTAAATAATATTAGCAGGTCTTGTGTGATCGTAGCACAGAGGAACTTAATATCTGTCTGAGACCGTCACGAACACATCAGATGCGAGCCTCCAGAAAGTTCTTGTAAGGAAAACAGGGAAGGTTTAGTGCAGCCCCGCCCCTGGGGTTTGTGGGATATCTGGATGTCTGTTCTTAGTTGCTCACATGGGAGGAAATTAAGAATCTCTTCACAAAGCCGCCCAAAATGAGTCGGGCGACGAGAGCTTGAATCTGCAGGAATCAGTGAGCCAGAGATAGTCCCCTGAGATTTCGTTAGTAAAGAGTACAGACCCATGACCAGGGAAACTAGAGATGGTGCACAGATTTCCCTCCCTTATTAAATATCTCCTGGGGAAAGCCAGGCGGTGCCAGAGGTTAATATCTTTCACGAAAGGCCTTGACCTCAAAGTGACAGGCATCATGTGAGATCACATCCAGGTGTACCGCAAAAATGTCTCTCTGTTCGTAATTTTCCTCTTACATTCCTCGCTTGACCTACAGTAAAATCTTCTTTAGATTGGGGGAAATGTTGAATATATTATAAGTATCTAGACTAGAAAATGTAGTTTTTAAATGCAGTTAGCATAACTCTTAGTGATTTCACGAAAACAGGCTGAGCGTCCTGTGGGGGTCTTCTGAGACCTCTAACTCCCATGTGTCTGCCCTCAGCTCAGATTTTAATATGCGTCTCATCACACAGAGCTTGGCTCGCTCGTGCAGTTGTAGTCTGTTGTCGTCTGAGCTCAGCCTGGTGGGATGTGAGCTTTATTATGTACCGCAGATTATTTGACACACCCAGACAAAGGCACACATGTCCCAGCCGAGTGTGCGTGATGTGACCACACACGGCGTCGCATTTGCCTTCACACATGCTGAGACACATGCACTCGCATTTCAAACATGCTTCATTCACTCCTTCGCTAAGCAGCTCACAAATTAGCTTGTAGAATGTCAGAGCGTGTTGACATCCCATCTAACAGGGAACATTCACTAACGGTCGACAAATGTTCTCTTACAGTTATCAAAACGCTCTTGCGGTAATGTTAGTAGAATGTTTAATATCATATAGCAAAGAAGTTATAGGTCAAATATCAAAAACATTATTCTTATGTTGTTAGTGAAACGTTTTAAAAACATTACAGACTTTTAAAAGTGCTTGAATAATATTCTTATAACCAAACAATAACATTAATACAGCGTCTAAAAAACGGATGTTTTGAACGTCCTAGAACAGTCAAAATAACATTTGTAACATTTTGGTAACTTAATGAATACGTTAGGGAAATTGTTCTGACAACCTAAAATTGTTAGCTGTCAGTCAGGAGCTCCAATGCATAATTTAAAACTTTACAGACTTTTTGTGCATTTCACTAAACAAAGAGAGATTGTTGCTCGGCTTCAGACGCTCGGGTCTTTGGGTCTTGAGAACTGAGTTGCTCTCTTGTGTTTGGGCTTCATTCATCTGCCCTTGTGTCATTTACCTCACAGCCCCCACATCCTGAATCTGCTCCACATACTGCTCCTGCAGTTGTTTATGAAATGGAAGGAGAGTGAGACTCCCAACGGATTGAAATGGAGAAGAAATACGTCTGCGAACCACAACTATAACCTGCCCCCCTCCTAGCCATCATCTCACAGGTTCAGATTCTGGTCTGGTTGGGGGATAGAGGAGGAACAAGGATATAAGCAACAAATGTCACTGTGAGTTAGTCCAGTTGTCTGTTGTGGTCCGACTAGACCGGGAAACAATATTTTTCTTAGATTGTCCGACAGGTTCAGTCGGTCCGTTAGCTTCCTCACATTCCTGTGAAACCCTTTTCAAGTGACACGCTGAAGGGGCTCCACACAGCTCGGGTTCTGCTGATTTTAATCTGTTAACTCTAACTGCTCGCCGTTTGCATCTGTCTTTCTCAAACACTTGGGCTGAAAGCTGCACAAAGGGCTTCCCATGACCCAGACTGAACCTAGAGTGAGTGGAAAGTGGAAAAAAGGTTTATTATGAATTTAAGGTAAAATAGCAACAATTGTAATGTCTTGTTAGATTTTAACAGAATGTAAAATATATATATAACAGAATATATATATATATATATATATATATATATATATATATAGGTGTATATTTTTTTATATATATATAAATAGGGACAAATTTGCATCCAAAAGTTAGGAAAACCTCACCAATATGAGCAAAACCTCCTTTTGGCGACGTCCTCATTTATCTTTCTTGGAATATTGAAAATAACAGTTTTTCAACTTAATGGAAATGTTGGGAAAACTTTTTATAACCTAAAATTGTTAGCTGGGATGAATCATTGCGCTAATTGGGCAACAATTTTCTTAATAAAATGTCATTTTTAAATCCTGTGTGTTTGAACAGAAAAAAACACGCTTGTCAATTCACTGTAACGATCATAAATCAGATTTCTGAGGTTACACACTGAGGCAGTTTCTCAGCTGACTGATTTGGCATCGTATTTTCTCAGATCAAACCTTTGAGCTTTACGTGTTGTCCAGCAAATTCTGATTAACTTTTGCTTTGTTAATAAATCACAGAATCTGATTCATCTCCTCGCCCAAGTCGACCCTCATTGTGAGGCCTTTGGAAATAAGTCACCTGGCTTGAAAGCCACAACAGCATGCAATCACACGCAGCTGTCTGTGTATTCTGGGCCAGATGGGCACATCCATTGACCCCTTAGCACGAATCTGGGACCACCCCAGCTTACAATTTTAGGTTGCAAGAATGTTTCCATAATATTACTGTTAAGTAACAGACAGGTTAAAAACATTATTTGGGAAGTTTTAGGGATGATCAAAATTCTGTTTGACTAATTGAATAACGTTTTTGATGTATGATATATATAACGTTAGAAAAAGGTTCTACTAACCTTACTGCAAAAACTTTTTTGATGACTTTGGGAGCACTTTTAGAGAGTGAAAGCCAAAGCATTAGCAAGGATACTAGTTTTAGCAAGATGTCCATCAGCAGCTTCCCATGATGCATCAGCTGGGCCTGTCTAAAGCAGCGATGTGAGTCAGCTACAGAAACAAATTATAAGCTATTTGATACTTGAACTCTCGGAGGCTGTCTGTGATATTTAGCCAAATGCTTTTTACAGAAGGTTGAAATCCAAGATTGGGTTGCAGGATCTCTGATAATTCTGATGATTGAAACTCTATTTATTGCTCTTGTTAAATGAAGCAGTGCTGTTGGCTCTATCTAATCAATGCAGCGGAGAGATGTTCCAGCTAACAATTGTAGGTTGTAAGAATGTTTCCCTAATGTTTCCATTAGGTAACAAAAATAAAACGTCCAGTTTTTTCGATGTATATCAGATATATATAATGTTAAAAATTTCTACCAACGTTACAGCAAGACTGTTGCTAATAACACTTAGAAAACATTAGAGAATATTATCCAACATTCTGTGAACGTTCCCTCTTAGCTGGGTTTACCTCCTGAAGCCCAAAAGAGTTATCTTCTTTTTCCACAGCTTTGTAAATCCAGTCTCTTCAGCCAGCCAAAAGAGGACAAGTGAAGAATTCGTGATGACTGGGTCCTTGTTTCAAAACTTGTAATCACTGAAGCTTTGATTGTATTGGCAGACTTTGGTTTTCTTTGATTGACTGTACGGATGAGTGAATGCCATGGTAACAAATGTCAAGCTGCCCCTGGCTGACCTCTGCCTCGTACTTTGCAAGAGCTCTCACTCACAAAATGCTCTCCAGAGCACGAGGCATGATTCAAGATCTGCTTTCTCAGTATTTCAGTGTCTAATCTTGTTCCTGGAGGACCACTGTCCTGCAGTCTTAACCTGAACCAGTTATCAAGATGTTCAGAATTACATGAAAATTACAGGCAGATGTGCTGGAGCGAGTTGGAACTAAACTGTGGAGGACATTGACCCTCCTGAACCAAGACTGGACATTCATGCTCTGTGAATATACAGTGTCCCCAAAAACTATTTGCTCACTTAAACATTTAGGAATGGCTATTATATTATAAAAGAACATGATATACCATGTGGCATTTATAAGAATAAAAGCATTGTCAGGTACCATTTTTTGGCAAAACATTAGAAAAAAATATTTCAAATTGTAAAACAATGGACTGTTCAAACTGAAGGCAAAAGTTTAATTGGTGTTTGTGGATCACATCCATAGTTAACGTAATGAACTACACCCATGATCTGTTCTGTTTGGAAACTTGAAACTGACTTCATACATTAAGTTATTATAACCCTGGGACTAGTTGGTTAAAAGTTATTCCAAAAATGACTAGGAAAGTAAAGTTAGTTCTGAGAAAAACTCTAGCATAACATATTTTGCAAATGCCATTCACTTTAAAAGTTTATTTAATGCAGTGAATTTTAAGTGTGACGTAAGTACCCAAATACTTTTGAGGTGCAACTGTAAATTTTCTTTTCTGTCCTGATCCCGCTTTTTTGTCCTTTTGAGGACCACATTGTCTCTGCATCTCCTGGGCCTTTGGCCCACTGGGCTAATTCAGATGGCGACTGCGACCGTGAGAACAGTTTTGGCGGGCTGTTGGATTAGTCTGTGAGCCTTTAGTGAACTAATTAATAAAAATGACCCCGGTGCGGAGAACAGAACTGTTGTCTTCGTTGTCACAAAGTCTCAACCCATCAACAGAGAGCCTAACAGGATCTCTGCACACACGCCATCCATCCCTAATTTGTTGGCCCGGGAAACTGTCAAAGCCATCTGGAATCAAGCTTGGAGTCGAGGTGTTTGTTCTGGTTTTAATGCGGTAGATTAATCAGATGCTGCCAGCCGAAAAGCGGAGTGTAAATGTAATGAAAGGGACATTGACTTATGTGATTGAAAACAAATGGGACTTTTGATTTGGACTGGTGCTGTCCTGTATGGCCTCTTTGAGTCTTTGATTTAATAATGTCATGATTATTTAGCGACCCCCCCCTGAGGTTTCTGATCATGCGCACAATGGAAGCACTGATGTTGTTTTATTCATTGTAAGAACCAATCTGCCTTGTAGACATGTTGATGTGTTTGCAATATAGATTATGTTTTTATAAGATCCCTCCCTCTCTCTCTCTCTCTCTCTCTCTCTCTCTCTCTGTCTTTTAATCCCCTGGTTCTCTTTCAAATATCCTCTCACAGAGCCACAGGCGCACAACACACACTTTCTGTAGCTCTAGAGTGTGAGAATAAAGATCTGAAGAGTCTTTCTGACCGGAGAATAATGGCTCTCTTGGTTTCCGGAGTGTTGCATTCATCTCGGTGGAATGCATTAACCATAGATTACCTGACAGTTAAACCCACTCATCTCACCACAATCCCTGCAGTACGACTAAGACTGTCAGGTAGATTGTTGCTACCTGATTGTATTAGATGACTGCACAATTGGTGAAATCCTTCCCTTTGATGCTGATGTATTTTTTTTTTTGCGTTACTTGGATTTGTGCGTTGTTTATATCCTTTACTTTCTATAATTTCTAACTTTTTTCTCAGACATTCAGGAACTGCGTTGGATTTTAGTAGAGCTTTTTAAAAACTAGTGCAGTGCACCACTGCACCATTGCAGTGGTGATTTATGGGGTTAAATGAGGTTGTTGCATGTCCATCATGATGAAATCTGTTCTGTTTATGGAATTCTTCACATCTGCATTTTTCATTGAAGTAATTGAAAAGAAAACAGAAACATGCTTTTGTGTGTATTCACCTTCATGGTTCATTGGCTTCAGCAGACCTGCCAGTGTTTCTGGAAACAATGTTCTCTGCATGACGACCCATCACCCTGGCAACTGTTGACAGGCAATCACGGCAACCTACTTCTGATGTCACAAAACATTTTTGTGACATCTAAAAAAAGTTTGTAGACGTTGCATTAACTTTATTACTTGGTGATAAGAACGTTAGTCAAACTTTGTGTTAATTCTGTTACATTTTTAAAACGTTCCATTAACAACTTTAGTATAATATATTAATTGTACTGCAAAAACATTTTTGATCACTTTAAGAGAACCGTTAGAGAATGTTAGCCATTGTTCTGAGAATGTTCCCTGTTAGCTGGGATAGTCCTTAGTGTTACCACTATTGGTCAGTTCACACGGCATGTTCACAGCTCAGAAAGTCAGAACAATTAGTTGACTGTGGATTGTGTTGATGAATGTGTGTGTGGACAGGGAGTTATGAAGGAAAACGCAGATGTTTGTGGAGTTTAGGAGAAGAATTTGGTGTGAACCCTGTGCTAGATATCGGACTGTTCTCAAGGTCATTTCCCAGTGTTTGGAGGAACACGGAGTGTCTGTTCTCCTTAAACAGTTGCTTGTATACTCTTGTCTGAAAAGTTGACTTCAAAGAATGTTGCTTTAGGCATGTATTTAGGGCAGCTCTGAGCAAACACATCAGGCCAATGTGCACACAAATACAGCTATCAAAAGCAACAGCTTCAAAATGTTGCCAATTTACCATTGCATTCTCGAAAAATAACTGTTGCATGTAATAAAAATCTGTCACTTTGAGAGGGGAAATGAGGTCAGAGTTTGTGTACTCTTAGATGATGTATTTTAAGGGCCAGCGAATCAACACGGAAGATTTTTTATCCTTTCCTTACGTACCATATGGAGAAACAACAGTTCAAAGACTGTCTACTTCGCTGTGATTACCAGTGCCTGTACAGTATAGAAGACCATCACTTAATTTTAAGCTTTAAGCTTTGGCAGTGATTCTTATCTACCATTTATTTGAGCTTTTCACGTGATAGTTAATCGTATTCAGTTGTTAGCGAAGCTACAAACGTTGCTGCACACAGACTGGCTCAGACTTCAACCAGAGCACATAAAGGCGAAAAACAAAGCACATGCAGGCACGCATTAGACGGCTGTTTGTAATTGCACTCGTACTGATGTTTCTGATTAACATTTAGTGTGGATGTTTGGAAACAAATATAATAGGAATATTAACTGAGGTTTAGGTAGCACACTGCAGTCTTTTCTGTGGGCTTGTGGTGCACAAGAGATTTCAAAGCTGAATTTATGTTGCTGATGTTGCCCGTTCAACTGCACCAATCTTCAGCTTACCTCCCAAATTATTGGGAGTGGAGACAAACAGTGTCTCCAGTACACCCAGGCCCATATTTCTAGTCAGAGTAACCTTATTTTAATTAAGTGAATTATATACAGTGCAAGACTCCCTGAACCCACAGTGAACCCACTCCTGGATCACTCTATTCATGGAGTCGTCCCAAGACTTTATGAAAGACATATGCTCGCATGGGCTTCACTACAAAATGTGGCATATATCTTCATTGTACGCATCACTGATTACAGTTAACTGAACATTACTCACATTCCTATAGGAAAGTTCATGGAAGGTCATGTTGACTTCGGAATGGCGGTTGTTTAGAGAGTCTGCTTGCTTTGATGGTTCACAAAAGTTACGCTGGGTTTGTTGTGGCTTTGTTTGCAAAGATTGTCATGCACCTACAGTACCGGCAGTGTGGTACCAGATCGATTGTGAGACGGTGTAGAAGCAGAAATAAATACACATTCAGCATTTGTATGGGTTATTTATCAAATTTGTACCACATTCGTACCGCATGCAACTAACAATGTTAGGTTTGTTAGGCCACCAATAACTTAAGAATAATGTTTTTGATATATATGATATACAGCTTTAAAAAGTTACTACTAATGTTACTGCAAGAACATTTTTATAACTTTGAGAGAACTTTAGCCAGCGTTCTGAGAATGTTCCTTGTTTGCTGGGAAGTCATTCATGATTCCGGTTCAAAAGTATTAATACATTTTTATTTGTGATTATGTGAGTTCATATTCTTATAATGTTGTGACATTTTGTGTATTATTTTGTAAATAATGTTGTGTATTATTTACTGTATCATTATTTACTGTATCACACATTGTTTGATTGTTTGATTGAATTTCAATCTCTATAACTAAGAATAAAAAGAATAAGAATTGATTTCGTTTCATTAAGAAAAGACATAAATTTGCATGTTAGTACAGTGTTATCTGTTGCGTTTAGCAGAATTAGCCTCAGTCTTATATAAATGTGTTACGGCCAACCGTGTAAAATTTAACAACATTGTTGCTTTCTGAAGGTCTGGTACAGACTGTTACAATGGCAGAAAATGGTGATATGTGCCAAATGCTGTTAAAAAATGTTGATGTATCATATAAAAGCTTAAAACATGGAAAGTGGATAAATTGTCGGGTTTCCTATGGGAACAGCAGTCAACTCTGCATTTGTGGATCTTGTGCGGTCCAAGGAATTTTGTGTTTTTGGCCGTGGCGTACAGAGACAAAAGATTTGCCTGAGGACCAGCAGAGCTGCCTGCGTCCTGCCTCCTTAAATGTGTAGTTTAACGTGAAATACAGGCTGTCAAAAATTGTCTCGGTAAGCAGCAATAAATCACGACAAGTGCTTCATTGTGTCTTATTCAGGAGAAAGCCAAAGATACAGTCCTGAAGTGATTACCCCACCATAGTGGTTTCTGTTCGGATTCCTTGGATGAACTTTTTGTGGATGTGTTGTTCAATGCCCAAAAGTGCTGCCTCAGCTCTCTTCATGATTGACGACGAGAAAAAATGTAGAAATCGTTCCGTCTACACCACCCGCAAATCAAGGGCTGTGCATTGTTTAGTGTTGTGTTTGGACCTCACATCTATTAAAACTGCCCCCATAATACACGATTCAAAAACCACATTTGTCCATCGAGAAGTAACGAATGGATTGGAGACTATTCTGCATGCTGGTTTAAATATGTTGTACAACACATCGCAGGCACCGCTGAAAGTAAAACAGATGCCTCTAGATGTTTTTAAAGCTGTGGTTTCTGATTTAGGCAAGTATTGTGTGTTTTAAAAGCAAAGTTTGGCTCTATCTGCAAAACTAAGTACTGGTGCGTGAGACATGTCAACTGCAGATTGTAAAAGACTGAATTTATTTAAAATTCAGATCTAACTTGATGTCCGTTTACCAAATGGTATCAAATGGTAATAAAAATAAACTCTGGTTATAGCTTTATTAAACGGCCCAGTTGACTTTTTAAATAGGGCAGTTTGAAAGTTAGTTGTGAAGGTTTGGAAGTTTTGTTTTACAGTATGTTGGCTGTACCTGTATCTGTAATGAAACCAGACTACATAAATGACAGCTGTGGGCCCTCATTCTGTCTACATGTATTATAAGAGCAGAGCTTCAGCTCACGTTTTCAGAGCTACTTTGGAGCCTGTAGCTTCTCTTAGGTTGAAGGCAGGAGGTGGTGGGCCAACTTTAGCTCTCCGTCATGACCCAGAAATGAAACATAATCCTACTGTGCAGCCATTCTTTGGACCCGTCCCTTTTACATACTTTGTGATGGCACTTTTATCCATAACCCAGCTTCTCTGAATGTTGGTGAACATTCTCTAAAAGTTCTCTCAAAGTTTTTGCAGGAAAGTCAGTAGACCATTTTTTAACTATATATATATATATATGTTTTACAAATGTTCTTGTAACCAAACAATAATGCTAATACCATGTCTAAAAAAACACTGGACACTTTGAATGTTCCTACAACATTAAACAGTAGGGACACGTTCCTACAACCTAAAATTGTTAGCTGGTAAGAGCTTTGGCTATCATGTGAGACCTGAATCTTTAACCAATCAATTGAGCTTAAGTTTTACTGGCGAGTTAAATCTGCTGGATCCCATGATTCTTCATTAATCCCTTGCTCCCTTCGTTCCTCTCTCTCTCTCTCTCTCTCTCTCTCTCTCTCTCTCTCTCTCTCTCTCTCTTGCGGATACAATAATCTTGTTCTTTGAGTAAGTTCAGCTTGAGTCTTACAGCATGTTCAAATCCCTCATTACTCTCAATACTGCTATTTGTTCAGCAGCCTTTAATTCTACTTGTTTGTGCTCTGATTTTTTTACAGATGATGAAACACATGAACACATTTTCTTCCACTTTCCATCTAAGTTCTTAATGTTTTCTTATATAACACCCTGTAAAGTTCCCTGAATGTTGGTTAACCTTCTCTAAAAGTTCTCTCAAAGTTATCAAAAAACATACTTGCAGTAATATTAGTAGAACTTTTTACAATTTTATATTATGTTATCTTATATGCTACCGCCAGTGTAGAGCATTTTAAATCATTCACTTTGGAGGTTCGTTATAGTTAGAATGCTCCCTTTGTAGACAGCAAGGGTGCTCACTAGGTTTTAGAACGGAGCTACTGTATACATTTTTATCTATGAAGAAATGACTGGTTTTAAATAGGATGATTTTTGAAACATGACGGCAGAAGACAAAAAAAGATAAATCCCTCACTCACAGACCACGACCTTACTAGTTCAGTAATCTGGCCTGTTTTGATAGCTGGTAGATGAGAATTATCATCGCCAGCTTTGCACTTAAATGTGTTTTCCCAAAACTGAAAGTAAGAACCGTTTAACCAAAACTGCTGTATGCTTTGTTCAGTAGTTTGAGTTAAACGGCTCTTACTCTGTTTTTGGAAGAAGCAGAGCTGTAGATTTGTAATTACTGCTGAATTATTAAAGGTAAAATTGAGCTAATAGTGGCTCTCAGTAACGTTGGCTTGTGCACTCATGTTTTAATGTGGTTTTGTGTCTATGAGCAGTGGCTTCTCTCTGCCTCTTCATCAGATTACCCCCAAACCGGAAAAATAGTAGAACCATAATTTGACCGAAATGTCTCAAAGCTTCAGTAGGTCTCAACCCAACATTCAGATCTTCTCATAGGTCTGGTGGTTCCCCTTTGCCAATGCAATGCAGGTTATGCAATGATAGATTTGCTGTGCTAACGGGAGGAAAAGAGACACGTTACGGTTTTCCAGCTATAGTGTGTAATTTATTTTTTAGTTTACTTAAAGATGCAGTAAGTTGCCGTAAGCTGCTGTTTGTGAAAATTGAAATCAACACACAGACAATTTTATGCATATTTGCTAGATGTCTGTTCTGGTTGTATGGCTGTGTATGTACTAGAAAAAAGCAAAGTGGATTGGACCAGTCACCACAACATCATAACACTCTTGTAGCCAATAAGCAATAGGGGCGTTTACGTTAACTGTTATTTTGAAGGTGGAGCAATGAAGGGAGGAGTTTGTTTGGGTGTGGAGTCTGTGAAACTAAGTGCTGTGCTGCGTGTTAAGAGCATCAACCAAACCCAATGGTTCTTTTTATAGCTCATCAAGCACCTGTGCCCTTTATTACTGCCCTCCATGTTCCTCAGCTTTAAAGGTTTGGGTCAGCAGAATTCTAAATATCACGCTATCAAGGCTGTTCTGGATAGAGGTAGTGCACTGACAGTTTCATATCGAGAGACCTGCATCAGCCGCTGCCCTTACAAAGCAATCCAGAGCACAACACGCGGGTTCGGACGCCTTTCATGTCACAGGTGCTATAGAAATCTAGCCTGTGCGCTACTTCTGATGCAGACACCATATGTGGCCTCACATGGACGTCCGTATGGACGTGTATTACAGACAGCATAAATCTTCCTGTCTTGAGACCGCATGCTCTGCTGTGCATATTCGTGCCTTGTTCTTGAAGTCCTAAAATGCATTTCACAGCATTGCATAACTTGAGATCAGAAGGATTGTGATTAGGATGGAGGGATCTTCCCAGCTAACCATTTAAGGTTGTAAGAACGCTTTCCTAACATTTCCATTAAGTAACAAAAATGTTATTTTTAAAGTTCTAGGAACGTTTAAAACGCCTTATTTTTTAAATGTTGTCATAACCTTATTGTTTGGATCCCAGTAGATACAAAAACGAACGTTCCTAGAACTTTCAAAATAACATTTTAAACATTTTTGTGACGAAATGAAAATATTATGGAAATGACAAGGATGCAGAAATATCATATTTATATATATTTAAAAAATATTTATGTATATTTAAAAAACGCAAAACTTACACTAAAACACACTAGATGCACTAAAAAAAACTCTGATTTGATCCTTTTATGTTACATGGCAAAGTGATTCCTTGAAAGGAAAAATCATTAGACAAGAATTTGTCCTGAGGTGCTATAATTCATGAGGAAAGCAGGTACAATACTAGCTCTTCCTGAATTCCCTGTTCTTGTATTGCTGCATTGAGTGCATCCAAGCCTCGCCTCTTGCAACTGATTTAGATGTCTCGGCTATCCCATATCAATGCAGGTAGGATCAATAAGATCTAGACACCCAGAACTCACATGTGGTACGTGCTTGGCTTACACCTAAAAGACAGGATGGATAAAGAAGAGGTGAAAGGTCATGAGGGGGGGCAGGTGGCCGTGTAGGTGACCTCTGATCCCAGACCCCACATGGTGGTCACACTCACTGGCTTATCAGATTAGACTTACTCTTGCACAGAGGGTCTATATTCTGCTAAAATTACATGACAGTGTATAATATTACTACACTTAGCTATGGCGACGTTTTCACATTTCTTATCTGTTATATTAATAAACACATATTAATAAACACACTCACATTCTGTTTATGACTAATCCTAAATAGGATTAGGTGGGTTTTAGTTTTTTTTAGGTGGGGTTAGTTTTATTTTGATGTTGCTTCTAAAATTCTTGGGAAACAAATAGACCCGAATAAGAAAATTGTTTATAGACAGTGAGATTATAAATGTTATATAATTTTTGTGATTAGATTTGGTCTCGGAAGAATCTGATGAGAATATTCCAAGTTTATATAGAAATCTCAGATTTGCAGTATATGGTGTTTGAGACACCATTGAGATCTCTTTATAAACTTGTAGGAGACAAGTGTGAAAGTATTACGATCTGTTTCTCAGGAGAAATTCTTGGCAGTGGAAACTTGCCTGAAGTAGAGCAAACAGACCCTCAGATATTTAGCTAAGAGATGTATCTCTCTATCTAGAGAATGTGTGATCCCACAATCGCCACTTAAGCCCGACACATAATTCAGCTGTTTGCAATCAGATAACATGCTGTTTAATCTAATCGGTGACAAATAAGGCCTCAGTTTGGAGACGCCCTGTTGTGCCAGTTTGTTTGTCATGGGAAACGTGTTATCGCCCCTCATTCTATACTGCAAGATAACAAATCACGCAGAGCTCTTGGGCTTCTTGTTAAAGCTGCAATCCATAACTTTTACCCCTCTGTTACATCTCTGTTTGAAACATGATGATTATTATAAACCTGCTCTTGTGAATCAGGGTGAGGTAAGGAGATCGTGCTGAACACTGATCTGTCACATACTTGCTCAATAAATGATTTTTGTTACTATTTAACCTAAAAAAGTTATAGATTGTAGGTAGATTTAGCAGCTTTAAATAAACACATATTTTGCTGAAGGTTTTACGGGAAGAAAACAAAATCTCACAAAAGCAGCTCTTCAGCTCAGAGGAACCTGATAAAGTGTTAGATGTATGACGTTCTTCTCAGATAAGTATGCAGTGTGCAGCATGCAGTACACAAAGGCTTGCAGGCTTCTCTTACCCAACATGTGGATGGTCTGAAAAGTCATTCATTCTGTTTACAGGCGACGCTAATGTTTGTTGTAATGTGTCGCTGAAAATGTGATATTCAGATGTCATTTGCACCAACCGTACAGAACGGGGCAAATATGATGTCATTATTATTGTTTGTGCAAAAAGCGATTGAAACAACTTTTATTAAAGCCCACACAGAACAATAACACAATTCTGTTTCATTTATTCATCAGTGTATTCTGAAGTAAACCTTCACTCACAGAACAATGACGACAGGATATTGAGAAAATTGTCTTTTCTGTTTTAATTGTTTTTGCAGCTGAATAAACAGCCTTTTTGAAGAATATTGCAGACACGGGCCCATAATAACAGTGATATCCTCTTACAGTTTAATTCTGAAGTATTTATTCCCATCTTGCGCTCATGGCTGACCCTCAGGTTAAGTGCATTTGGCATCATTTCTAAAAACTAACACAGTATTTGTATTTGCATATTCCAATTCACAAGTCTTATGCATCAGAACCAGAAATCATTCATTCAGAAGAATAAATATACATGGATGGAAATTTGAGTTGCTTACTGGCGTCCACTTTTAAATTAACATTTAAGATTGTCATCAGTAACAATGTAAGAAACAGACCAAACTTTAAGACATTATTTCTTAATGCTGGCTGAAGGTCTCTTCACATCCTGATAGCAATCACTAAGTATTGTTCTCTAAATATATTTATATAATTTGTGAAAAGATTTGTGAAAAGATACACACAAGACTGTAAAATGTTAATTACTGCATTTAGTCCGACTACTTGTCTGTCAAATATGTATTTGAATCAAGTTTATGTGTATTGGAGGAGGTGTGGCTTTGGAGATCGCTCTGAAGAGAGGGTGGGATCTTATGCTTTCAAAGCTAGCTTGCTATTGCTAGCCTCCCAAAATTGCCTCCTCTTATTTTAAGAGCAGCTATCAGATTAAATGTAAAGAAGTTTGAGTATCAGTAACATCAAACGTCATTGGTTCTCCACCGTCACATGTCTAAACAACATGACGTCAAACGTTGTCATTACGTGTCTGAATTTATAGCTCCTCTGAAGACTTCAGATCTTCTTCACCTGTTAGTGGTTCTTATAGACATAACTGTTTATGACATCAAGGAACTATTACTGTTCCTTGATGTCAAATCAGCATGTTTATATCATGATCTGAATTATAAGGTAGGGTGCTGGGGAGATAGCAGGATCTCCTTTTGATGGAGGGGACGGCTGTGCTCCATTTCCTGGTTGAGGTACTTGTCACCTGTTTGTATTTCCACAGATCAGTCGTCATGCTTTTATGATTGAAATCCCTCATGAGGAAAAACCCCAGGACATGGAGAAACCATTTCCAGGTCTTCCAGGTTGTGACTGTTCAAAGTTCTCCTGCATTGCTTTTGCATTTATCTGGGGCAGGATATAACCTCCAATATAAATGTAGAAATAAAATGCAGTCCAGGAAGAGTCAGGAGTTCTGCAGAAAAGGTTGAAATATCTCAGATCTGAAAACTAGTGGCTCCTTGAAATAGGAGTTCTATCTGTGCACCAGCTGTTGTGTGTGAGAAAATACACGGCACGTCCTTTTGTTTTCTTACTAAACAGTGGGTTGCCATTTGCCTTAAGCAGCTGGAACTTCACTGGCCGGGCTGCTTGTTCTGAAGTGCGCTGGTTCTGTGAAGCAAAACGAGTTTCATGCATATTCTGGTTTGAGCCACAGCATTCAGCAATGTGTTCTGGTCACTAGTGATGTAATGTTGGAAAGGAATCTAGCTCGTCCCCACCTAACAATTTTCCCTACTGTTTCTATTAAGTAATACAATAAAAACTTTATTTTGGATGTACTAGGAATACATATTGTTATTTTTATAAAAAGGTATTATTAAGTTTTTACAATGCCTAAAAACCTGGACGTTTTGAACATTCTTGGAAGCATTTTTCCAGCTTAATGGAAATGTTAGAGAAATGTTCTTACAACCTAAACATGTTAGTTGTGATGGTTGGCACAGACGTGGTTTTCAACAAGAAACCGTATGAGAATTCACATCTGTTCTGATCTACTTCCTGTTGTTTCTGTGTTTATTTTTTTGAGGGGAATTTGATTTATATGTCCCCTCTGAATGTCTTGTTGTGTGTGAGGCTTATTTTAACTTATATATGTCATTATGCAGTCTAGTCGAATCTGTTGTGGTAATGGCTCCATTTTAATGAAAAAAGTGTGACAGTTGTATGCATTAACATCTAATCATCAGCCAGAAAAAAGGTTCAGGCCTCAGTTAAATATTTCATAAGGCTGTACACACTGCAGCCTTTCTTAAAGGTTCATAAATGGGTTTGTTGATGTGGATGACTTAATTATTATTTTAGGTCCAGAGGGCCCTTTACAGCTGCGTTCACTTTGTGCATACAAACATGCATTAGTCACCTCATCTATCATAATGTGCAGCGCACAGACTTTTGTCACACCTTATAAAATGCCACAATTTGATCGTTGACCTCAAGC
Source organism: Chromobotia macracanthus (assembly GCA_036877525.1). NCBI lineage: Eukaryota > Metazoa > Chordata > Actinopteri > Cypriniformes > Botiidae > Chromobotia > Chromobotia macracanthus. Next base: position 3,936,215 of record JAZGTH010000080.1, on the reverse strand, counting down.
TGTATGAAATTGCAGATCTCTTGTGTCATTTTAATTGCAGGATGTCCACAGAGCTTTAATCCTTCTGTTCTAAACAGATTCTGTTTTTCTGTTTTATTCTAAAAAGCAAGAGTTTATCCGGATGTTGAACTCAGAGAGGTCACTATATCCTCTAGGGACCGTGTGCAGGCCACTAATGAATCGTCTGTTGATGTCCTAGCACAAGTACCTGCAAAACCAGAGAAGTGAATCTAAACACACTCCGGGTCACACCGTCTCCTTCACGAGTGTGTGTATTTTTCTGTGTTCAACCCTGGCATGAACCTGAGGAGAAATGGCCTCCGCTGGGACCGTCCACTGTTCTAAAAACAGTCGCCTGAGGGCCGTGGCCCAACACACCATAGCAGGGCTTGGCTCGCGGCAGCCACCATTCCCGGCGGTCATCACAGGAAATGGTGTTTATCGGCCAGCGGTGCAACCAGCGTGTGTTTACGTGTCGAGGATGGCTTCAGTAAGCTGATATTAACTCCCCGACCTACCGACCTAACAATTTTAGGTCGTAAGATTGTTTCCAATAAGTAACCAAAATGTTATTTTGAATGTTCTAGGATTGTTCAAACCCTCCAGCTTTTTTTTGATGTTTTATTAACATTATCGCTTGGTTGTAAGAATGTTTTTCAAACATTTTTTATTCTGTAACATTTTTAAATGTTCCACTAACTACTTAAGAATAACATTTTTGATATTTTTTATATATCATACATATGATTAAAAAAACCCTGCTGCAAGAACTTTTTGATAACTTTTGATACTGTTTAGCTGGGTAAACGATTATTTTAAAGTGACAGCATCACGCCACACCGCACACAATACCGTCCTTCTGTCTGGACTGTTGTTGGTTTTGCTCTCAACTTGTTTTGAGGTTGTCATGCTCTGTAATTACAGATATATTATTCTTGAGATGAAAAGATGGAAAAAATTGAACAGAGAGGAAGACGGAACCTCAGGAGGGATAATGAAAGCTTTGCTTAATGAAGGCAAGAAACACAAGATGTTACATGAGCTCTCTGAGTTCTGTGTATTTAAAGAACGTGGTTCTTGCAGAATGTTTTCAGCCTTTTAGGCCCAGTTTATATTCTGCACAGACAGATTTGAATTGACATGTTATGAATTCATTCACTCCTAAAAGTACTACAAGTAGTTCACAAACGTTTTAGTTTTTCGAATGCCAGATCTGACATCATTGCCGTACAGTGTCAGTGGTTTTTATGACAGAATGTCACTGACTTGAGACATTTTAATGCTTGTAAGTGCAGATAATATTGTAGCAGATGAGGTGTATTCATTTGTGTTAGTGTATTTATGAATGCATTTAAGTCATCAAAATGCAAGGCAGTATTTATTCTTCATTTACAGGGTTTCTTTACTAATGTGAGTAGATTATGTGCTGTTATTCCTGGATGCTAGTTTGTATGATTTAGAGAACATCTGTAACGTCCTCAGTTCCACTGTTGTTCAGCTCTAATGCTGTTCTTCATTTAACTGTTGAGTCCTTTAAACAGAAACACAGTGTAAACAGAAGTTTCCATGCAGCAGAGACGAACTGAATGTGCCAGTTTGTGATGGAGCCGGAGGCGAGCGGGTTTATTTTTCTCTCCAGCTGAGACGATGATTAAAGTCCGCTGAATTGTTCGTCAAGTGCTCTCCAGGTCCCTGCTCAGCAGTAACACACCTTTCCATTGTCATGTGTATCTGAAGCGTGAAGTGCCTGCGGCCACGTGGAGAAACAACACGTTTATTCAGTTCATTAGCCGCAGTTTCTGAGTGTCGTTTGCAAATAGTGTGAACTCAGCTAACAGTGAATGTTCTCTGAATGTTGGGTAATGTTCTCTGAATGTTGGGTAACGTTCTCAAAAAGCTTTCTCAGTTATCAAAAAGTGGTCTTGCAGTAACATTAGTAGAACGTTATAAATCATATATTTCAAAAACTTTAAATTGTTAGTGGAACGTTTTTAAAACGTAGATGTTGTAAATACAACATCTAAAAAGCGTGGGTGTGGTCCAGGTAAGGGGCGGTGGCTGTACACCTTCTGGTTTGTGGGGCAAAAGGGGTGGTGGTTTCTTTCAGCAGCATAGCGTTACTAAAACATGCAACCATGAAGCATGCTTATTTTCCATAATTTGCTTGTTTTAAAACTCCTCCTCACCTGTTTTTGAAAACTCATGAGACTGGCTGAAGGCCGGCAACAGATGGTGAGCTCTTAGTTCCATCATATATGTAGAAATAGTGATGCTTACCTCAGTTTATGTGATATGATGAGATATAATTTAATTGCGGTATTGCAGATGCACATAAATAAATAGAACCCACCTTCCCCCTTCACACACCTTATACATTAATCTCTTTCTTCTCCGTATCTCTTAAGTAATTTAATTTTGGCCATGAATTATTCCATCAGATGTTCCCTTGTGATGTGAGCTGTTTGACAGACACATCACTGTGAGATCATATGAAGATCTGAGCTTTAGTTATTCTCCTAAATCTGTTTAGATTTATTGACTGAAATGCACTCACAACAACTACAGAGGCATGAGCGTCATTTTTGTGGCCATCGTTGATTTTGTTTGTTTCCTCATAAATATACGCTTTGAATTTTGATTTACAAATTGGGAAACAACCATGAACAAATAAAAGACTGGCTGTGACAACAAAACAGACTTCATGCCTCTTCAGGAGAGAAACATCATCATGATTTCTGTAACTTAAAAACATTGCTGTCATCTTCATTGCTGTCTGGGGGAAAAGTATTTCTCTTGTATTTCTCTTTACTCTTGTGCCTTAATTATCGTGTTACTTTGGTTTACAAAACTTTGATCATAAAAGAAGCAAATTGTGTAATTGCTCTGTGTTTAAAGAAAAAAGGAAAACTAGCCATATTCTGTCAGATGCAATGCCAGTAACTCAGGGCTAGGAATATGCAAAGCAGACTGAATGAAGGGCTGTAGCTGCTCATAGAGACTCTGCAGTGGCTGAAAGTGGAAATCCAGGACATCACCGTTCTGGCTCCCTCTGCTGAGCTGTGCACAGTTCACCTAAAAATGGAGATACTGTCATCATGTACTCACCATCAAGTCATTTCAAACCCCTGTGATGTTTTTCTTTTGTGGAGCTCAAAGTTTAGCAGAATGTTGATGTTACATTTCTTCGTACAGTACAGTGAAACTGAATAGCAACTGGGGATGGCCAGCTAACAATTTTAGGTTGTAAGAACGTTTCCTTAATGTTTCCATTAAGTAACAAAAACATTAATAATGTTATTTTGAAAGTTCAAAATAACTTTTGTGGTTTATGGAGGAAGAAACATGAGGGTGAGTAAATGATAACAGATGTTCATTTTGGGGTGAACTGTTCCTTTAAATCTGGACATGCTGAGTACAAGAAAACTGTGATGAAGCTGTTAGCTTTTGCCTTGAGCACAAGCATGAGTGAAGTTGTGCCCACTAAATCTACTGACCAGCGTACACGTTGACATTCAACTGAAAACAATATGTCCAGTAGCCAATTGATGTGTACATAAAGTGTCAAGTCCATTTACATTCCAGCTGTTTTCATGGAGGCCACAGAAAATGTACCACAATTGTAATTTGGAGTCAGGTCCTGCCAGCTGACTGCACTGACCTCATCTGAACCATATAAATGTTGCTTTCCATCTTTTTGTGAAGAGGCCATATGAAGACCACAATGCAGCGGAAAAACCCTGCTGTTTTCCTGCACGACCTTTCAGCAGCCCATCTGACGTGGGTGCCAGGCGGCAGGCTGCGGGTGCAATTCACTACCGCATGCGCGTTGTGTTTGTGCATTCACGGCACCATAAACCACATCAGCATTGTTAGAGCCCATAGTATGCATGGCTCACATTATTCTGTCTTTACTAACTTCCCTTGAGCCTCCCACATAATTCTCAGTTTAATGTATATGGATTCGTTCACTGAATAGCCCGTGGATTTGGTTTACAACTGGTCTAAATATGCTTGAAATATATGAGATACTTTTAAATTGTATGTCAAGAGTAGACAGTGACTTGGCTTGAAATGACAGACAGATATGAAGAACAGACTCGGCAGTAACAGTTAAAAGGGGTGAGGTAATCTAACGTTCCCTAACGTTAGTAACGTTGTTTGTTAAATGTTTTAAAAATGTTACAGAATTAAAAAATCTTTAAATAACATTTTATAACCAAGCATTAATGTAAATACAAAGTATAAAACATTGACTTTTTGAATGTTCCTTGAATGTTCCTTTACATTTGGTACCTAACATTGGTTCCTTAACATTTAAGAGCATTAGGAAAGGGTTCTTAAGACCTCAGACAGTTAGGTGGGAGTGTATAAAGCTCAATCACCATTGTGTCTTTAGAGAAATCCTTCACCCAAAAAAGATTTTATGCTTTTCCTAGACACACATCATGTGACAAACCAAGCGGAAGGTGCAAAGCTCAGCTGTGGTCTAGTAACAGGAAAACTCTCAGGTTTGTTGTTCCTCTAGCATCAGAGAAGAGTCTTGCTGGGATCAGTCATCACTGTAGCTCTCAAAGACTGATCCGATGATGGAGTCACATCACTGTCAAAGCCAACATCTCACTCGTCCAGCTGCCTGTCAGCACTGTGATCTCATGCGTGGCTTTCTGATGTTTTAAAGACATTAGTCTTAAGTAGTTAGTGGAATGTTTTAAAAACATTACAGAATTAAAATATGTTTGAGTAATGTTCTTTTAACAATGCAATAAGGTTAATGCAGCGTTTAAAAACGAAGTTTCTAGAGCTTTCAAAATAACATTTTGTAATGTTTTTGTTACTTATATTATAATATTACCACAATATAATATTATAAAATAATATGAATTTTTATGCAGTAATATTTTTGTATCTGTTTGGAAGGTTGTTTTCACAGTGCCCATCAAATACCTGGAAGCGACGTTTGTATTTTCCTTTACCATTTTGTCCATTTATTCCATCTTCTGAACAGAAACGTGCCGCTTTATGCATGTGTGACAGTGTAAGAGAACCGTGTCTTTAACTTGGCGTTTCAAAAACAGAGGGGCTGTGTAAGCGACACTGATCTGAGCTCAAGTGCAGAGCTTCTTTACGGAGACTCATGTGAGGTGTGAGGGGTCAGTGCGAAGGTTCGAGCCGTTTACATTTCCTAAGGTGCTTTCGGCATGTTTATTGTTCCAGTTAAAATGACCACAAGAAATATTTAGTCTTTACATTCTCATGGGGGGAATTTGTTAGGTGGCACGGGTGTTAGTTTTGACAGATAGTGTAAGCTCGACACTCACTTTCAGCTTAAATAGACCTAACAAAGGTAAATAGGTCCCCAATATCTCTGTTTCTCCTCTCCAACATCTCTGAAGGTTCTCTCAAAGTTATCAGAAACGTTCTTGCAGGAGCATTAGTAGGACTTAATGGAAATGTTAGAGAAACATTCTTGCAACCTAAAATTGTTAGCTGGGTCTTTAAGATCTCCAGTCTATCACTCCTCTCTCTATATGGTTTGATGCCTTAATCATCTCCAGCTGTGGGGGCCAGATGAAAGACAAACACTGCAGACGAGAGAAAAAGGGGAACCATATAGTTCCTCTGCACTGGTCCTCCTGGTGTCATTAGTCGTTTTTATGCTGAATTGCCCATCGTCTGATCTCCTGCCAAAAATCTGCACCTTACCACAGCTGAAAGTACCTGCTGCCTTCACTGAGGTCACAGTCAAGGCCAGAGATGAAAAGCTGAAGTCTGTGTTATTTCAGAAACCAAAACCTTTCAGAAGTCCTCCAACCCCACTATTTACATGCAAAGCTTGTGACTTTACGCCACACCTGACAGATTTCAGTGGACTACCACAGTATAAAACACCAAACATGACCAGTTGCTGTCAGTCTCATATTTGAACCCTTACCTTGCTTTTCTTGGTTACCAAATTTACTTTGGATTCTCCGTGTGGCCTTTATGGAAGTGTGCCTTGACAGAGAAAAATGCTTGAGGAATGAAATCATCATCATATTTAAAATTACCGCCAGAATTATGACTTTCCCCTCAATTTTAATTAATAATGTCTTTTATTAAATAAAATCTTTTGTGCAAAATATTTCAGTTTCACTACAGTTAGGCATCGTTTTCTTTTTTTGTTTATGTTAATTCTGACATTTGGTCAATTAAGTCCCCAGATTTCTTTCATAAAATACCACAATTATATCTATAGCTCAAAGGGTTTAGAAACTGCAGTCATTTCTGTGTGCTTATAATTTTCATAGTTTCTGCACAATGTGTATTTTTTAAAATCCTGTCATTAAAAAAGGACACATTGTGCATCTCTAGCACAGTTAGCGTCAGGTCAAACCAGATTACGGGTGAATGTCAAACGAGACGCAGGTTTTTGCACCTAAATGTCACTCTCAAAACGCTGCAAGTGTTTAGTGGGTACACGTGAGATTATTTTGGGAAAGCTCTTGATGATCTCGTCCTGGCGGGCGGCTTAAATCCATGCAGGCCCAGGATAAAACGCAGCTCCTTTGCATAAAGTAATTAGTGCACTTAGTGATCTTGACTTGATGTATATGATGTTTTACCGGCATCCCATTTCACTGCAGATCTCTGTTAATGGACATCTGGAGAGTGCCACATACTTCACACATGTGGAGGAGCTCTGGTGATGGTCATGCCGGTCCATTACTCAAAGGAAGTATGCAGAAGTGATGGTTGCTAACACAAAACAAAGACATGAGCTTAGTTCCGTGGTCTAATGTTGCAGTAGATGCAGGTCACCGTGACCTTTGGGATTATTGCCAGCCACTTGAAAGGGTGTTGTAGAGAAATCAGGTTGGAGAGAATGCATCTGGTGTGTGTCATAGCACGTGTCTGTGTTGTTATTTGGCGTTTTGTTCCAGTGCAAATGCTCCGGTGATCTCTGAGCAATGCTTGGCAGTGAATCTATGACTGATTCACCAGCTGTGAGTCTGTTGTGTTTTATGCAATAAAACTGTTAGCTGTTTCAACAGAGAAGTCGCATGTTGGAAGATGTGAAGATGTGTTGTTTTGTAGATACAAGAGATGAACAGAGGTTTAGTGTTTACTGATGAGAAATGGACAGATAAATCACAGGATTGAACTAAATAAGACAAAAGGGTAGTAAGATAAGAAGGTAAAAAAGTCAAATCTTAAGATTTGCCTGTTACAATATGACGTTTTTGTAATTTTGTATTGTCAACTAAAAATGTTATTTTCTTTATTTTATGAAGTCAAAGTTTAAAGGACAAAAATGGCTATATATATATATATGGAAAAATGACTTGCGTCACACACACACACACGTTTTATATATATAGGTATGTATTATATATACACCTATATACACCTATATATATTTATAGGTAAAGTCTTCAGCCAGCAAGACAAGATGTTACATGTCAGATGTTTCATCTGTGTAGGTAATGAGAGATTTGTAGCTTTCACTGCAGCTGTCGGTCAAGAGGGCAGATAATAGTAGGAGGTGTGTTAACCCCCAACCCCTCCATCTCCCTGAACTCCACAGGTCTGTGAAGACAAGCCAAAAGTGAGACAGAAAGCCCAGTAACAGCTGTTACAACTCATAGTATGTCCCTTAATATATTTTTATATATTTACATATTTCAATATGCATATATATGTCCCTGTCTTTCCCTTTTCAACACTTTCTCTCAGTCACACACATCTCTGTACACACATTTCCATCCATCTTTAAGAGTTTGTTTTCATTCAGATCTTTTCATGTTTGTTTTTTTCTATTAGTCTGTTATAATGTGTCCTGCAGGTTTGTGAATCGTCCATCAGTGAGCTGTTTCGGTCTGTCTGAAGTCACGTGATGTGAATGATCGCTTCTTTACAGTGCGGTATTGAAACGATTGGGAGTGCAGTGTTTTCTGTCTGAGCTCTTATTTGACCTTCTATGGAATGAAATATCCCAGCTATCAATTTGCGTTCTCCTTTTAAAATGTAAAATGTTATTTTAAAATTAATAACGTTGAGAGAACTGTAGCCAGTGTTTTGGAAATGTTCGCTGTTATCTGGGATAGCACCAGACTGAAATATGAAAGCCATATTGTGCCCATAAGAGAATGATGTCATGGTTAATATCGAGTTCTAGATTTTGTACACAAGTTGTACTCTTTATGAATCGTTTTGAACCAATAGCATAACTTGGTTTTTAAACAAATAATTAACCTAGAAATAACATTTCCGATATCATTTTTTATCTTTTGGTAACTGAAGCTGTCAGAAGCACTATACGTTTTCCATAACTGTAAAATATCTTTCTCACACATCAGTAGAATAATGCTTTAGAAGGCGATATATTGCATAAAGTTGGTGTGATGTCTGGTGTTGCTCATCTCTTATTATTTTGAAATAATCTTTTTTCTTTTCCTCTTCCTGTTTAGTTCAGCCTGTTTCCTGTTTGTCAAACAGCACCTATTAAATATTTGTTTCACTACAATAACTAACATGTCAAATCTGCACACAGACTTTAAGACTTTAACACCTTTAAGGATTGACAAACTGGTAAATAATTTTCTTTTTAAAACCAACAAGAAGTCGTTTTCCTAATACAAGTGGTTCTGGTGTTATTTATTTGTGATCATGTCCAGTCAGGGTTGATTATGTTGTCAGGTCAATTTAAAAGTTTTATTAGCATCAGCATTTTTTACTCTTTCGGGTTTCTTCACTGTACTTGGGTTCTGCAGTTCAGTCCACAGTATGAACGACTTTTATGGCATTTTTATTATGTTTTGTGTAGTTATGGATCAGCTCTTCTCTTAGGCGCTATTAGTGTGTTGTTGTGTTTTATCCTTTTATAGTTTCCATGGTTCCTATTTGTGGATTTAAATGCAAATCACGTTATCAGCAGTGAAGGTGAGATGTTTCTTCTCTTTGTTTTTTTGTGAGATCATGCACTTCAGTTGGGTTCAGTGTTACGTCACTGTATCATGCCATGGTTTGTCTGAGAGACGTCCACATGACTGAAAAGAGAATCACTATGTGACCTCAGTGCCAAGTTGCAAGTTAAGCAAATTAAAAACCTTGAGTGACTTTCAGTCAGTGGTTTGTTGGCAGACATTTTGCAGACAGAAGCCTTTGCGTTCTCATTCCAAGGTGGTCAGTGAATCAAAACCGCATCAGTCATATCTCACAGTTTTACATTAGCCACTAACCAAGCCGCTTAGCCTTGAGAAAATCCAATGCAGTGAAACCAAAAACAAAACTAACAAAAGCAAAAACTAACTAGTACTGGACAGTCTTATTCTGTCTCCATATAAATCTTGTATCTGCTTACTTGAATGTTTCTTTTTCTTCTCAGAGGAGTCAGGAGAAATTGTGGGTAAACTACAAACTCCACAAGGCTGTGTTGGATTCCTTTGGCTTGTTCTGTGGCAACAGATCATCTAGCCAATGTTATGCTTGGTGTACTCGGGGCGACTCGAATCTTTCACACGTTGAGAGAAGAGACGGGAACAGTTTTCTCCACCGGAACGTGTCCAACCTCCTCACTCGTCTCATTTTCACGCCCTAAAAGAAATCCCTGTGCTCGCAGTAAACACTAAACCTTTCTTCTGCAAGCGGAGGAGAAATATAGTGATGGTTTAGAAGTGTGGAGGTTTTTGAGGTTGAAACGTTTTCTTCTATCCCAGACTAATGTGTAGAGATAAATGTGAACACTGTGATTTTGTGAAGCTGTCAAAACATTGATCTGTTTGAGCATCCCGTCCAGCCAGACTGTAGTTTTTCAACCAATGGTGTGGGTTTGGGGCGGGACTATCTGATAGGCCGACCAATAGCAAAAGGGGGGTATTCTGGAAACCTGTTTAAAAACAGCTGTTATGTTTGCAATTCTGTTTGGCAGTGCAGGAATGACCTCACTTTTAAAACCTCTTTTGGTTTTAATGTATGTGATGTAATTAATAAAATGGTTTCCTGTTGAAATGTTTAGGTTGAGGTAGTTGATTTTCAGAGCAGTTTATTTTTTGGGTTAGTTGCAGCTTTGAGCTCTTGGCGTGTCTGAGTCTGCGTGTTTTCATGAGTTATGGTGAGGTAAAGCACAGAGGATTTAGTTGAAATTTTGAGGAAGCAGAACAACTGCAGTCCAAGCACACTGTGACACACTTACAGTCCATTCAGATTGAGAGATCCTGCTAAATGAATGCCCTTAGCTTCTGTGCATGAGTGTGAGCTCGAATGCACTCAGCTCCTGTGTTTGTGTGCGTGTACATGCATGTGTGTGCGTGTAAATGCGTGTGTGCGTGTACATGCGTATGTGTGCTTATGCATGTGTGTGCAAATACACTTCGCTTGTGTGTGCGTGTGTATGTGTGTATGCGAGTGCACTTTAGCTGCCCCTTTAGGACCCACAAACTGCTGAAAAGACAATCAGTCAAGATGATTCCTGCCATCTCACCACGTATACACACACACTTCAGAAATTATGAGCTTGGGTTTCTCCCCACTTTTAGAAGCCACTACATTTAAATCCTTTTTTTTGGAGAGATGGAAAAAGAAACTCAATCCTCTTCTGGTTTTAGTCTCATACCTTTGAAGCATTGAAGTGCCTCATGCCATTTGCCCCATTTTTTCCCCCTCTGTCCTATTATACACATGTCCTGTAGATTCAGTCTGACAGATGTTATAGAGATGGCTTGCGGAGTACAATAATAAATACATACTTTCTTATTGTGACCAAAACGTTTCCTCCTTTCATACATCTTACATTCAGTAACTGCTATGAACAGTTCTGTGACCAAGAGGAAACTTTATCTTACAGTGCCGCTCTGGAAGTTGGACCGTATTGTGACCCACACGTCCTGTAGACATTTCCCAGTCTTTCTGCTTATGCCAGGTCTTCATGGAAAATGGCTTTGTCCGTGAAGCAGATCCTTGGTGAAACCGATGTTCAACCCCTCCGTGGTTTGTTACCTCAGACTCTCACTGACTCTCAAGGCCTCAGGCATCCAACTTCTGTCATGCTAGCGTGAGGGGAATAAAGATGTGCAGTGTTTATAAATTTCATCCCCCCTCCACTGCTGATTGTAAAATATCACGGTTTTGTTTAAGGGGCTGGATGGTTAAAAGGTGGACCATCTGCCCAGCTAACAATTTTAGGTTATAAGAATGCTTCCCTAACATTTCCATTAAGTAACAAAAAGTGTTGTTTTGAAAGTTCAAGGAACGTCCAGTTTTTTAGACGTTATTAGCATTATTGCTTGGTTATAAGTTTTTTCCTTTTCAGATGTGTAGAGAGTTGTTTCGTTTGTGCGTAGAAAGTCATCACCTCTACACATGAACCAAATTTAGCACTCTGAGCGCCAAACGTGAGTCAACTGGCTGTGGTGAGTAAATAAAGCAGTTGCACGGCATTTGGTCAGTGACTTTATGAGGAAACAGCAATCTAATGGTTCAAATCGAATTCAAATGAAACGCATACAAAACGTGTGCTAAAGCAAACATCTGTCATGACCCGCGTGACTTCTAATGGAAAATGTACCGTCAGACGTTTATCTGTCTCGAAAGTTTTTCTGAAGAATTCTGTGTGTGGCAACACCTATATTAGAATTATTAATGGGGACAAAGCCATAATATGTCATGAGGTTTTGAGACAGGCGGGTCTTCACAGTGGCTGGGACTGGGTCGTGTCATATACAGTATCAAGCTATAAATGACTCAGTGGCCTGCAGTGTGTGTTGTAGATCTACAAAGAAAAAAGCTGTAAATTATTTACTTTGCCATAGGAAAAACATGCAGTTTTGTGGCCACAGAGAAATATGTATAGCTGGCACTTATTGGCAAGAGGGGCAAAAGGTTACATTGGACCCTGTTTCTGTACAAGTCTCTCTCTCTCTTTCTCTCTCTCCCTTTCTCCATCTGTCTGTATTGCCTCTTGAGTATATCCACTGCTCTGTGCTGTGGTTGTGGAATTGCTTATGTTCACTTGCTGCCAGTAGCTTTTCTTTGCCTGGCCTGGGTTATTTAAACTGAAAAGCAGCAGAGGTCTCCCGGTGCTCTCTGTTTACCACCATACTGTACAATATATGTGCTGCAGGTTCGAGTATGAAAAGGGCTTTGACCCTAGACAGATAAATGAAGTGTGGTTTGCTCAGTGGAGTCACAGGTTTATTACTATCGGGGAAGTGCTGAATGAAATTGGAATATATGGAACATATGTGATATGGAAGAACTTGAAATGTGCTGTTATTTAGACTAATATTAAATTTAATATATAGAAGCATTTGCTTTGTCATGTTGGTTTGTCATGTTGTTCTTTTAAAATAGCTCCAGCAAATACAAATTTGGCTCTTGGACTATCAAATGCAGAAGCATTTAAACCTAAAACAATGCTGAGTATACTAAGTGCACTAACTAGGGGCCAGTCTAATGTGTTAGGCTGGTGAAAACATCTCTGCTGTTGTTTATGCATTAATGAAATAGTCAACAAGTTTAGTACCAAAGACCAGAAGTCTCCTACTTCTCTCAAAGCTTTGTGGACCATTTGTGTGAGCCTCAGTCTTCTCTAATGTGCTCTCTCATCTTCCAGGTGACAGCCACTGATGCGGATACTGGGTCGTTTGGCTCCATCTCCTACTCTCTGGGCTCCGGTCCAGGCAGTGTCACCCCATCTCAGTTCACTGTTGGCAAAGACAATGGCCAGATCTGTACTACCACCAGCTTGGATCGTGACCAGGGCCCAGCCAACTACGACTTTACCGTCACAGCTGTGGATGGGGTAAATATCCCGTGATCTTCAGCAGCCACGTCCTTCATCTGACATCTGATTCTTTCAGAAATGTCCTTAAAATAAGAAAAAGTCGCTAAGAATCAATTGCACCTGTAAATAGTGTTGTTTACATGTTGTCTGTGTTTGAACACCTAATTCACTTAAAGAAATGATGCAAATATGCCCAAAATGACCAGCATGCTGCTGTAGCTGTACACTTACAAAGCCAGTGATAACATGTTAAAGCAGTCATGGGCAGCTGGGCCTTGTAAGGAAAAAGCTCTTTAAATATTACATGGCATGTGCTCCATATGGGACGCCTTGTGAGAGATGTTTAACAGCAATAAACGTATCCCTTGTGCACCCTACGTAGATGCATCCACTCTGCAGGTCAGGCATGTGTCTTTCAATTTCCTGAAAGTCTTTGCCCTTGGAAAGTTATTTAGCCTTTATTTTATTTATCTATCAGTCATCCTGTTTGTTAGTCCTGCTAGTTTTTGTGGTAAAAGATGAACAAAAATCAGTCAATGAGCAAGTACATGACAGTGTTCAAAACGGTCTCCTTAACTTAGTCCTAAACTTAGTCTCCTTAACTTAGCCCTATTTACAGAACTAATCGCTTATGTTAGGTCCAAGATTTCCCCTCAAGTTGTCATGGTAGTCAATCTGGCAGCTTTCTATTTCTTAAGACAGGTATGCACCCAGCAAACACAGAACATTAGTTTTTGATTTCTGATTGGGTTTCCAAAAATAACATTCTAGGAATGTTCTTTTCACATTTTTTGTTTATTTTGGATATGGCATAGTTACATTGAGAGAATATGACTGGGCTCAGCCGCTTGGTTCATGTTCTTCCAAGTTCTCTAAGATCTTCAGTGGCTATCAGAGCTCATTTAGTTAGTTGGATATGGGGTGTGTGTTTTTCTAGGGTGGACTGAGTTCAGTGGCCTATGTACGGGTGGACCTGACAGACATAAATGACAATCAACCGGCGTTCTACCCTCTGAACTATGCCGTCAGCTTGAGCTCCCAGAGTGTGCCTGGAACCTCCGTCCTGCGGGTGACGGCTCATGACCCAGATGCCGGAGGGAATGGCAGAGTTACATACCGTATGGTGGCTGGTGGGAGCTCACCTTTCTTTACCCTCAACAAAGACACTGGTAAGACCATTAGATCTGCCCTCATTTCATTTAAAGCTGCAATCTGTAACTTTTTTGGTTTAAAATAAATGGTCTCCTTGCCTTACCCCATTTTGCAACAGTAAGCTTAATAATGACTTATCATTTGAGCTGTGGGGTCAGAATTTCTGGGAAATTACAGATTAATTGATTTTAACGTGCATAAAAAAAGAGTATGTAATGTAGCCTGCAATTTTACATTTCAAACAGAGATGGCGGTAGAGAGGCAAAAGTTACGAATTGCAGCTTTAAGTACAAACAAATCATATTAGGCAGTCCAATGATTGTCAAATGTAGCGCTATCATGTTATACAGTATCATGCAATGAAGTAGATTGATTGGCAGATTAACTTAGTTCAAGTTCTATTTGTTGGCAGTCAAGCACAGAACTGAACAGAAATGTTATTCAGATGTAATGTTTTTGATTACAGAGTTATTGTATTCGTTTTGGCAGTTTGATAGAAATGTTTATTTTGGCTACGCGTTTTCCCAGGCGTAATCTCACTGTCGCGTGCTCTGCACGGAAAGGCAAACTCAGTCATTACGATGGTGATCTCAGCTCAAGACGGCGGTGGTCTTACCGCTCCAGCCAATGCCAGGGTCAACATCAGCATCGTGGCGGGGCTGGTCGCACCTCCTGTGTTTGAGCAAGCTCAGTACTTCTTTGTGGTCTCCGAGGATGCCCTGCGTGGAACACAAGTTGGCACTGTGCGGGCCAGCACAAAGAACGGTGAGTGAGCTGATCTTAGAGGTTTTTCTCTCACCCTGTTTAACCGGTTTAAACACACAAACAAGACTTAAATGAGTAACCACATTTATCAGTCACACAGACGCGTGCTGAAATGTGGCATCACGCATTTTCTTCATGGTGCGCACTTGTACAAATAGGGACAGAACCAGTGTACAAACCTCATTTAGAATATACATGAGTCATTGATTCTTTCTCACTGCCTAGTTTTTTAGCAATTTGCTTTGGATTGTTAAGGCTCTCCGTCCTGGTCTTCTGTGTTGAGAGAGAACTTTGCCTGTGCTGTGAACTGATGTGTCTCTGGCCAATTGCCTCTTGGTTCTCAGGTGTCTCAAAGAACGTCTCCTACACTATTAGCTCTGGTGACCCAACTGGCTATTTCACAGTGGATTCTGAGACAGGGGTTTTGAGAACCAGCTTGCCTTTGGATCACGAAGCCCAGCCGAGCTTAAATCTAGAAGTTCAGGCACACTACGGGAACCCCCCAGCCTTTGGCCAGA
The DNA here is from genome assembly GCA_036877525.1 of Chromobotia macracanthus. Classification (NCBI taxonomy): domain Eukaryota; kingdom Metazoa; phylum Chordata; class Actinopteri; order Cypriniformes; family Botiidae; genus Chromobotia; species Chromobotia macracanthus. The sequence goes on along the minus strand of JAZGTH010000080.1, from coordinate 3,921,020 downwards.
CTCGGGTACGAATTACAGTGGTGGACATCAATGACAACACACCTGCCTTCCTGCCCTCCTCGTCCGAGTCACTGATTCTGCCTGAGGACACTAGGATGGGGACAGTGGTGTACAAGGTCCAAGCAGAAGACCGTGACTCGGGGTCCAATGGCCTTCTGAGCTTTGACCTGTTCACTGGCGGTGCCCAGAGAACCTTCAGCATTGATCGCAACAGCGGACACATCCGTCTGATTGGGAGTTTGTCTTATGAGACTGTGCCTCGCTATGACCTGCAGGTCATTGCCAAAGACAGTGGAGCTCCTCAGCTGACTTCTACCTTTACGCTGGTCATCCATGTGCAGGCCGAGAACAGTCAAGGACCTGTGTTTGATAGCCTCACGTACAGAGTAGAGCTGAAGGAAAGCATACCCTTGAACACCCGTTTCCTCCAGGTGCGAGCTGTAAACAAAGATGGCAGCATCACCGCTGGATCTTCTGCGTCATCTGCTCTGCTAGCCTACCATCTGCACCCAGATGGCGATGCTGCAGGGTTTGGCATTGTGTCTGATAGCGGCTGGCTGTTTGTGAAAAGCTCCCTGGACCGAGAAGCCAAGGAGATGTACCTCCTCACAGTGCTGGCTACATCAGGCTCCGGGCTGATGAAGAAGACGGGTAGCACTACGGTGCGCGTGTCGGTAACAGATGAAAACGACAACTCCCCGCGGTTTACCCAGGACAGAGCATTCCTGGCAGTGCAGGAGAATCTGCCAGCAGGTACCGGTTTCGGTCGGGTGTCTGCCAGCGATAGGGACACTGGTCTCAACGGTCGAGTGAGTTACCGCCTGCTTCATTCGGATCAATACTTCCAGATCAACTCCCACACAGGTGAACTTCACTTATGAGACTTTAAAGCTGCAATCTGTAACTTTTGCCTCTCTGTTGCTATCTTTGTTTAAAACATAAGACTACAGGTTACTTTACATACATTTAGTTTATTACATTTTAAAACCAAATAAAGCCAAACTGACATTTCCCGAGTAATCCGACCTGACAGCTCAATTATAAATCATTATTATAAACTTACCATTACAAATAGGGCTAAGTTAAGGAGATTGTTTTGAACAACGATCTGTTATGTACTTGCTCATCACTTTTGTTCATCTTTAACCAAAAAAATAGGATGACTGATAGATAAATAAAATATAAAGCCTAAATAACTAGGGCCTTATATTGCATAACTATAACTATACAATACTATAACCATATTTATATATATATATATATATATATATATATATATATATATATATACATATACACTATAAAGTAACTATACTATCACAGTCCTAACAAAAATGGATTATGCACATTGACAGGAACATTGAAATCTGCATTTCTCATCTGTCTTACTGTTTTAAAGGGGAGATAAGTACAAGACTTTCTGTTGATCGTGAGCTCCAGTCCAGCTACCAGCTCTTAGTGGTGGCTCAGGATGGTGGAACTCCTCCACGCAGCTCCACAAGCACTGCTTTCATCACAATCCTGGATGAGAACGATAACGCCCCCTCCTTCCTCCATGCTCAGACAGGTAGAGAGCTCCTGCTGCAGGTATGAGAGCTAATGTCAACCTCATAAACCTCTCCATCTTCCAGAGCATGCATACAGTGAACATCATGACCTGCAGACTGTAGATTGCAACTTTCATAAGCAGCTGTCCAGATCAAAGACTGAAGATTTAAGATCTGAGCTGATGAAACAATTTTGAAGGACTAGGAAACCAGGAGCCACTGTTCTGTGAATTTTTCTGTGGAGATGATTAAACAAATTGTAAAAAGCTGAAAATGATGAGATGAGTTTATAATGAGTTCATTTAAAGGTTTAACTAAAACCTTTGCAGGTGTTAGAAGGTCAAGCTCCTGGATTTCTGCTGGGTACCATTCATGCCAAAGATCCTGATGAAGGGGAAAATGGAACGATCTTCTACTCCATGTCTGGTAATTGAGTGTATTACATCTGACATATATATGTGTGTGTGTGTGTGTGTGTGTGTATACACACATATATGTGAAACATTATGTTAAGGCAGTAGATGAAAGATGAAACTTTCATTATTTGTCACAGCTGGTTAGGACATGATGTTACCTCCAACATCTCTTTATGGCCTGATCCATATTCTGTACTTCAGGTCCCAGAGCAGAGCGTTTCTCTCTGAACCCGAACACCGGAGAGCTGCGGTCTTCCTCACCTCTCAGCCACTCTGATCGGCCTGAGTACAGCCTCACGGTTATGGCCTCTGACCGCGGTTCACCCCCTCAGAGCTCCACCACAGCACTGACAATACAGGTCAGTCTTTCTCTGTGTTAAAAAAGTCAAGATCTCTGTTCACACTGTCCTCAAATTCAGTTTGGTGTTAAATCTAATCTTCAGGACTGAGTGGTACACACCTGGGGTTGTAAACACATTTTGTTTTCTTTTTGCAGTTCAGGTAAAAAAAAGCAACAGATTATAGTTGGATATGCCATATAAAACAGATGTTGCTGCTTGATAAAGCCAATTAGGATTAGTAGTCTTCGAAATGGTAGCTAAGATGCATATACATCACATACGTCACATACAGTCTGTTATCCAGTTTACTGTAAATCACCCAGATTTAATCCACTGAATGACACAGATTATACATCTGAGGCACCTCTGAGCAATAAAGACCCTACAAATGGAACACCAATTACTCCCTCTGGACGTTTATCTTTAAGAAAATACTTTGGACACTTTCCCAACAAGTTTCCTAACATTGTATTTCTGGCCTTGATTAGCTATGCCTATAAAACTACAAGAATTGCGGTGAACATTAGGGAGTCTGTAGCCACATCAGAGACTCCCTTCATCCTCAGTTAAAAATAACACCTTACATCACTACTTGTCACCTTTTCATAACGTGCAACGTTATTTATGTAGTACCGTTATATGAAATGTTTTGAACTATTCTCTGAGGAAACGGTTCAGGTTTACATCTGGTCTCAGGTTCAACGTCATACAAAGGAAATATGGAATCATCTAGCTGGCCTAATCAAGCTTTGCATTCTTGCATTGCAAATTTCCATAGCCAGCTCTCCTCTCCTAGTCTAATTCTTGTAACCTTTCCCAAGTGATGCCGGGAAAATACTCACAGCTGGGTAATTTTAGACGCTCTAAAAGGTGAATGTTTTAGTCTTGACTTTTTTCTGCTCCTCCAGAGTTTCCTCCCTCTAGCCGTTGTTGTCTGCCACATTTTAAGTGTGATATTATGGTATAAACGTTTGAGAGAGGCGTATTCCAGCTGCAGCGCTATAAGTGCAAGTTGTGCTTCCTGCTATTTTGTGTCAAATTTTCAGACTCGTTGTACACTTCAGTAGCCCCTTGAAAAGCAGAAAGGTTCTCGTGAAATTACCCCAGTGATCAAATTTATAGTTCTCAAATGAGTCAAACGGAGTGGACAGACGGAGTGGAAACAGACACAACAGACAGCAATGGTAGTAAATCCCAGCATGCAAACGGCTGGAAAACACGTTTACACCATCTGACTGTTCAATATTCTCATATAGGTGCCAAGACAGATTAAGAACTTAATTGATATCTAATTAAAATAAATGGCTGTTTTTGTCAGGCTTTTACTTTCAGTTTTCAATAGCTCCCGTGCGAACAGCAGTTATATCACTGTTTTGTTGCCGTATGCTTTTATGTCATTCACCACATAATGTGGGGTTAATTACTACTGTGTCTTATGTTTCGTTAGAAGATTTGACCTAAAGATCATTTCCTGTCTGCCATTGTACTAATGATCCTTGTTCATAATGGTTTAACCGCGGTTAAAACAAAAATCAGTGTGTTATTCATGAGCACCTGTGCTGTATGCATGCTTTTCTCAAACTACTCCCTTTTCCCAGTAGACTTAAAGTAAAGCTAATTGCATAGGTTACAGTAATAAAATAAAGTTCGAAGGTTTAGTGTTTTTTTTGTAAGCCTCATTATTTTTCGCCCCTCTTCTTATATATATCTTCATCTCTGTCTCTCTAGATCCCTGAATGTTCTCTTGTAACCCTGCTGCTCTATCACGCGCAGTTTTAAAGATTATCAAAACATGTCTCACCTGTCAAAAAAAATCCATGTTTCCTTATTAGGAGGTGAAGTTTCTATGAGTAGTCCGGGATTCTGTAAACTACTTCTTTTCTGTAAAGAAAATGCGCTTTGCAAAATTTTCCGTTTCTAGTGTTTACTTTGACTGCCAGCAAAAATAACACCAGATTAAAGACCCATCAAATTAACTTTGAGTAATGCTAGCAGGTTTGTTGCTGGAGCTTGTGAAAGCCGCAACAAAAAAAGTTTTGTTTCTCATTCCCAGTGAAAAGAAAACAGAAAGGCGGGCTGCAATATGTTCTTGTTTTGTTGAATTGCATTAGTCGTTGGGAATGTATGACGTTCTGTTAAATATTTTGAAAGATTGTGTAACAGGTCCATTTAGTCCATATGTGCTGTCACATTAGCATATCAAATGCTTAGCGTAATATTTTGCATCTATCATTTCACCTTCTTAATACATGTACATTGTATGTTTCTTTCTTTACAGGTTCTCAGCTCAAGTAAAGGATCGCCCTCTGATAACTCCCAATCAATCATTTTGAATTCTGTGGAGGGAGAGAAGCCTGGTTCCATCGTGGGTTCTGTACGATCGCCTGATTCTCAGACCCTTCCTGAAGCAGGTCTTGTCACATATACGGTGATTGGGAGCACAGACCGTGATGGAACCTTTGTGGTGGACCGCCACACAGGTGATGTTTACCTGGCGCGTGAGCTTGACTTTGAAAAATCTCCACGTTACACCCTTCAGGTTGAGGTGGATGACTTCTCTACGCCCCTTCCTAAAAGTCACTTTGTGACATTAATCATTGATGTCGAAGACAGCAACGATCACGCTCCTCAATTTCCAGAAGACCCCATTACCATAGTAATTTCTGAGAACTTAGAGCTCGGCTCTTCTATCTACACCTTTCAGGCTGTAGATAAAGATGGAAGTGGACCTAACAGTGAAATACACTATTCCATCCTGCAACAGTGGCCAGACAGCCCAGACCTCCTGTTTTTGGATCCCACCACAGGGGTTCTGTCTTTGGGATCGATGTTAGACCATGAGAGATCTTCATCCTTTCTCTTGGTGGTTCAAGCGACTGATTCAGCTCCCGATGTGAGTCAACGGCGTCGTGGGACGGTCACCACCCGCATCTTTGTCACGGATGTGAATGACAATGAGCCGGTTTTTATCTCACCAGCAACGGTGAGTGTGATGGAGGACCAGCCTGTGGGCTTCGTTGTGGTCTACATCATGGCTGTAGATGCAGACCAGGGTGAGAACGGACGGGTGTCATACCGTATCCAGAGCGGCAACACAGGAGGAAAGTTCAGCCTGAACGCTGATACAGGTAAACCAATCAGCAGCTTTTTGATCGTTTTTTGATCTTTTTGTTTTTTGATTGCATTGCATGTAAATTGCAACATTTTGGTCCTGCATTTCTGTTTGATCTTTTCTGTGCTTCTGAGTCTCATAAATGTCTCTTAGTTCTCCTGATCCTGAACATTTCTAATTCAACGTTTAGTCGTACCTCACCCAGCCCAAGATGTGCTGATCTGTGCCGAGATTTCTGCACACTTTTCCATCATTTGTTTGTTTGTGTATTTGTTTTCGTGATATAAAGCAGGAGTGAGACAGTACACATCGCTCAGCTGGTAGCTATTAACAGCATGTTCTGCCAGCCACTGACAGAAAACAAAGATTGTGTTTCTCTATTCCAGCGTGCTTTGTTATGTTTATGTCTACCTCACACTCAGACGTGACGGACCTCCTGTGTTTATTAAAGTATTAGATCAGAATTAGATCAGTCGTGTTCTTTAGTGCATTTTAAAACCTCAGCCCCTTTCGAACTTTCCATTCAAATCATGGCTTATATCAGTGACTTCCTGCATTAGAGGTCAATGGATTGTGGATTGTGCCTACATCTATGAAAGATAAGATAAAGATAGGACTGCAAGATTTCTTAAGGTTTTGCCAAAACACTAAATGCAGTAAAATGTTTATTTGTTGATATACCTTTCTAAAGTTTGTAGTGAATGTGTACGTTTGCTGTATGAACATCCAGTTAGTAATTATACTGATGTAATTTCATAACATGGTCTAGAGAGATGTGTAAACATTACATGGAAACAGTTCTGTGTTCATTTCCAGGCGAATAAAAGTTATGGTTATGACTTGCTGCTCAGTAAGCAAGTCAGATGTTATCCAGTAAATACAGTGAGGGATTCATTAAAAGAATCGACTCATATGAATCAGCTGTTGTGAATTGGACTAGCTGTGCAGTATGTTTGTTACCCTGATAACCGATAGTTAGCTGATGTAGAAATGTGAACAGAAATGTTGATAGTAAACTTTAATAATAAGCTTAAAGTAACATTTGCCCTTATTACAAAACGCAAACTCTCTGTACAAACTTCCTCACTTACTTAGGAGGTGTAAAATAAATTCCTAATATAGGAATCATCTCCACTGTTGATGTTTTTAGAATGAAAGGGGAAAATCTTCTTTTGCTTTCTCCATATGTTATCAGAGCATGACGGCTGAGGAGTCATGTTGTCTGAAAATATTTGAGCTGGTAATTCTAACCAGATTAAGGCCTCAGAGGCCTGTTAGCTCAGCGGTATGGAGACTTTAAAACAAGGAAAAAAACACCCTCTAGTGTCTCGGTTCCCATCTTGTCTGCGCGGCAGTGCTTTGAATCCTTGCGTCTGGTTCTTTAAAAGCATGAAATTGAGATTGGATTAATGGGAGGGGTCGCTTGCTTGTGGTGGGCTAACGACAGGAGTGCGTGCACCCCCAAATTTGAGCTGGGCACGGCAGGCAGGGCTGTTGCGTGTCTACAGTACTTGTTTATTCACTTATTCTGTTTGCTGTGGAACAAACTCATAAACGGCGGCCAGATCACTGAGCTCGCTGCAGTGGCTCAGGCAACCCAGCTAACAAGTTTAGGCTGTAAAAACGTTTTCCTAACATTTTTGATAACTTTTGATAGCATCCTTTAGCTGGGACATTTCAGGAATGAAGGGTTCTGAAGTTATTTTCATCTGTGATCATGTTATTTCACACGCGGCATGACTTCTGCTCATTTTTTAACGCAGCAGAGAGGTGTCAACTCGTTTTGTGCTGTGATGTCGCTGTGTAAATCATATGCAAGATCACAGCATGCTGGAAATCAGTCTTTGTCATGTGAGTGTGTGAATGAGGCTTCGGTTAAAATGAAAGCTGTTTTGTTTTGGCTTCAGTCTTCAACAGTTTACATCATGGCTTCATTTATTGTGTAATTATTTGAATGCCGTTCAGCAAACAACTACTTCCGTATTGCATTTTATCTTATTACAGTTATATAGAAGCATATAACACAGCTTATTTCCTCTATAGGGTCTTTGTCTATTCTTAGACCAGTTGATCGTGAGGAGCAAGATCTCTATAATCTCACCATTGTGGCAGAAGATCGTGGCTCTCAGCAGCACTCCAGCACTCAGTTACTGTCAGTCCAGGTGATAGATGTAAACGACGAGGCTCCGTACTTCGAAGAAAGTGAATATGAAGCTTTCGTTGCAGAGAATCAGCCAGCAGGAACCACAGTGCTGGTGGTTTCAGCTTCTGACTTGGACCAAGGTAAAATATACACCACAGTATATACCGTCAGTATATAACCACCATTACTAAGGGCCACTAAAATAGCTTTTGTTTTATGATTGTATTTTTTACACGGCTCTCTGGAATACTTGATTCTGATTGGTCAGTCTTGACATTTTAAGGTCAGTTATTCGCTGATAATGGCCACTAAACTGATAACTCACTGCTCATCAGGCTGCTGCGAATCATCTTGACCAGTTGTACTTACATGTTTAATGTATCTCTTTTCTCATGCCAGGTTTGTATTTGTTACAAATGAGGTAATAAAATATTTCAAATCAATCTCGATTTTTTTTTTATTTTACTTTTTTACGATTTTACTTTGTCTCTTACATATTTAAAGCTAAAGTTTGTCATTTTTTCACCATGTGTCACTAAATGGACATGCAAAATGAATGATTTTCATGCTGGGTTTAATTTCCCTGCATCTCTGACTGGAATGCCACACGAGTGTACGATCAGAACTCAGATATGTTCATTCGATAGGAATTGTACTGTTTGTGAACACGCACTTCACTCCTAAAAATGACATGAATGTTTGTTTACAGCTAACATTTCCCTAAAAAACCAGGCCAAGCCCCAAGAAATAAAAGCGTGTGGTTTTAATTGATGCCAGTCCAAGGGGGAGGCGGGGGGGGGAGTGCTGCATTCTCCTGGTCTTACTCAGGGGCAAATAAAACAGAAGAATCATAAACTTTCTCTCCTTGAACAATTAGTGAGGTAAACAGGTGACACCGTGCCAGATTGCTCGCCTTTTGCACGCAATCCACCAAGGGGAGGAGCAGCGTGGCCAATTGCTTAGACAGCAATAATATCTACAAACAAATAAAAACAGGGTGTGCCGTTGAGCTTGCCTGTTCCATGAGAAGTCAATTGTGCAAAGTGAACACAGTCTAAATTTTATTTATTTATTTATTTATTCGGAATGCACGCTAACATTCCTGCTTGAATTAATCCGGGGTCCTTTATTTGTTGTGCTTGTGCCACAGGGATCAATGGAGTCGTTACGTACGGCAACATTGTGGGAGATGAATTTAGCATCCACCCGGTGACGGGAATCATAACCACCACCAAAGCTTTGGACAGGGAGGCCCAAGAGTTTTATGCCGTGACAGGTACTCCCACAGAGTTTGTTCTCCAGTAGCTCTTGGATATGTTTTTAATGGCTAGGATAGCAGTTGCCTACAGCCTTGTGTCACGCTTGAGCACATGTTTGGTGAGTCAGTTTATAACCTCATTCTCATAAACAGTTTATGTCAGAGACGGTGGTTCTCCGCCCAATTTCGCCAAGACCACAGTGCGAGTGACAGTGCTGGATGAGAATGATAACAGGCCTGCCTTTGGCAGAGTGTACTACAGCCTGGAAGTGCCAGAGAACCAGGAGCCCCTGACACTCTTCACCATTAGAGCCACAGATCAAGACTCTGGAGATAGTGGGGTGCTGCACTACAGAATCACTGGTGGGAGTCACAGTCCTTTAATATTATAAACATTGATTATAAAATAATATATAGCGCTATAAAAATTCAATTTGGATAGTAAGTGATTACATAATATCAGTAAAGCATAGAAGACATTTATAGACATAGACGTACAAGACATTTGTGGGCTGACTTCCCAAAGTGTGTAATGTTCCAATGTTTAACCTTGTTTTAACATGTTGAAAAAGCTTTTCTTTCTACTGTTCATTCTGTCCCTAGAATTAGAACTATTCCTATTTGTAAACATGGCTTTGTAGACTAGGCTTCTTCGCTCTTATGGCTAAATGTTAAATGATCTGTTTGTAAGTCGGTTTGGATAAAAGCATCTGCTAAATGGATAAATGTAAATGTATAAAGTGTCAAATGCACATGATTGGAGAGGAACACACATTCTAACACCTCGTAAGAACATGATATATTTCATTATTTTTTTTCACAGAAGGAGACCCTTTTGGTGATTTCCAGTTGGACAGGACATCAGGTGTGCTGTCCACTTCCAGACCTTTGGACCGGGAGTCCAAAGCGGCATACACCCTCACTGTGCAGGCTCAAGATCAGGGCACACCATCTCTCTCAAGCAGTGTCATTCTGGACATCAACGTGTTGGACCTCAATGACAATAGCCCAGTGTTCCCAAGCAGCAGCTACTCTGTGGATATATCAGAAGATGCCCCAGAAGGTTCTCTGGTTTTGAAGGTATCAGCCTCTGATCAGGATGAGGGATCCAATAGTCAGATGGTGTACTTCCTGAGCCTGGAGTCCAGAGGTATGTTCATTGTAGACCAACACACAGGTCGCATCAGCACAGCTGCAATTCTCGACCGAGAAAAAGTGTCCTCCTACAGCTTCCAAGTCTATGCCATGGACTCCTCAGCCACCGACCCCCGTAACACTTCTGCTCAGGTGGCTGTCCACATCTTGGATGTAAATGACCATGCCCCCTTCTTCATCACAGACCCACTCATCATCAATGTCTCCAGCAGTGGTATCTTTAGCCACAAGGTGTTGGCCACTATGAAAGCTGAAGATAAGGACTTTGGTGCAAATGGATCAGTATTTTATCGGTTTGCAAACCCAGTCAAAGGTTTCACCATAAACTCTTTGACCGGAGACATACAGGCCACTGAGAAGCTCCATGCACTAACCCAGAGCCAACGGACTCTTATTGTGGAAGCCATTGACCAGGGAAACCCATCACAGTCCTCTCTCGGAGTGGTGGTCGTGTACATCAGAGAGCAGAGTTACCGTGGCATTCGCTTCTCCCGCAACACTAGGGACGTTAGCCTGCAGGAGAATGCTGCCAAAGGTGTGATGATGAGCTGTTAGTCAAATACCAGAAGAGCATATGGCTATCCATCAGATAATAAACGCTGCAATCCGTAACTTTTTTGGGGTTACAAATAAATAAAAATTCAGTTATTTAGTTATTGAGCAAGTACATGACAGATTAGCGTTCAACACAATCTCCTCACCTTACCTCCCAATGGTAAGTTATAATAATTTATAATTTGAGCTGTCTGATTTTTCTGAAAATGTCAGTTTGGCTTACCATACTAAAAAAGGACTTAAAGTTTTAATTTTATGTTTTAAACAGACATGGCGGTAGAGAGGCGAAAGTTACGGATTGCAGCTTTAATTTCTCATTTTCTGCTTTGGATATGAAGATAAATGAAGATGTAAATAAAACTGAGGTTTTGAGGCAAAGTGTTTGTTTTAATTGTAAAAGGTCTTGTCTTTCACAGGTACAGCAGTTATTCAAATACAGGCTTACTATCCTGATGGTTCTAGCAGTGGTATCAACTACAGCATTTTCAGTGGCAACAATCAGCGGTCCTTTACCATCAGTCCCAACACGGGTATGACGTTCAAGCTAGGCTTAAATATACAGTAATTCATTGGTTCTCAACCTTTTTGACATTAAGCCCTGCCTATTGTTTACAACACTATTTGAAGGCCCCCACTTGTAGTTTCTACTTAATAAAAGATTCCAGAGCTTGGCATAACCAGAAAGATGTTCACACTAAGTAATATCTCAATGTTTAGTTGTTAAGTTTATTATAATGCTCGTTTTGTCTTATTTTAAATCATTTAAGTCATCTTAAGGCCCCTTTGGAAGTTTACTGAGGACCCCTAATGGGCCCAGCCCCCTGGTTAAGAAACACTGCACTCATTTATTGTGATAAGAGAACATTGAGAGAACATTGGCCAGTAGTGATAATGCATTCATTGTATCCTCTCAGGTGAGATTTGGGTAGAGAGCTCTTCAGGTCTGGACTTTGAGGAAACCCCTCGACTCCGCCTGGTGGTCAAGGCTGAAACTGCATCTTCTAGCTCCTTCATGGCAGTCAACCTTCTCCTGCAGGATGTCAATGACAACTTACCTCGCTTTCAGCTTCACAACTACTTTGCTTATGTCCGTGAGGCCCAGGGCCACGATCAGCCTATTATTCAGGTGAAGTAACCTCCTCCCTGTTTTCACAGTTGCTGTTTCTTCATTAATGTGTAAACTTGTGCAGTACACCATCAGAGGAGTTTTGTATATTTTCACTGCAAGTCCAAAGAGTTTCCTTTGCTTTCCCCACAATGTTTTCATTGTCCGTAATGAGAATATAGGGTCGGCTGTCCTACATAGCCACAACCAATTCCCTCTTTATTTAGAAAAACTTGCAGTTCCAAGTTCAACATTGCTCAGAGGTTCAGGTTACGTTTAAGCAGCTGTTGCAAATCTGCCTGTATTTTTATTGCCAGTTTCGCCTGTAATTCTCTCAGGTGCTGGCTGATGATCTGGACCAGGGTCAGAACGGGCAGGTGACCTACTCCATAAGGTCATCATCCATGAGCAGTCTCTTCAAGATTGACCCCAGCACAGGCAGCATATCCACTGCTGCCATCATGGATAGAGAGATCTGGACACAGACCAAGTACTTTTGTTTATAATGTTTAAAATAAACTTTTTTTACTAAACCTTCCTAAAGTGGGTTGGTTGTGAAAATTTACTGCCTTCTATTTCTCAAAGGGACAGTTCACCCAAAAATGTTTTTCATCATTTACTTAACCCTCATGTCATTCCAAATCTGTATGAATTTTTTCTTCGGTGGAACACAAAAGAAGGTATTTTCAGAAACGTCTAAATGATTTTGTGCCCATACAGTCAAAGACAATAGGTGCCACTGACAACTTTTTGATAACCTACATACTTCAAAATATCCTCATGTGTGTTCCTCAGAAGAAAAAAGGTACAGGTTTGGAATGACATGAGAGCGAGTAAATAATGGACAAATTTTCATTTTGGGGTGAACTGTCCCTTCAATGGCAGTCAAACTGCATTTTAAAATTTTAAAACAAAAATGCAGACCTGTGAAAGAAGCTTTATTATTAAACCTAATGTACATATAAAAGGAGGAAGATGAGGATTACGACTTGTGGTTAGTGAATAAAACACTTTTTGTGCTGAAATGCCACACGTAAAACTGTTTAGTGACTGTTTTCTTCCCTTTGTTATGTCTCCAGTCTAGTTATTATGGCAACGGACAGAGGCACCCCTCGACTAGCAGGCTCTGCCACTCTCACAGTGATCATCGTGGATCTGAATGACAACAGTCCCACCATCCCTGTTCCACGAGAAGTGCGGGTCCCTGAGAGTAAGTTGACTGCTGTGTGAACTCCGTATCGCTGCTGTAATCAATGAGCTAAATTTCCTATTTTTTCTGGCGGACGTGCAGTGAGGCACACCGCACTGAAAGATCGACTCAATTACCAGGCGTTTTTCTCGCCAAAGTCCTAAATGGTTATTTCCTGTCACTGATGTAGAACGATTTGTCCAATAATGGTGGGCGTTTTCTTGCTAAACCTAATACTTTGAAAGGTGCAACCAAAACCGGAAAACATTAATGATATTTTAAACAGGATTTTCATGTTTGATCTTTTTTTTTTGCTTTCTACCTATAGATACCTTAGTTGGAACCGTGATCACCCAGGTCACAGGAAATGATGTGGATTCTGGGCCGGCTCTTTCATATTCCCTTCTCCTGGACCCAGACTCTCAGAGGAAGTTTGGAATACACCGCTATGGAGGAGGCGTGTCCTTAACCGCCCCTCTGGACTTTGAAGAGAGAACATGGTACACATTGACCGTCATCTCCTCAGACTCCAGACAACAGAGTCAAGCAAATCTGACCATTCTTGTGGAGGATGTTAATGATAACGCTCCTGTCTTCTCCCAGGACCTTTATGAGGTATAGCACAATCATGTTTAGAAAAATCATGTTTAGAAATCAATAAGCAACGGCAATTAGTTACTTTTTTTAAGTAAAAAAATGAATAAAATCAGTTACTGAGCAAGTACATTAAAGACCAGTGTTCAGAATGACCTGAACCCGTCTCTGATTCACAACAGTAAGTTTAGAATAATGGTTTATAATTTGAGCTGTCGGGTCTGATTTTCTTGGCTAATGTCTTGACTTTTTACATACGTAATGAAAAGTTCATAAAGTCACCTGCAATTTTGTTTTAAACAGAGAGGCAAAAGTTATGGGTGGCACCTTTAATTTGTGTGTTTAACATTGAAAATTTAATAGTAACTGTCTGTGGCAAATCAGTGTGACAAATTCTGAAATTAAAACTAATATTTTATAGATATTATAAGTGAGGGATATTGTACAGTTAGCTGGTCATTAGTGCTATGTCTGCAATAATGTATGGGTGGTTTACATTATCCAACCCCAAAGTACATTTTATGGTTTAGTGATCATTATACAAACATTTTTGACCAAATAATGACCAAGTAAAAATAATCATGTAATTTTGATACAGTTATGTTCAAATTAATTTTGTTTTTATTTTATTAAAATGTCAGCGAGCACATTTGAACTAATATGAATGACATTTAAGAATGACTTCCACAGGTTAAAAGAGAAAATAAATGTACATTAGTGTTAAGTCATAGTGTTCAGTAGTGTTAAAGCCATTTTTTTCTTTGGCAGGTCACTCTAGCAGAACACTCGCCAGCAGAAAGCTCAGTTATCACAGTAACGGCTACAGATAAGGACTTTGGAGAGAACGGAAGGATAGCGTATAGGGTTGTGTCAACAAAAGACATGTTCCACATCGACCCAAGCAATGGTAAGTTCTCCTTGTACTGTTTTCTTTTTTATTAGTGTATATTGTCATTCATTCAAATCTTGGTCAAATGTGCTACTAATTTTTTTAATCTGTGGTTTATGAAGGCCATATGATCATGTGCTTTTAGAACCTGTAAAGAAGGTTACAGTGCTTGCTTAAATGTCATCTAAACATGGTCTTAAATGTCATTTCTTTACGTAGGCACTCTCTTCATCAAGCAGAAGGTTGAGTTTGACCCACAGCGTCCTTCTATTTTGGTGATGATTGAAGCCAGTGATGGTGGAACACCCCCACTGACTGCCCAAACCACAGTGCAGGTGCATATATCAGATGTCAATGACAATGCCCCTGTTTTCCATCAGACCGAGTACAGAGCCTCAGTGTCAGAAGATGAAGTTCCTGGTTCAATCATTCTAACCCTGGAAGCAGTGGATGTGGACCTGTTTAGGGACAACTGTGGCTTTGACTTTACCATTGCCAGTGGAAACATCGGCAGTGCCTTTCAGATTGAAAGCACCGTTCGCTTCCACGAAGGCCATGGATTTCAGACGGTCGGAATGCTGATCCTAGCTGACAAACTTGACTTTGAGAATGTGAAGAGCTACAATCTCACTGTAGTGGTGTCGGACCGTGGCATCCCACAGCGAAGTTCCAGCATTCCCGTGCTGATCACTGTAACAGACACCAATGATAACCCACCAGCCTTCAGCAGAGTGGAATACAACGTAGTCATCAATGAAGGGACAGAAAAAGGAACAGAAATACTACAGCTTTCTGCTGTAGATCCAGACTCAACACTTAATGGAGAGGTCCAGTATTCTATCAGTTCTGGAGATGAGTTTGAGCTTTTTTCTATAGATCGGTGGAACGGATCACTTCGCCTGAGAAGGTCTTTGGATGGTGACCAACAGTCCATTTATATGCTTATCATTCAGGCCTCAAATGGTCTGGGCCACTTTGCTCTTGCTCCTGTAACTGTAGAGGTCAAGGACATCAATAATAACAAGCCCTACTTCCCTCTGAAAACGCTCACAGCAAGCATTCGTGAAAACCAGCCCCAGAATGCTCTAGTCACCATACTGCATGCCATTGATTATGACAAAGGAGCATATGGGGAGCTGAGATACTTCCTGATGTTTAATTCAGGCAATGGTAAAGATTTCTTCCTAGTTAACCAAACCTCCGGAGAGGTACGAACCCGCTTTACATGTGACTTTGAGATGGTCAGTGCTTTCAGTTTTATTGCTCTAGCGATGGATGCAGGCAACTTCTCTGCTTCAGTCACGGTTCAGGTTTTTGTGGCAGGTGAAGATGAGTATGACCCTGTTTTTGCCCAGTTGGACTTCACTTTCCATGTACCAGAGAATGCAAAGAAAGGGCAAAGCATTGGACAGGTAAATGCTAATGATGAGGATGGAGGAGTGGATGGCATTGTTCTTTACACTCTTGCAAACAGTTCGCCATACTTTGAGGTCAATGCATCTACTGGAGTGATATCTCTAAAGATGGATGCCCATCATCGACATACAAGCCGGTCCAAAAGAGAGACGCGTCAAATGACATTGAATGTCACTGCCCACAGTCCTCTAGAAAACTCACGCAAATCTACTGCCCAGATCACAATTGACATCACCAATACAGCCTTTGGCTTGTCCACTGACATGAACATAGTGCTCGCTAGTGCTATAGCAGCAGCTTTAGTAGCCGTTGTGGTGTTGATCATTATCGTTGTTGTAATATTCCTCTTGAGATCCCAAAGGTACAAGGAACAGGAGACTTGCTCCAGAGTAGTCACCCATGGAACAGTTTTGGAAAGTCTTGAAGAATCCATAGTTCCAGGGAGTGATAAGCTCTATCATCAGACCCTTCCTGGGTATACAATGGACCAGCCTGTGAATGGAGGGGCTACCTATACACGAGGTGGGTCGCTTGATCCATCACACTCCAGTGGACGTGGTTCCACAGAAGCAGCAGAGGACGATGAAATTCGGATGATTAACGAGTATCCACGAGTTTCCAGCATCTCTTCCTCCATGCAGGAACACATAGCCGCTCGTGGGCCTGACTCGGGTATCCAGCAAGATGCTGACCAGCTATCTGACATTTCTGGTGATCCAGGAATGGATACAAACCAATGGTTTAAAGGGAAAAGGTTGGGACGTGTAAGTGGGACACTATTATCAAACCAGTTGCCAGTTTATCGGGATGAAGCAGGTGGATATCTTGGGGTTGGAAGAGGGCTTAGCATCTCACATCCGAAAGATTATGCTTTCCCAGAGGATGGTAAGCCTGCTGTTGATGGTTCTCTCACAGCAATCGTGGCTAGTGAAGAGGAGCTGAGGGGTAGTTACAACTGGGACTATCTTCTTGACTGGTGCCCTCAGTTCCACCCTCTGGCTAATGTCTTCACAGAAATCGCTCGGTTAAAAGATGAAAATGCACCGCCTAATTCTCGGCGGCCTTTTCACCCTAAATCAAAGACTGAACCCAAGCCCAGAATTGACCCCCCTCCCCTTATTACCTCTGTAGCTCATCCAGGGGCCAAAACTGTTTTGCCAAAACCTGCTGTAGGTCGAACAATTCCCCACTTGTCCTCACTACCACGATCTTCAGTTGACCACGATGGTTTAGTGTCCTCAACAGCCATGTCTCCAAGTTTCTCTCCTTCTCTATCACCACTTGCAGCCCATTCCCCAGGCATCTCTACTTTTGGGGTCACACAGGGTCACTCTTCTTCCATTACGAACACAACTGAGCACTCGTTAAAACATAATGAGGAGTCAGAACTGAGAATATAACCCCTTTAAGGCTGTCAAAGTACTGACTCGGGTACTAAAAATGCCTCTGGCGTAGTCCTAGATATCATATTGTACGCAATGTTTCCCCACTGGCTGGCCAGAGGTTTCAGAATGTGTTGTTTTTTTACACCCTTTGTAAGACTTGAATTCTGAAAACATAAAAATGGCTGTTATGTAATGCTGTTCTAGTGATCGTGAAGATCAAGTGAAGTTTTTCTTCAGCCCAGCATTTGCACATTTAAATAGACAGTTGTGGTTGATGTCAATGTTTTGTAAGAGAAAACACTTTTGTATTATATTTTTGTACTGATGTTTCAAGTGACATGTCAAACGGTTGCTATAACCTGTTTTTTTTTTTGGTTTTTTTTACATGCATTTGTATTTGTATATATGTGGCATTATTAGTATGTTGGTTATGAGAGTTTGTTTTAATTTGTTGACAGTTGCCTTTCTAATGTGTTCAAAGTATGTTCAGTGTTAAGCTCTTAAATGTTTGGGGAATATGTTTTGCTGACAGTATTTATATAAAACTAATCTGCAAAATGTTCTTTTGATTTTCTTAGAAACTAATATTCGTAAGGCCGGTAAGATTACAAAAATAAGCTCTATATAATAATTTTATAACATCAGATTTCTTAGTTTAGACTAAACTAGTTTAAGTTTGTGTAATTACTCCAGGGTGT
The DNA here is from genome assembly GCA_036877525.1 of Chromobotia macracanthus. NCBI lineage: Eukaryota > Metazoa > Chordata > Actinopteri > Cypriniformes > Botiidae > Chromobotia > Chromobotia macracanthus. The sequence goes on along the minus strand of JAZGTH010000080.1, from coordinate 3,903,217 downwards.
ATCCAATAAGGTACTGTGTTGGGCCAAAATAAAGATTTACTAACTCCACAGTTCAAGATACTGATATGTATAGGTACATTTTACCACAAAATGCTGGATTGTTTAATGTTGACATAGCTAAATAATTTTAGGGAACCCTCATTTGTTGAAAAGCACTGGTAACTTGATTTTAGCTGGTTTTAGTTATCTTTGATACGCCAATGTATAGTTTGCATTGGAGCGGAGACAAATATTTTAGACTAAATAATGATGACAAATACTTTCAGAAATTCTCCTGCAGGATTCATGTGTAGCTGTTTTCTTTGCTTATGTGATTGTGAAGCACGTTTTTCTAAATGATTTTAGAACGCTTGTTAAGCACTATTGTAACTGTTGCTATATATTCTTACTGCCTTTCTGTGTTAAACTCCTGTTTGCTTTGTTTTGTTTTGTCTGTTTCATGTCAACATTCATAATTCTGATTTCTGTAACAAACGTTCAATTTTATGATTATAAAAATCCACAGTGCCTATTAAAGAAATTTAGCTTTGTTCAGATCCGCAAAATTACCAGAGCATTTCTGCATTACAGATGAATGATGGTTGCCGATTGCATTTTTGGGAGGTGAGCTCCAGTCGCCTTTTCCTTGTTCGTATATTTATAGACGTTAATTTTATGTTATGTACACAAATGATTCCTCATATTAACTGTGAAATGTGTTGCTTTCATGCTGCCTCGAAGGAAAATAATGTTCACTTGTTCACAGCGTTTGTTTTAAAAAATGTTTCTTGAAGTGTTTGTCACTGTTCATTAATAAAATCTGTTTACGTTACTTTTAAACAGCACTGTGGCCCAGAAATTGGCCAAACCATTTGTTGTACCTTTGTTGTATCATATAGTTCAAACGGGCATTGATATAATAGATGATGAGGTGTTTATTGTAAATACTTATCAGGAATCACTGAATTGCTCAGTTTCCACTTTTCCCTCAAGACTTATTATATAGAAGTACTTGTATTTTCCAAAGTGCCTGATTAAAAAATGTGTTTGCAATAATAAGTCCTCAACATCTTGATCCATTTCTTGTGTATATATGATTAAAAAAAGTAATATGATAAAGCTAAACGTGTTGATTACAAAGGTTTACATTATACATTTAGGCCTAAAACAAGACATTATATTACATACATATATATACATGCGATTCTGTTTTCCTTGTAAATTAAAGAAATGTTTTGTTTGACTTGTGGCCAATTATTTTAGAACGCTTTTGGCCATTAACGCTTTACATCCAGTTGTGATCATCTTGAAGGACCTGAAGTACTTTCACCTTTCATGATGTTTGTAAGGAACAGATAGCTACGTCTGGAAATCTACTGTAGTTTTACAGTGACTACATGAGCTCCGAACAGATTCCAGATTTACAGCCAGAAATGGATAAAATATATACAAAGATTTACTGTTCAGAAAAAAATTCACGCTCAAATAAAACATCCTTCGTGTTCGGGCTGGTTAATATTTAGTTTTCAAGTGAGTCTGCAGGCATACAAACTCCATTGAACCCTTGTTTATATAATGTTTGTGTATTTCCATCTGGTCTTTGGTCTGAAGGGATGGAGAAAAGTCTTCCCACCTGACCTTCAAAGTCTCGGAGAGGAAATGCCAGATAAACTGTTGCTTCCAAACTGTCTTAATCGAGCAAAAAGATCTACAATGCTCTAGATCCAGTCGCTCTGCTATACAGCCGGGGCCTAATTAATGATTTGAAACAGGCAAATGAGGTTTTAAGTGAGAGTGCTTACCAGACAGTTGGACAACAACAGATCTGGCCACACAAGGGGAAGAGTTAGTCATCCTTCAAGCTGATGATGTAAACTTTAATGATTTGTGGGTCTTTTGAAACATGTCATTAAGGCCGTGCCGTAGACCAATTGGATTACAGGATGTCATACGCTGTGTTTAGGAAGGCTTGTGTGAAGCATCACCATAGAGACCCAAAGAACCTTCTAGAATCTGGCCGCAAATATGTTGACTCCCTAGGTTTTTGGGAGTGGGTCTGACTGAAATATTTATTACAAACAGAAACCTCTGTGGGTCTTCCTCCAAAAATACTGGATTAACAAGAAGCATTCCAGTGAGATTGTTTAAGATTTTTGAAATGTGCAATTTCATGTTGCAGAGACGAGCTGAACATCGGGAAATGATACTGAACAAACAATTTGCGGTGCTTGCTTATTCTCATGGTTAGGGAATAAACAAACACAACCCTGGTTGATAAACTTTTAACTTTTAAAGATTGTTCAACCTTCAGAGAGAGGAGAGGTGTATTGTGGTTAATATAGACTTTAAAAGATTGTATTTATTACAGAAACATCTGGACATCCCATGTGCCACACTTTCTGAAACATATTTTTGGGGTTAAGTAAGGCGAAGCCTTTCATTTATTTCCAAATCAGCATTACATCATTTGTTGGCAGGCAGCGTGATGACGCAGTATTAATACACAGGAGGTTTGTTAACGCAGCGCATGAACTGCGTCACGAGAACACAGTACTTAAACTCTTGCTGGCTTTGTGCAAACTCACATTCAAACGTCTGGTTATGTTGAATGCAATTGTCAGCAATCGATGTATGAATAACAAAGTATTGATCTAAACTATTCCAGAAATCGGTTGTTTCAGCCAGCAGTCACAATGAGCTTTTGTCATTTTGATTAGTTAATTCGAACACTTTGGTAAGGAATAATTTGTTCCTATTACATAAACTCTATGTGGGTGATGTAAAGTCTGTCTCATTTTTCGTGACATCAGTAAACTCACACCAAGCTGTATGGAAAATTCAGTCCAACATGTGGTTTTCATGTTTGATGGAAAGAAAGGCTAAAAGAGAGCTGACACAGTTGAAGAGCTGCTTTTTATTCACACCATTTTCTGGCATGACAACAAGCTATCAGTCGATAGCTTGAGACGCTTTCAAAATGGCTGCCTTTATTGATTAGGAGGCTTGTGATGAAGCACCACAGCATCATCATCAGTTTTGTGCACTGTTTGTGTATGGCAGCTGACATTTCGACTTTGATGAGGTTGGATTGTTATGTCTGCATGGGTCGATATGGAGACACATTGAACTTTGTGATTGTGGCTCACAGAGCAACTGATCTGAGACTAATTTATTCTATGACATATCTAACTAGACTGCTTTAAAGGCTTTAAAAATGTCTTGTGGGCCTTTATGACAACATTAGCTTGAAAAGTAACCTTTCAGACAACCTTTCCAAGGGGCTTGCAGGCTTACTGGCTAACCTGGCCTGGCATGGTCTTGAAAATGTAATGATTTTAGCAGAACTGGCGAGAGAGAGACGATTTTGCCCTTTTCTTCAATAAAGATGCCGACCAAGCTTGGCAAACGCACAAAGACAGATATTTCTAGTCATAAAGGGCCCCATAATGTGCTTTCTTTAAATATTATCTAGATGTCCATTCATCCAACTGCAGCTCTGTCTCTTTTGTCCTATTAAAGAGTGATCTTAAAAGCCTAAATGTTGATATGAGACTTCATATGCCCTTTTACATTCCTTGATGTCTCTAGCTGGGGTGCAGCCTCAAAAATTAGGGGTTCCTTCATACTTTTAAATAATTGTTGGCCTCTAGGGGGCCTGTCTTTCCTACTGTTTTTTTGTTCCTCCTGCTTTGCTTGCCAGTCTACTTGCGTGACTATAGGGAGTGAAAAAAGTCTTCAAAACCCATTGGCACGCGATCCCTAATCTATTTTTGGAGTCCTCTCCTTTTTCTCCCGACTTTAGACACAGGGAAAAAACAGTCAGGGGAAGACAGCCAATTGTAGGGATGAAGGGGTCTGGTTCTCATTTCAGGCAGACCTGTTTCCCCGTCTTACCCTGCCAGAGCAAGAGCCACTGCGGTGGGGAGAGACAGGCGGGCGGCTGGGGAGGTGAGCAACTGTGGCCCAGGCTTCAGTCCTGCCAGTCAGCCACTGTCACTTAGCAACCACCTGTGTCTGGTTCTCATTAGTGCTTCCAGCTGCTTGTATTTCAGACGTTCATGCTTTGCCGTATTTTGATTCATGTCTTTTCACTTTTTTGAAGGCCGGCTCCAGGATGGCTGTGATGACATGAAGCTCAGTGTGCTTCATTCCCTACCAATTCATTTGCATTCATTTCACATGAGAACGGTACATCTGATTTTCATCTAAAATTAATTCAGTTTTGCTGGGGACATCAATTGTGGGCAGGTTATGTGCTGGAAACCTAACATAGTTTTATCTGCAACAAATTTCCAAATTGTGTCAGACTGACTTAGTATTATGTCCTTCAACTTCTTGTTTTATGTATTTTATCTGCCGTTTGATGAGTTTAATGGACAAATCATACAAAAGCTCTCAAATGAAATCAGACTCACATACATCAATATTTTGTGGCTTCATTCAATCAGTTATTTAATAAAACAGACAAACACTTGCAGCCAAAAATGGAAGATCAGATTAAGATCTTTGAGAGTTAATGTTTCTTTAAGCATTTAAAACATTTAAAACCTGACATGACACTGAGCACAAGAACTGATAAAAACTGACAAAGGACTTTTATTATGAAAGTACATAGTCATCTGTTCTGTTATAATTCACGTTTAACAATACAATGACAACAATGCCAAGTGGAGTGAGGTTATGGAAATATTTCTGTTGATATGGTCCGTCAGATAAAACCAGATCTTGGGTGAAATTTTCATAAAAATTCGAGTGTGTCATTTATTTGGAAAAGAATGCCATTAAAAATGTATTTATATATGTCAAAGCTAGCTTGCGATTGCTAGCCGCTTCGAAATTGCCTACCCTACCTTTAATTGAAACTCATTTGGTGACGCCTCACATAATGTTTTAAACTGGCAACATTTTTCTGCCTTTTGTTTTTATTTCTTGGGTTCAGAATCAGATGAAGTGCTCACCTGATGAAACGTTGCTAAAACGTTTAACATATGTCCTGCGGTGCCTTTTAAACTGGATAATGGGCTCTTAATGAATAAGATGCAGGTTTTGTGTTCAATTACGCTTGTTTAGGATGTATCATTTTAAAAGTATTAAGGATTTTGTAGAAAATGATCCTTAAGCTCTAGAGGATTTGGAGAATAAGTTATTTTATTGTCACATTGCAGTCTTGAGCAGATGCTGTGTTGATCGGACTTGTGTTGATCGGACTTGTGTTGATCGGACTTGTGTTGATCGGACTTGTGTTGGTCTGACTTGTGTTGGTCTGACTTGTGTTGATCGGACTTGTGTTGATCGGACTTGTGTTGATCGGACTTTGCTAGTGCATGTGGGGTTATTTTCTTTAGCTCTATATCTCCACAGGATGCCGGGTTTCAGACTGGATGAGAGCTTTGTGTTGGGGAGAGAGAGTCAGATTGATGGAGTGAACACAGAAGGTTTCCAGTCCCTCTGTGATGGAGAGAGAGGAGAGGCAGAACGCAAGAGAATGAATGTTTTGTTCTCTTCACAGAACCCGCTGCTGCTCACAGACGTTACTCCACCGGACTGCTGGCCTGGTGACTGGCAGACATCTCAATCCAGCCACTCTCTAGAAAAACCCAGCTAACAGGAACTGTTCTCAGAACATTGGCTAATGTTCTCTAAGAGTTCAAAAAAGTTCTTGCAGTAACATTTGTAGAATGTTTATAATATTATATATAAAGATATATAGATACTGTAGATAGATAGTTGCTAGTGGAATGTTTTAAAAATGTTACAGAATTATAGAAGCGGTCTAAACACATGAACATTTCTAGAACATTCAAAATAACATTACATACAATACATTGCAAACATTAGGGAAACGTTCTTACAACCTAAAATTGTTAGTTTGGGAAAAGTAACTTAAACAGGAATGTTTATGGAATAGAGGCCCTTTCTGCTCTTGGTTTTGCTTTCTCCGTGTGGTTATCGTCAAGTTACCCTCCTGAAGGGTTAAATGCGGGTCCAAAAATAGCAAACCCCCTTTTTGCACATTTACCTGCTAACTGTAGCTCTAATCTCTATAACAGCTATAACCTCTATCAGTTGAATCATGTAATATTATTGTAAAATAAACATTTCATTATAATCATTTTGATCAGCGTCTTTAAAGGAATTTTACCCCAGAATAAATTGCGCCCACCCATGTAAGTTGTGGGTGACTTGTGTGTTACTGTAGATTCTGCATGCAAAAGCTGTTGCGTTAATTTAGCCCTCTAAGTTTTAAAATGTGTTTGTGATCATTGTTTTGTATTGTATTATGAAGTTAATCTTACATGGCATTGCAAGCCATTACGGTACAGCAACCTTGTAATCAGTTTTCTTTCCACAATGGTGTTTTTTAGTTTAGCTAGTGTCACATGAAAGTCCTTGATTTGCTTTTATGTTTTTTTATAGTGTTTGTGTTTTTAATTACATGTTTGTAATTCTACATTACAGACACATAATTCAGAACTCAAATATAATATCTATAATATAGTCGACTTTAAGCATCCACTGGTTATTTCCATCTTCTTTATGGCCTTTAATTGTCTTCAATTCCCAAAATCCCACAGACTTCCTAAAAATACATGTTTTGTGTTTGATGAATAGGATGTTGTTCAGTATGAAAAATCTAATTTTCACAGGGTGTGACTGAATGACTTTGGCTTCCCATGAAAATGAGCAATTCTCACAAACTGTCATCACGAAGGGGATCAAATGGTGGAAAAATCTGAATCTGGAAAAAATCTGGAAAACACTGACAGAACTTCACTTGAACTACAAGGTAAACCAAGTTAAACTTCTTTTAATCACGATCAGACTGTTGAACACCATCAACACTTACACTAGTGTGATGTGGAAGAGAAAAACGATTTATCATGCAGTAACAATTTTAGGTTGTAAGAATGTTTCCTGTCCAGGATGTCCTGGACGTCCAGTTTTTTAAACGTTATCAAACATTTTTTTAATTCTGTAACATTTTTAAAACGCTACACTTACAACTTAAGAATAGCGTTTTTAATATATATGATTTTAAAAAACATTTAAAAAGGTTCTACCAACTGTACTGCAATAACTTTCTGATAACTTTGAGAGAACTTTGAGAACTTTTTAGAGAACTTTGGCCAACGTTCTGAGAACGTTTCCTGTTAGCTGGGTATATGCTAGTCCAAACCTTGCTTAGGGCCCCAAAAATAGCCCACCCCAGTTTTCAGTTCTGTGAACTGATTTCTGTTTGGGGTGCAGTTGAAATGGACAGGAGACTAGCCAAAATTCCTGAGATAGTTTCCACTCATTCGGATGTTTTGTAATATTTGGAGGTCTCAGACAAGTGGGGAAATTTGAGGACCAAGTTCAGCCATCTAGCTGATTAACTGAAACTAGAACTCTATTCTACTGTACGTTGTAATGCAAAGAGAATCAATGAGGCATTGAGTAATGAACAACATCTTAACAATGCTGTGTATAAAGTATACAAGGGAATCAATAAGGAACAAATGAGTAATTTAAACAACAAATCAGTGTAATGACATCACGCATGCTCATGCTCGTGTAAACTGTATCATATTCTGTAATTATCTTTAGCTTTTAGATTAGCTTTTTCAGTGTGCATACACACACATACACACAAGCTTTTAAACGGTATGTTACTGTTCCGACACCACTGAAGAGGTGAGATTTATAGGGCACTTTGCTGTAGACCCTCTCTCTGTAGACACACTGCTCTCTCACATGGGCTTGTTAAACCTGGCGCACACAATGCAGTGCATGCAGATGTGAGGCACCACTGCAGAGGAGCATCTGCAGCAGTCTGTTGACCTTTACTTGGCTTTACGGTAACATTTAACACCGCAACATTTTACAGTAACATTTTACACTGCTTCATGCGGTTACTACCCACAAAACCCTGTAGCTGTTTATAAGCTGGTTTGTTTGGCTCACAGATTACATGGAAACCTTAACGTGGGAAAAACAAAACTTTGAGCATATGGAAAACATGGAGATAGAAAGAAAACTAAAGGAAAGAGCAGGCAGTCTGTGTGTCTTCTATGACAGGACACTTTTACTGTGCCTATTATATTTAGAGATAGTATTTGTATTAATTTATATGAATTTCCATTATATAACTATAATATATAATATGTATGTATATGTACGTGTGTGTCTGTGTGTGTGTATTCAATTTCTTCAATGCCAAGCATGAGCAATTGTAATAGTGATTCTTGCCTTAGCAAACACCAGTAAGATATTCTCTGACTGTGACAGAACTGAGTATTGTGGCTAGCGCAGAATAAGATTAATGCATTTTATTCTTGCAAAACTGACAATTAACTTGGTGTTGTTCTAAAACCAGCTGTGTTCTGCTCTGCAAGTCAAGAGAGAGTTTGAAAACGTGTCACAATCAATAAAAAGCCTGTTCAACAAATAGAGACACTGCCTTTGTCCTCAACAGTTCATACATTCATACAACATCAATGTGTCTTTAAAGCATCCACACCATAGCTGACTGACTGGTGGTCCACAGTGGGTAGCAGTGTTACAAGAGTGCTTCAGGATCGTAAGACTCAGTCTGACTGCCATGATATGTATCAGACAGACCTATAAAGACGAACAGATGTAGTTTGTGTTGTTTCATTTAAAACCTGGACAACACCCCAGCTAACAATTTTAGGTTGAGATAATGTTTCCCTAACATTTCCATTAAGTATCAAAAATGTTCAAAATGTCAAATTTTTAGACTTTGTATTAACGTTATTGCATTGGTTATGAGAACATTATTTAAACATCTTTTAATTTTTAAAACATAACATGTTTTGAATGTTTCTAGAACATTCAAAGTAATATTGTTAACATTTTGTTACTTAATGGAAACGTAATGGAAACATTCTTAAAACCTAAAATTGTTGGCTGGGTTTGGCTTTTCTATTGTCCTTGTAAACTCACAATGACATTTGTATGCAGAAGCGTTCTCTTACATTATTAATGTCTTGCTCTTGACTAAACATTCAGTGTCTTTTTTATTCATACACATATTTGTCTGTCTACAGTGTCGTTTATGAGTCCAGCTCTATGATTTTTGTCAATGATATTAGTGATTTTAGGAAGTGAGAGGGTCATAAGACACTCAATAGCCCTTACAAAAACAACATGTTTTGAGACTAGATGACAAAGATAGTCTTAAGCGTTTTCCTCGACTTTGAAAATAGGAATACCGGCTCTTTTATCTCCTGTGGAAAGGAGATGTCCTCCGCGTGGCTTTCTGAATCTACATGCAGTCTGGAAAGTGTCTGTGCTCTGGTGCCAAGTGCAACAGCCAAGTGTGATGTCAACCGCATGAGGTGACACAAAGAAGGACGATGCATGTCTGAGCTGTCACGACTAAACACAGCCAGTAATGGCCTGACAGTGTGTCTTGTATTTAAGAGGAAACTCTCCAGAAGGATGGAAATCAGAGATTTCCCTGAAGAATCCTTGTTTGTTCTTCAGTACAGCTCTACAAATCTGACTGGGTATTGTGTGTTGAAAAAGCAAGGTAAGAGGAGATGATGATGAATGAAATACAACTTATTTTACTCATCACAACCTAGAGAGTAAGGGCAGATAGTTATGAACACCTGGTTAACAACATAACTTATGTTTGGTTTGTTAAAGTCACCTGTGAAAAATGGTTAACCCATTTCCTCTTTACTGTTTCTAATGGTACGTATTTGAGAAACATGAAGCATTAGAGAAGCACTGGTTGAAAACTCCAAAATGACTTCATTATTTCACCCATCATGTTGTGATGTCAGCTGAGCTGTTATGAAAAATCAACGAGATGATGTCGTTCGCATGCACAAGATGGAGAAGTGTGATATCACAAATATTGTGAGAAACTTCTCGTAAGTCTCACATCATATATCTGCACATTCTTCGTCCTTCTTATCAGAGTGTAAATTAGTTAATGTGTTCAAACTCTTGTGCTATATGGCAGGAGAAAACTCTTCAGTTATTACACTTATTACAATAATGTGTGTTGAAACCTTCACGACTGTAACGTGCTGCATACGTTCGTGTGCTCATTATTTAGAAAACAATGATATTTCTGTATTCCACATTTCACATTAGGGCTGCATGATACTGAAGAAAAATGTGATGTGCAATAACTTGCTAAATAATGCGATATTCGATACAATAAGTTTGTAAAATCAATTTTAATTATATTAAAATACAGATTTTGCAAAACAGGACATTTTGAACATTCCTAGAACTTTCAAAACAACATTTTCAACGTTTTTGTTTTTTGGAAACATTAGGAAGACATTCTTACAACTTAAAATTGTTAGCTGGGCCTGTGTAGCCATGGCAAAGAGACCAAAGAGTTAAGCAATGGCACTGAGAGCACAGGATGATGACTGCCTGTAACTTCACAGGATGTAGCCTTCTTTAATATCCTTGCATCTGCAATCGCGTGCAAACTGTGTGTGCAGACGCTAAGAGTCGACCACAACTAGTGCTCACAGAACCAAAATTAACACTTACGAGATTATGGTAACGACTCAATATGGCATTTATGATGCCTAAATAGCTTTTATATTAATTTGCGGTCCTTGTTGGTCGTGCTTGTGATTATGCAGGTGAATTTCACAGGAAGAGTCAGAGTGGTATCAGCAGGTTGGTGAGGCGATTTGTTGCCGGGTGCTGTTTTACTCAGTGTGCTTAACAAGCTGCTCTCACGACACACAGGGTCAAAACAGTCATCATGGAAACCTTAAAGGGAAATTTTATTGTTTGTAACTTGTAACTGGTAAAGAAAGTGTAAACTTTTAGTGAAAATATGCATGAAAAACAATTTTTTTGTTTTAGATTATGGACTTTTTGTAACATTTAGGAAATAAACATCCAAATGGAAAAACTCTTTGATAACCGTGCACGTGTACATTATAAAGCTTAAGGGGTGGGTGGCATTTCCTACAAAAACCAGGTTTATGGCAAAAACAATTGCATTAGAGAATATCTTCTGGTCACAAACCATTTTCCAAGTAAAACTCTGCATGGTATCATCATACTGTACCTCTCGCCCCAGAGACTGTTAGACGTTCACATTTGTGAGGAAAGCCAAATAAAACGTTTTTAAAAGACCAGTCTGTGATGGGGACCTGTGATTTCTTTCTGTGTGAAATTTCATCCCTGTTCTGGTCCCACTGGGTCTTTCCAACAGAGAAGCAGTAATGTTCAGATTTTTACATGCAGAGTCTCTGGAGATCAGAACGTACAGATGAAAAGATCAAAAGATACACTAAGCAAATACTCTGCTATCTTCTGCCAGTCCAAAATCAATTCCATTAATATTCACAAAAGCTGAATACAACAGAGTATTCCTGACAGAGAGCCATGTGAAGTTACATACATACACTCTTAAAAATACAGGTTCTTTAAAGGTTCTTCACAGCGATGCCATAGAAGAACCATTTTTGGTTCCTCAAAGAACCTTCAGTAAAGGGTTCTTAAAAGAACCATTCCTTTCTTACATTTTAATAGTCTAAAGAACTTTTCTATTATAAACAATTTGTGAAACAGAAAGGTTCTATGGGCGTTAAAGGTTTTTTATGGAGCCATATAGACAAAAAGGTTTATAAATAGTCCCTTTTAAACAGTGTGGAGGATAACTAGCGATGAAATGGAAAACTGAAACTGATAATACGAAACAAAACTCAACTTGTTGGTTGCATTAATATTATCCCAATGAAGGAAGCCCTACTTCTGTGACTGTCTTGGCCTTTATCCTTTTGCCTTCAAACTGTTGGTCCACCACATCATAACAATATGAGTTATTGTATGTACAGTAAGTAGTAGTTCTAAAGACCGTATTGACTTCTTGGTTTTCTAAATTACCATGCAAAAGAAATGTCACTTGCCTGGAAATTCAACTTTGCATCAGTTATGAAAATTTACCAGTTTCTGGAAAGCAACTAACTACCTTTAATCATTTCCTGGTCAAATGATCCTAAAATTCCCAGCACATACTAGTGCAGCTGTGGTTCTGTCTCACCATAGTCATAACTCTCACTGACTTCAACAGGATTAAACAGTGCCTGAAATCCACCCAGTTCAGTCGTGAAATATAGATGCCTAATGGATGATAGCCTAGATGGAAAATAACATCACTGTGAATTATTACCAAGCTCTGAAAAGCAGGAAGGAGCTGCTACTGTATATGAAATCATGAATTAATGATCTACATTATAATTTAATTTACACGGTAAACTAGTTAGGTTCACCTAAGGTGAGATTGCATGACATATTTACTTTGGTCTGTCTCAGCTTTTTAGGTTGTAAGAACATTTCCCTAAGTTTCCATTAAGTAATAAAAATGTTAACAATAATTATTTTGAATGTTCTATTCACATTTAGACAATGTATTAACGTTACTGTTTGGTTATAAGAACGTTATTCAAACTTTTTAAATTCTAGAAACATTCCCCTAACAACATAAGAATAATGTTTTTGAGATATACTATATAGAATGGTAAGAACATTTTGGTAACTTTGAGAGAACTTTTAGAGAACATTAGCCAAAGTTCTGAGCATGTTCCCTGTTAGCTTGATTGAGCCAAACACATTGCAAGACTGCATATATCATAAGGGGTGAAAGGTCATGCTGGATTAGAAAGGTTTTGTTGATCTCTCTTCACCTGGTGTTTTCAGGATGAGGTTTAATGTTTGATATACAGTCACGCATATGACGGATCCATAACGATGAATCACACTCACCCTGATACTACAGCAAGCCAGAAGAAAAACAGTCGACAGTTTGTTTGAAACGGCACGTTACTAAAACTATAAAAGGATCAGGTCCATATGCTACATGGTATAAACACAGGGCAGTGTTTGTCATTATTTTGCTTGGGAATAATGACATAACAGGCAAGAAATCTCAAACGTGGTGTGTTGCCATGCATTTCTTTCTTTTTTTGTATTCTGAGGTCTCTGTCTGTGTGCCGTGATACAGTCGAGGACAATCACTGGCCAACATCTGGAGATGCATTTAATAAGCATTAAGAAGATGACTGAAGCGTTACCGGATTAAAAAACTGTGAGGTTTTGAAGGCACGGGATGTTTCTTAACTGTACGCCCTTGCAAAGTTTTCAAACACAGAGCTTAGATTTTAGCAGGCCTTGTTTTCAGTTTATGTGTACCAGCAAACTTGCATGCAAAGATGTCTGCTGTGGGTGGCTTTTTAGTCAAATTTAACCAGACCAGTTTTAAGACTAAATGCTCTAAACAGAGAAGCTGCGGTGTAGAGTCAACCATATTTCAAGAGGTATGTGCAACCTAATTACAGTTATATCAAACCCTGTGTTTTAACCTTGAGCACAGACCTTGTGGCCCCAGATGAACCCAGCAGTGTTAAAAACAGACGGCCACCCAATCAGAATAATCCCTTTAAAGAGACAGTATAGTTTAAAGGTTTAAAGTAGAGATGCCCAGAATCTTTTTTTTTTTGACTGTGTTGCAAAATCCTAGACTTGCATTTTTACAATATTTTAAAAAATCAATACCCAGAATCCAGCTGTGAGACGTTCTGTTTTGGGATTTCCTTTCTGGTTTATCTTTCTTCAAATGGAGCTTTTTAAATTGGAACTAAGTATGTAGTATGTAGTATCTGTAGCAGTAGTTAAAATGGGTGCATAAAATAATGTCGAGGTCAAAGATTAAAAGTTAAAGGATGTCCATTTTAACGGTCAAGCAGAAACACACTTTTCCAATTTTGTCTTCTTCCTTAAGCTCAAAGCGCACTGACCTGTAAAGGCAAAGCATGTGAGATGTTTCACACGTCAGTAAGCATTCATATTCCCAAAAGACTCGGAAACTGCTTCCTCTCTCCTTCAGTGCGGCCTCTGAAAATTAATCCGATTTTTTCCGATCTATGGAATGCCTTAAGATAGTATATGACACTTTATAAGAGACGAACAGCCTTTAAAATTGGACTGAGTTAATTCTGCTTTGATTCAGTGTGTGTTTTTCTTCAGTATGATTTCTAGAACATGCTCACATTTCCTACATCACAAAAACGCATTTATTTGACCCAGCCTCGCTTTAAAGCGTTGATATTAATGCGTTGTCGTCCGTGAGTCTGTTCGTTTGTAGCTTTAAACATTTACATAGATACCATGATAGATTTTCTTCCAGAAAAATGTCTGCCCTGGCCAGAGGTAACATATAAACATTTACAGGCTTTTTATTTTGATTCACATCATGCATATTAATACAACAACACATCAGTGTTCTGCACATACACCGTAATACATCACATACATACATTACTATGCAAAACTATTTTAAGACTTGTAATACTGTATATAAACTTTAATACTGTAATAAGTTTGCATTTATGTATGAGACAGGAGGCTTTTATTTCTCACATTTCTGAAGTTATACTGACACCCTCTGGTCACCCCGAGCATACGAGAGCAGATTTATCTCTATCTGTCCTTAATTGCAAAATAAATAAATAAATAAATAAATATCTTTATTACCTGCAGTCAGCATCTGCATGCAGTCCGCATGCATCGCATCTTGTGTAATAAAATGCATCGTGACGTCACATCGCATCAGTAACCCTGAACGATTCATGTCGTCACTTCCGGCTGCGGAGAGCGCAGAGGATTTGCGTTACCGAGCGGAGATGATTTGCTTTCCAAACAGCCATTAAAACAGCAACATCTTCATCTCGTTTTCATCATGGATTAATGGTAAATGTTCTCCGTCCTGTGCAGACAGTGAATGATGTTTCAGGTGGTCCAGCATCATCGGTGATGTGACTAGCGGATGTGAGAGGATGCTTGAGCTTGTGTCATGGCGTCTGATTGTTAGACACCCTTTCTATGTGTTGTGTGTTTTTATAGATATATAACATATATAACAACATATCGTTATTATAAAGCTGCCTGTTTTAATATCATAATGCCTTCCTGTAAACTGCTTCGAAACGATGCATGTAATGTATAATGTATATAAAGCACTATATATATAAATATGAATTGAATGTCTAGTCTAGTGCAATGATCAAGAAGTTTTATATATAGTATCTAGACCTTCATACATAGGCAGCTCATGTTTTGTACTATGTATTGTATAATATTGTATAATATTGTATAATAGCTCATATTTCGTACTGTGTATTGTATAATATTGTATAATATTGTATAATAACTCATGTTTTGTACTGTGTATTGTATGATATTGTATAATAGCTCATGTTTTGTACTGTGTATTGTATAATATTGTATAATAACTCATGTTTTGTACTGTGTATTGTATAATATTGTATAATAACTCATGTTTTGTACTGTGTATTGTATAATGTGCACCAGCTGTCTGTCCGTCTGTCTGTCTTTGAGATAATGAAAATCTGACTGTTTATCTTCAGTGTCTTGTGTTGTGGACGACCGTCATGACAGACAGTATTCTGAGCAAAGCTGCCACTATGGAGATCCCCATCAACAGTAATGGAGACAGCAGGACAGCAGAAGACGACGGTCTCGAGCAGGTGTGTGTCCACGTCCATCACACCTGAGGAGCAAAAGTGTGTGTTCTTTATGTCTTCATCTGTTGTTTCTTTATGTCTTTCCGCTCAGATTACATGGGGTTTAGATGTGATTGTAGGCACGCTGCCAGTGACCATGGTGAGGGAGAGTTTGCGGGTTGTATATGTAGTTCATTCTGACTTACTTTGGTGGATATGTTTGCGTATTAACTCACGTGAAAGATAATTTGGGAGAATGTTAACTTTAATGCTCACAAATAGCAGCTGCTTGTAGGTGGGCAAATCAAATAATAAATAAACAAAATGGAACACAGTCATGCAAGTGGTTTAGTTTGCAAGTTTATATTGCATATGTGGGGATTCTGTGTATTATATAAAAAAAATTCTGAAATGTTTTGGGCAGAACATATTAAGGCTTTAGTTTTTGTTAAGCATTGTAGCCCAATATTTTTAAATGTCAGCTATAATAAGTATAATACAACTAGTCTAAAGCCAGCTGCTTAGCTATGTTTAAGTGTATTAACTGTATCTGATAAATACATATTGTGTGAAAATGTAAACGTTTGTTTAACAGTGCTTCGATCTTGCTGCCTCCTCTGTTTTGATAGTCAGCTGTGTCCTTCCCGACCTGATGTGCACAGTAATGTGTGAAGTGTGTGTATGAGTAACATACTGCACAATGAAACTGATACATATGTGCCAGTATATTATCTGCTGTGCTGTGCTTGATTCCTTCAGGACCTGCAGCAGGTGATGGTGTCTGGACCCAACCTGAATGAAACCAGCATTGTGTCTGGAGGCTATGGGGGGGCAGCAGAGGGCATCATACCCACCAGTTCCATCAAAGGTAACACTTAGACATCTCAAAACTAATTTGTTCCAAACTGTATGATCTGTGTAGGTTTATGCAGTTTCTAACGTGCTAGGGTTTTTGAGTCCTGCATCTATCATAGTTTGTCTTACATCATTGCTGACATGTATGTTTAGGACAGGCTGTTCGTTTCAACTCCGAGTATTTTGACAGAAGATGCAGTAACACCCCCAAACCAGGTGTCTGTGTACACATGCAACTCGATAGAAGATCACTTACAATCTTTATCTCTGCAGCTGTTTGTCTCTTTCCATCTTTGGGCATAAAATGGTCTTGGGTAAACAATTATCCAGCTTTTTAACAACAATCGTTTGGCTCTTTTTTACAGGTTTGGAGGACTGAAGCATGTTGGTTGCATGTTTGCATCTGTAAAAGCAACATCTTGGTTATTTTTTTAAATTGATTTAGACATTTAGACATGATTTAGACATGTAAACATTTATTGCTAGAACAGACGAACAATACCGTTGTTTATTTCAACTGTGGAATACACAATAATTTCAATGGTGTGTCTTTATGCTCAGTAACACAGGATTGACTTTAAGCACATGAACACACCATAAACACAGAGAACCGAGCGGCAGCCATCTTGTTTTTCATTCATTGTCATCATCTACTTCCAACTTTTTTGACCTCACTGTTTTTAATGACATCACTTTCCTCTCTTTTGGTCACCCTGTTCTCATAAACTTTTACTTTTAAACTTTAAACCATTTCACTGTTTATTTTTTCTGCAACATATACTGTAATGCTTAACTCCAACATTAGCATTATCTTCCATATTATTGTTCTGTTTACATAACTAAATGTATTCATTTTGATATTGTCATCAATGAAATCATTATGTTTTCAACATGTCTATCATAATCTGTCCTAGAATAATTAGTCCCTCATACCTCCATCCCATTCCTCCACCTGTCCACTGTTATTCATTCATTTCAGACATCCGCTCCAAGTCCAGGGCCATCACACCCAGCCATTCAGCTGCCAGTCGGATAGCAAGTCAGCCAGGACATTATCCAGGTATCTCCACAGTTGACAGGGAATGTTCTCAGAATGTTGGCTGACATTCTGTAAAAGTTCTCTCAAAGTTATCAAAGAGTTCTTGCAGTAACATTAGTGGAACTTTTTAAACTTTATGTATCATATATCAAAACGTTATTCCTAAGTAATAAGTGGAACATTTTAAAAACAATACAGAAAAAAATAGTTTAAATAACGTTCTTAAAATTCAGCAGTAACGTTAAAACGTTACAAATGTTTTTGTTACTTAATGGCAACATTCTTACATCATAAATTGTTAGCCGGGCCTCCCCACCCTTGCCTGCCACTGCCCCACAATTCTTCACCTCATAGTTATCAGTCATTATTCATTTACTGTCATCACACCTTCTGTTTTTTTTTTTTTTTTTGTTGGGATAACAAATTAAAGTGAAACAGAATTCTAAATGTGTGTTATAATATACTGTCTCATTATATAATATTCCATATTTACCTTTATCTCAGTGAGTAAATGGTTATTATATGAGTGAGATATGAGTGTATTACCAACAGCGAATAAATGTTTCATGTGTTGGTCCTTATGGCCTAAATGGCCAGTTATTACATTATGCTACTTAAGGTGCTGTAAGCTGTTTTACTTTTCTGTTTTTGCCAAAAAAATTGTTAACTTGGCTATAGAATTAGACTACACCCTCGCAACAAATCCGGTCTTCATATCATAAACCCCAAGTCAAAAAACCTGAATGTGCAAAGTGAGCCACATGCAGAGAACATTTCTGATTGGCTGATTTTCAGGGATTCGTTTAGATTTTATAGAAATTATTTGCATGGTACAAAAAAATTGCTTTACAGCACCTGTAAGCGACATGGTGACACAAGTGTTAGCCAGTGATTATAACAAAACTAAATTATCTCCTGTCAGCTCCCAGCATGCACCACAGCAACAGCAACCCGTCCATGATGTCAGAGGAAGCTACAAGAGGAGTAGCTGTGGAGAAAATCGACAGCATGAAAAAGTGGAGCATTAACACTTACAAGGTTAACTTCATCTGTAGTTACATTATATAACTATATATATATATAATGGCGCCTCTTTATTCGTGAATGAATTTGTCTTCTGTTCTCCAGTGCACTAAACAGATGTTTTCAGAGCGTTTTGGCCGCGGTACGAAAACAGTGGACCTGGAGCTGGAGGCTCAGATCGATGTGCTGAGAGAGACTAAACTGAAGTACGAGCACATTCTGAGACTGGCTCGAGCGCTCACCAACCACTTTTACAACATGGTACAGACTCAGCAAGCTCTCAGCGACACCTTTGCTGATCTTAGCCAGAAATCCCCTGAGCTGCAGGTACTCATTTACTGTCCCTGACTGGTTAAACAGTTACTGAATTTAACTACAGAATATGTTTGTCAATAGGCAATATTAGATATTAACAGTATTCCCTACAGTATTAACAGCAGGGAATTATGCTATTAGCAATAGTGTTACAATGAGCAGTTTTCACCATATGCTGATGAAACAAGCATTTTTAACAGTGCAGGTCAATTTTTGTGGGTTACTCAGCAAAAAAAGGAACACTTACTAACCAAAAAGACAAAATCCTGTTCTATTTCAGGAAAGTGACAACATATCTGTAACACAGACCAACATTATATTGATTGTTTGTAGTTTGCATCGAAACAAGTACATTTGTATCATCAGATGGACTGTAGTTTGTATTAAAGCATTTGGCATTTATTAAGTTTACCAGGTTTTTTTCTTAGACAGTAAAAATCTCACCCGGTCTGAACAGCTTTGTGCACAAATCAATTTGCATTATTGTTGCTCTTGAACCTTTAGTTTACCCTGTTTTAATGGTTTAATATGTACATTCAAATATGTATTTACCTTAAACCGTCTTTAAATCCTTCCAGGATGAGTTTGGCTACAATGCAGAGACACAAAGACTGCTATGCAAGAATGGAGAGACACTCCTTGGTGCCGTCAATTTCTTTGTGTCCAGCATTAATACATTAGTCAACAAAACTATGGAAGACACTCTTATGACCATCAAGATGTATGAGAATGCAAGGTAGCAGGCGTTACTTCATGCTTTAAAAATCATGACATCAGAATCACCCTATTTGTCTTGCTTAATAAACATTTATTATTGTGTTACCAAAAATTGTGTTACTTCACTTTGAACATTAAAGAGCTTCAAATTGTTAGCGTAGAACTGTATTAACAAAACTTAACTGTACTGAAACTAAATCTATTCTTTTTTGTCTTCTTTTAGACTGGAGTACGATGCCTACAGGACAGACCTGGAGGAGCTGAGCGTGGGACCACGAGACGCCGCGGCCATGATGCGCATCGAGATGGCCCAGCAGCACTATCAGATCCACAGAGATAAGTACGAACGACTGCGCAGTGATGTCACCATCAAACTCAAGTTCCTGGAAGAGAACAAGGTGTCCTGTTGAAATAATTTCTGTTGAACTTCTTTGCTCATTGAATGGATTTCTACAGATGTCTCTGTTGGTTTCCAGGTAAAGGTGATGCACAAGCAGCTTCTACTGTTTCACAATGCCATCTCCGCGTACTTTGCTGGAAACCAGCAGCAGCTGGAACAGACTCTCAGACAGTTCAACGTCAAGTTGAAGCCTCCTGGTTCTGATAAGCCCTCGTGGCTTGAGGAGCAATGATCGCTCTAATGACATTCAAACATGGCAGCTGGGAACATCAGAGATGTGTTTAAATGAGATGTGTTTGAATGATGCGGATAAAAATGGAAGTTTTATGGTTGGCAATCCCTGAAAAGATGCTGAGTTTATTTAAAGCCAGAAAACTTCCAAATGAGGATTGATTGAGTTTATTTATGTGGATTAAGAAATCTGTTGTTAAGATTTGTGCTGCCTTAATGAACAGATCTTGTATGGGCCGTTAAAAGTAAAGCGAGACAAAATTACACAATACTGATCAGTCACTTTCTGTAATACATTTACGTTTCTGAGCAATCATCATAAGTCATGAAATAATTACACAACAGTACAGTATCCAGTCAGCACGCCCCAGCACAGTTTATGTCCTTGTTTTATTTTGATATGTTATAGCTGAAAGGGAAGAATGTTGTGCTTGTGTGTTTGTTTGTCGTGAGGACGTTCAGTGGAGGACAGTATAAAGGTAAACGAATGAAAAGCTGTTCACAGTATGTCATGAGAGGGTTACCAATATATTTATATTTATGTATAGTGTGAAGTCCTACCTAAGATATTAAAATGCATATGAAGGCGAGAGAATCAGATATGTTTGTGATGTGTTTTCTGTCTTGTCCTCTTTCTGCAGCTGTAGAGACTCGACCTTTGCTTGTCTCGCAGACTGTCGCTCACTGGCCGGTGAAGGAGGGTGACTGGCAGGTCACGTGACCTGCAGATCAAACGGTTGGGGGGGCATTTGACTCATGTGACCTGCTAGTGAAAGATTGGGTTACTTTAGTTAGATACAGACTGACTTCTTTCACTGTGGTTATTAGATTGGATTAGTCATTATTTTGGGGGTCTTGCTTAAAAGTCTCACACTTTTATAAGACTGAGATACAGCATGCTTCGTTTTAACCAGAACTTTTCCTCTGTTTGCTCGGTTTCTTGATTCAGCAGTTTTGTCTGGTATTTTATCTGCTTGAAGTACTTTCTGACTAAGGGCTTTTCTCACAGATAGCGTTTGCCTGTAGTGTTTCCTAATAACAGTGGACAGGAATTGTTCTTCTCTTGATTTTAATGGTAGTGTTGGATCTCAAGACGTTACCCCACAGATGTGTGAGGTTACAGGACTTTTGCCACACTTGGATTATCGACTTGGTTTTTGGACCGGTGTCTATGAGTTCTGCTCTTGTAACCCAAACCCAGTTTTATCTTTGTGTCCACCAACAGCACAAAGAGCCAAAAAATGACCAGGGTAACCAAAGTTGCAGCACAATTACTGTAGATACCTTCATTATTGTAGGTATGAATAGGGAAAAACTACATCAACACTGTCTCAGTAACTACTAGTTACTGCAGTTTTGGTAATACTTTGTAAGGGAGTTTTGGAAAGCACTGTGCGTAATGTCTGTGCGCTGGAGATGCCCGCAGACAAACCAGCGCACCTGAAGGATGTGAAGGTCACTCGTTCATCGGTTTAGTTAAGGGAACGGTAAACTAGTTAATGTGACAACTAGTTAGGCGTGAACAACAAGCGCTGACGCGTCCTCTGGGAGTGGCGTCGCCGGTGAACGCGCAACCGGTTGCCACATCTGCGCAAAACGGGAGGCGCGGCGCGGCGCGCGTCACGGGCGGCGCGTTTCTCTCCCCTGCAGTGCGACAATATAGTCGAGGTTTGTCAAAATATAGTTTGTGTTTGTCCTGTGACGTCTGGATACCTTTACAACAAGTAAGTCGTTTACTGATTGATTTCTTCAGACTAAAGAAGCACACAAAGTATTGGAAACAGAAGCAGAAGATGGTAATAGTAGGTGAGAATAACTTGCCTTTAAAGAAGTTGTAATGTACTGATCACAAAGTAAGACCTCTGATTCAGCAGTGAACCAATGAAGTACTTCAAGTTTGAAGGTTTTTCACTGCTTTGTTGACAAGTTTTGGTTTTGTCAGTGTTTGCATGTAAGTCATATCTGTAAACTTTTTGTACTGAGCTATTATATTATCTTACAATGTTCTGGTTTTGTTAGTTATGCACCCACCATTGTTAATCATGTTATTCGGTTCACTTCCCCAGCACCCTTATTCTTCCTGAACCAGTTAAACCATAGACATTGAGTTTCCATACGCCGTCTGTTTCTGGCCTTACTTCAAACAGATGATGGAGCATGGCAAGTGATGTCCAAACCATGGCACCACCACCACCTCCTCCACCCCCTATTGCCCCACCTCCCCCTCCTCCTCCACCACCCCCTGGCGCCTTCCCCGGTGGAGGCCCGTTTACCAGAGGGGGCACGCAGGCCTCTAAAATGCGTAACTTTAACTGGGAGGCCATACCTAAACATACTGTGCTTGGCAAACATAACATATGGACAGCTGAGAAGAAAGACTTTGACCTGGACACCAAACGTATGGAGGAGCTTTTCAGCCGCGATGACCAGAACAAGATCCAGGCCACCGGTCGGAGGAGTACACGACAATCTCCAAACAACAGCGCAGGACCTGAAGTGGTGAGTCCAGCTGGACTGTTCCAGAAATACTAATCTGCATCTGCAGGTGCAAATTAAGTTAATTTTGCATAAGACGTTCCTTTTATGATACATTATCTACTACGTAGCCGTATCGTAGCGTTTTTATCCATCACTATAGTAATGGACCTTCATCGTTTCACTCTAGTTATGATCAGTGCATACAAGTTCAGAAAAAGCTGTCGGGCCATTTCCTTGTTTAGGAGCTGGTCTGACTTCTCCCAAACTCACATAATACAGAACTGTTGCTAAGAGCAGGTAGATAAATAGATAACAGAAATAAGGAAGTTACCTAAAAGGATATTAAATAACTTTTGTACTTAAGACTGGATTTAGGAAGACTCGGATGTCCCCAAGACGTACTGTTTTCCAAAAACATCCATTGGAAACAGGAAAGGTGCATTGTTATGCAGGCTGAGTCACTTCAGAAGTTATGATGTTGTAGTCGTGATGTCATACAGTGGCCTACTGCCAGAAATACTGTAATGTTGTTTTCCCATCCTAGTAACGTGATTTGCCGCGTGGACAAAAGACATAACTTTCCCAAATAATGTTTGCAGTCATTCAAAAGACAATGCTGTGGCCTTTATAGACGCCACATGGCTAGTTTTGCTCTTTGATCTACAAAGGTCGAGTGATTTCTTCTTTTCTGGAAGTGTTTACATAAGGTGGACTGTACGAGTGTTGAAAACTCACATTTCAAAAACACTATGATGCAGACCGTCTTATTTTGCACCTCACAGCATTGCAATGCCGCTGGGATTTAGTTAATGCGAGAAATTGATAGGCAGGGTTGTTGATCATAAGTCGTCATTAGTTATGCATAATTTACTAATGATGAAACCCTTGAGTGGCTAGCCACCTTAATGAGGTCTACTGGAGTCAATGCTGTCTGTTTAAATTAATATTAATAATATAACATGAATAATTAAATAATGATTTATATTTAAGCTGCTTTTCGTAAAACAATGTACCAGTGGCTACATCTGATAAAGGGTTTCTCGTTCCTGCCAGGTGACTATTCTCAACTCTAAGAAGAACATGAACATTGGTATTTTCCTCAAGCAGTTCAAAAGGTGAGTGCACCATGCAGACGTTCCTGAATTTATCAGCCATTCCTGGAATCTGAAATCATCCAGAAGTCATACAGCAGAATCACATGCCTCTGCAAGCTGGATTCTCCTGACAGCATTCAGTCCACACATATCTTCTCTACCAGAGCACAACTCTGAAGATAAGATGGGCTCACATCAGCAGTTCTCTTAATCATGGAGTGTGTCTGTTCTGATATTGATTCACTGATTGTGACAGTTTCTTTTTGACATGTTAATGAATGCATCTGTTGTTTGGGTGCTGGAGCACCCTGTGACACCAGTCTGGTGCGTTCATGTGTGTGCAGTGCAGGTATCTAAGCATGATGGGGCTTGTCTGCCGCTGGTATGCCTCTGCAAAAAGAAGAGATTAAGAGTGTTAAGCAATCAAAACTAGTTTGATCTGAATGACTCAGTGTGGAAGCCAGCAACTTCCGCTCTTACATATTGTGTTGTGCTGCTGGATCTATCGTGTGTTTGTTTAGAAGAAAAATGTTGAGTTTAGAATAAGTGTAAGTGTGGGATTTCTGTGCTATAAGTGCTTACCAGTTGAACGTAAAGATGGTTTCCAACAGCTTTTCCAAATACTCTTTCATTTGTCAGGCAAATATTTAGTCCTGCACCAAACTTACTCCATCGGCTGAGTCAGTGTTGCTATGACAGGACACGCAAGCAAACAGAACAATGTTTTTTACATCACCACAGTGTTAACTTGCTTATGGGATTTGCAGTCTCACGGTGTCACCAGGTTGCTTTACGTTGTTTCCTTAGATATCACAAGAATAATATATATATATTCTTTAAAGCTGCAATCCGTAACTTTTGCCTCTTTATTGCCACTGTTTAAACCATGAAATCACAGGTTACTTTACTTGTTGAAGTCAAATGAAGCCAGGAAATCACACCTGACAGCTCAAATTATAAATCATTATTATAAAATTATTAATCAGGGTAAGATGAGACTTGCTCAATAACTTTCTTTTTTTAACCAGAGAAGTTACAGATTGAAGCTTTTAATGTGTTTAGTATTAGTAGGCGCTCTCATTGGTTGAGATCCAGCTTTAGCAATTCTCTAAGGTTGTGTAGCTGTTTGGAAAGATTCCCTAATCTGTCACATCTTGCTCCAACCTTCTCCACCCTACACACAGGTCGGTAAATGAAATGATTGATGACATCACCAACAGTAAAGGAGAGGGATTTGGTACTGGGAAATTGAGGGAATTGTGCAAGCTGTTGCCCGAGGATGGAGAGGTGGGTGTAATGCAGGGTTTAAAACATAATCCTGAAACTGTGAATCAGAGTGAACCTGGTCTGTAACCACTGAGTAGTCTTAAAGTTTACGAGTGTGCCAATTTCATTGTAACGCTTTTGTAATTCAAAACAGAATAAAACATCTTTCACTCTGGTGTAATTTTAGGTGCGGCAGCTCCTTGCTTTTAAAGGAGATTATTCAACTCTCTCCGAGGCTGATCGGTTCATGGCTCAACTTGTTAAAGTTCCATGGTGGGTACACAGATTACAAACCAGACACACTCATGTTCTTATATTCCAATCTCCATCAGCTGCTATTGATTATCAATATGTGTGCTTTGGAAGGTCACTGCAGATATAGGTGGACTTTGGATGGTGTGTCATGATTATATAATATTTATTTTTGTATTCTTCCTCTAGTTATGAGGAGCGATTAAACAGTTTAGTCCTCAAAGAAGAGTTTCCTCATTTCATGGATGAGGTGAATCATTCCATTGCCATCATGACGGCTGCCGGAAAAGGTACGACTGACAGATTTACTGCCTATTGTGAATGTGTTGGCATAAATCTCGCTGTTAAACTGTCTGTTATTTCCTATGTCAACCTGCTCTCTTCCTCATTTATTGATGCAGGCAGGTTGCATCTGGTTTTCTCAGGTTGTTCATTGCTATAATTAGTGTTAGTTGTAGTATAAAGTACAAATTAGCATCAATTATTTGTGATTTTAGCAGTCAAATTATATCAAACTAATTTTTATACTTATTTTACGTAAGGCTGCGCTCATAAATTTTTCCATCTCTGTTTGAAACGTAAAACTCCAGGTTACATTTCGTACTTTTTTTTTACATATGTAGAAGACAAATGAATCCCACTTACAATTTCTGGGAAATCAAACCAGAATCAAATGATAAATCATTACAATAAGCTTACTGTTGCAAACTGGGGTAAGGTTTTTTAACACTGATCTGTTATGTACTTGCTGATTTTTAATGAAACACAGTTACGGATTGCAGCTTTAATAAATGGACTTAAAATGTATTTACCAAAGAAGCTGACATAATTTGTGCACTGTAAATCACTTTGAGAAAGAATCTGCCATTTACATAAAAGCAAATGTAATTCAAATTTTTTCAGAGCTTTTGGAATGCGTTGATCTGCATTCAGTCATCCGACTGGTCTTGAAGACAGGAAACTACATGAACTCTGTGAGTGTAATCACGCCACTGTGTCTTGTCACGCTTAAAACGATTAAAAGTTGACAAAGATTAAAAGATGACACGAGTGTTTACACTGTTGTGAGACTTCTCACTTCCTGCAGGGTGGGTATGCCGGCAGTGCCGTGGGTTTCCGCATGACGTCTCTTCTCAAATTAGCTGATACTAAAGCCAACAAGCCTGGGATGAACCTCATGCACTATGTTGTTATGGTAACAATGTTTAATACTGTACAGTGGTTCCAGAGTTGATGTCATGGATTGTAAAAAAAGATTGTAATTGTCAATTTGTATTATTAAACACCCAACCCCTGTTTGTACCGCAGCAAGCCCAGAAGATAGATCCAGCATTGTTGAAGTTTCCAGAGCAACTTGGGCACATTGGTGATGCAGCAAGGTATGAGATCATAAAAGATAATAAAAGCATTTTAACATTGACCTGTATCATATAAAAATCAGCTTTCTCAGTAATTACTTCCTTTAATTTATATTCTTTATAAAAAAGGGAACCGTTCTGTTTTCCCTATTGCAGGATTCATAAACAGGAAATTGAGGCTGACTTCCAAAAGGAAGTGAGCAAAGTCCAGGTGTCAAAGCAGGATGCTGGGAAACAGGCAGACCTGGCAGAACAGATGAGGGATTTTCTGCAGGTGAGATGTTTTACAGGTTGACGTTCCTCAAGATCATCTCTGAATATAAGCATGAACTTCAGCATGTAACTTCAGTTTCCATTGAAATATAGGTTCCTATCTGACGTGTGACATGTTTGTTTCTTAAACAAAAGAAGCAGCACTTTCAAAAGAGTTTCTCTCACATGTGTTTTGTGCGTTATTTCATTTTGTCTAGTATGCAGACGGCAGGTTACAGGAGACTGAGGCGTCTTTTAAGACTCTTGCTTCAGTGAGTGACTCTGTGGCAGAGTATTTCTGTGAGGATCCCTCTCAGTTTAAACTGGAGGAGTGCTGCTCCATATTCTTCTCCTTCTGTGAGAAATTCAGACGGGCAGTGCAGGTAACACGCTTATGCAATACAAAGATGTTTAAAGCTGCATAATGTTTTTTCCCACCTACAAATGTTTTACACAGAAAAGAATGAGTAGCATTTTTCATAAAAAAAAATTGTTTATGAAAAGTTTTGCAACTCCAGCTGTTTCATTCTACAGAGGGCTTGTGCTTTCTAACAGGGAACATTCTCAGAACAATGGCTAACATTCTCTAAAAGTTCTCTTAAAGTTATTGAAAACATTCTTGCAGCAGCATTAGAAGAACTTTTTAAAACGTTCATCAAAAACATTATTCTTAAGTAGTGGAACATTTAAAAACAGTACAGAATTAAAAGATGTTTGAATAACGTTCGTATAACCAAGGAATAATATTTATGCAATGTCTAAAAAACTGGATTGGATTTTTTGGACATTCTTAAAACTTTCAAAATACCATTATTAATGTTAGGAAATGCTAGGGAATTGTTTTTACAACCTAAAGGTTTTTAGCTGGGGTAGCTGCCATGTTGATCGTTGACCTGCATGAACAAATAAGGATTTTTCCATTTGTTTAGGATTCTTTTCTGTAGGGTTATGTTTAGATATTGATTTTATCAAGGAAAAAACTGGGATTTGTCATCATTCTGTAAAAGCCGTCACAGAAATCTGAAATTTTTCCTCCTTGACCAAGTTAAACTTCATTGTGCTCAAATCATCTGTCTCTCCTCCTTAGGAGAATCTTGAGCGAGACAGGGCGGAGGTGAAGCGCAGGCAGAGAGAACGTGCTCAGTGTGCTGTGAAGCGACGCTCCACTGCCACCTGCTCCACTCGAGATAAAGACGTGGAGGGAGTTGCACTGGAGTCCGTCTTGCAGGGATTTTTTAACAACCGAGGATCTCGCCGTAGGCCCGGGACTGCCTCACCCACACGGAGCGGCCTTGCCGACATAACCTCACAGGGGAACGGCTCCTCCAGTCCCAAAGAAGTCAAGAGGAACAGTTGGATCCAAACCGCCTGGCAGTCCTCCTTGGCTACGGAGAACATGAATATAAATGCAGGTGAAGATGAGATACGCAAGCAACCGGAGATCAAACGCTCTGGCCGTCCGTGGAAACAGGACAGTACCAGAAGTCAGCGAGTTTCGGTGACCATAGAGCTGGATGAAGAAAATGGCCAGACTGAGGAAGAGGTGCAGAATATGAGAGAGGTGTCACGCAGGGTGTTGAGATACCAGTCTAGTCGAGGGAGTGTTTCTTCTGGTGAGGCCCTTTCACCGGTCCAGTCACCCAGGCAAACTGTTTTCCAGGAAGACAGTAAGCAGTTGCTGATCATGGCTATAGAAGAAAATGCTTCTCAGTCCAGTGTTAACCCCATCCCTCTGCTGCAGAACAACCAGACAATCAGTCGCCGACACACTATCGCGTATCCAGAGGCCAGTTGTGGAAATAACAGTGTGGAGGACATATTTATTCCCTGTAAAATAAACAGCACTCCGGCTCCCTCTATTGGTAGTCTTGGTAAAATGAAGTCTGTGGAATGCAGTATGCTCACCACACAACAGTGTTCTACAGAACCAGTTAAAGAATCCATCGCCAAGCTACTTAATTTACAAGAGGAGTCACAATCATCACATTTGGCTGATTCATCACAGTTACTAACAACTGACACATCACAATCTATTGATGCATCGCAATCTACTGATGCATCACAACTGCAACCTACTGATGCATCACAATCGCAGTCTACAGATGCATCACAATCTATTGATGCATCACAATCAACTGATGCATCACCATCTACAAATTCATCACAATCTTCTGGCTTGTCTCATTCAACTAATTCAGAGACGAAAACTGACGACACAGTGCATAGTTTGCGATCTGGTAATGGAAAAAGAGTGAACGACCAAACCATATCATCCAGAAATGCTAAAGAAAGTTTTGGCTTCATGTCTTTTTTCAAACGTTGGCGTGAAAAGGACAAATCAATCAGTAAAGAGCTAACAGAGTTTGATTCTGATAGTGTGGACCCATGAAGCTGGGCTGAGATGTTGTTTCTGTGGGGAAAAATATTTGGTGCTTTATCAATGGCTTCTTTGTCAAAACCATGAATGGATATTTAGTTCCATGTGTCCTATGAACCAAAGATCACACTGGAAAAAATAACGTACAATTTTACACCAAAAAATTCATTTAATTCAAACCAGGCATTCCACAGGAGTAAAATATAAGGTGGGACATAGAAATCTCAGGCCAGCTGGACAGTTTGGGATGGAACAAGTTGCTCCTTGGGGAACTGCCTGTTTTAAATATACTTGGACATCAGTGGAAAGTGAAAATTGCCTGCAGTTCTCCTTATGCCACACAAGGGGGCAGTACCTGACATAGATTTACATGGTGTTACATTTCTGTATCTGTAAAAGTAAACATATAGAGACTGAGTATTTATCTTTTAACTCATACAGTATGTTTGAATTTAGATTATATTAACAAGACTTGATAAGTCAGTCTGTGGCAAGCAGTTACTATGTACCTCAGATGCAACTGTTGAAAACATTTATGAGAAAAATAAATACTCTGTGAGACACTGTGGCAGTTTTACAAGCAACGTCCTGTTTAATAAATAACTATTTTCATTTTCCTGACCTGACATGTCCTGCACCTGTAGCACAATGGTAAGTAAAGCCCCGCTTGTTTCTGTATTTATCTTAGAAAGGTCCTGCTCACCCCATGTCATGTTTATAAAAAAATTCTCTATGGTCTGAAATACTTTAAATACTTAATACTTAAATACACTTAAAACATGTGCTAGCATGATAAAAATTTGATGGAACGTAGTTAATATTTTTTAAGATGTATAGTAATATTTTGTATATGAGATATGTGAGTAATATTTTGGACAATTTGTAATTATAGACACATCAGGTATTTGTTATATATCCATATAAAAAGCCTTTATAAGTCCTGTACCGAAACATACTGATAAGAAGAGCCATCTTAAAGAAATACATTGATAAATTGATCTGTTTCATCACTCTTTAAAATATTTGCTTTTCGGCAGAGCGTTGCATAAGATACATATCTGTCAAATCACTAACAGTTTTCAGTGTGTCTTAATGTACTGTCTGCAGATGTGAGACGGTCTGCCTCCGCCATCAGGCTGCCTCAGGCAGGATGCGGTCTCCATAGCAACCAGCATCCTTACAATGAAAGCCCAAGACTACAGCCTGTCATTACATCTATTACATCCATTACATCCACCACATCACGTCCTCTGAAGCCATGAACTGACTCATTACAAACTATTAAAGCAGTTCACACATTTCAGCAGAGCAAGTTAATGCATGAGTCCAGGGTTTCCTGCTTTTCTTCAATAAACAGGGTGTGTAGAAAGCCATTTCATCCCCTTTGGGAATTCAGTGTATGTGCTTTTCTGTGCTGCACAATGAGCATTCAGTCTCTTCCCCAAGAGCGTTTGAATATTCCAAAACGACCGCTTTTATTGGCTGTCGTGGCTCCTCCCATCTCAGCGCCGGCCAATCGGCGAGCAGCTTCCGCGTTCTCACACGCCCCGAATCTCAGCCGCTGCGCCTTCATTACCGACTCGCGTGCGGTGAAAGGTTTGCGTTTTAATGCAGTTTTAATGCAGTTTCCATTGCATTTTAATGCAGTTTTCATTGCATTTCAATGCAGTTTTTATGATAAACACAACGGATGGATTATTTATCGGACATTGACGATGCATCACGTTGTCCCGTTATTCGTGCTGGTTTGCGTCTAAATCCGACCCGACTTTCACGTGAGTGCACCGGTTTCCCGTCCACGCCTCGGTAATTCATTTCTCGGGGATGCATTGCCATGCATCAGTCATTTGTAACGCTTTATTCCGTCTTTCGTGAATGCACATCCGCTTTTTCTCTAATGTAACTCATGCTTGTTACATCTCGTCCACCGAGGAGGTGCGGAAGTCTTTAAATATCTCCTTCATTTCATGGGGTCTGGCTTCAGGTCCTCCACTTTGACGCAGTTTCCATTGTTTTATATACGGGTGTCATCGGGTTACCCATCCTGGTGGAGTTCAACTAGCTTAACTGGTGTAGTCATGGTTACATGGCTTGTGTGATGCATGCTGTGATACACAGAGGCTGTCTGATGCACATACAAGAGTGTCTGATCTCTGCAGTATTTGTCTTCCCTTACAATAATCTGTCCTAAATGGCATTTGCAATTTATCCACACAATAACCTTCTGGTCCATCCACACTGCCCTGGAGAAGTGATTTATACACCCCCATCAGTTGCCAGTGTGAGTGAAAACATGGTGAATATTTCATTTCATGTGAAAAACACTTTTGCTGCAGTATTATTTCTGCGTAACATATGTGGGATAGTTTTAATATGAAAGACAGTTTGGTGGTGATGACTGTGACAGGGATAGTTTGGTTGTATTTAGTTAGTTTAGTTTGGTATTGTTTGATTGAATCGTTGATGAATGCATGCAAAGGTTTATTAAACGTATCATATTTAATGCAAGTCCAGAGTGTTTGTCCGTGTTTAATGAACAGTGACATGTGCATTGTTTTGTGGTCTCTTTGGAAACCTTCAGGGAACAATCAGAAAGGTCTAATGTAAAGTGAGCTCATAACTTTTGAGAGACGCTAGTCTTGTTTCTCCAGCTCGATGTCACGGCTGTTGCTTCGCACCAGTAAATGCTCAGCTGTTCTCTTCACAGTTTCTTCATCTGTCTGGCAAATCAGTGCCAGGAAGTCTGTCAAAATGAGATGCTTTATCAGGCCGTGGTATATGTAGAAATCTTATTTTGCTTTGCCATAAGAATCTTTTGTTATTTGCTTTATAAATGCTGCCTAATCCGGACTGTACTTAGCAAGACATTATACATGATGAACTACAATACAACCAGATTTATACCTTCTGTAAAGAAGATAACATTTCACTGACAATGATTATAATTAGCAGAAGGAAGATGGTTCACCTAAAAATTACAATTCTGATATTATTTATTCTCGTATATTTCCAGTCCTTTCCTATATGTTGCTATTATAGGCATTGAATTCACTAAACGTTTTTGAAGCCCTTACAATGTTCGTGCATCGTCAGTTCATATTGAGCAGGGGATTTCCTAGCTGAATTCCTGGCTCTGCTTTTCTAAATGTTTCAGGTCTTCCATCACATAAAGTTCTTGCAGAAGCACAAGGAGTGTGCAGATGACCGCACCACGCTTCTGTTGAATACATAGTGACTAATGATTTAGACATGTAGCGCGTCTTGTGCTCCAGCAATTTGCCTTTGCTTTAGTCTGTTATTTCATTTAGCGAGAGACAAACAGATCCATTTACAGCCGTCTGTCTGGTACAATGTTTTTAATGAGCCAAAATAGTTTTAAATAATCATTCAGTAAATGGTACAGAGGAAGTGATGAGAATTAATGTACAGATTCATCCATCTGGTTTTAGGGATGTAAAGAGAGCCATGTGGCACAGCAGAGGGTTTCATGTTCAATTACAGGGTTGAATCAAAGCCTGTTGTATCCCAATGGGCTTGACCTGTAGGCCATCAGAGCAGTACAGCTGTGCCTTTACGCTTTATAACAGCACTGGACAGAAATGCATTTAAAGAGTTGGAAGCTATAGAATGACTTCAGAAGGTTTGGAAAAAATAATATGGACTAATTTGATGTTGTTTTTGGTGTTTTTATGCTTTACAGTCACAATGAAGTGTTGGGAAAGTGTATGAATTTTTCAAAAGAGCTAAAACATTTGTGTGTCTTGTGGATCAATAATATCACATGGTTAGATATGTTCCTGTTCCTTTAACAGAGGCAGACCCTGTCTGATGTTGTCATGCCGCGGGTCAGGAGGAATGGAGATCAGACTAAACGTGGGCTGGTCTCTCTTTTTCCTGACTGATTTCTTGTCTCATCTGTGATGAGGTCCACTCCCAGATTAGTGTGGATAAAGATCAGGGTTGATTTTAACACAATCACAATGGTCCATGATTATTAGTTTATTTTATGATTAAATCAGAAGCTGTCTGATGTGTTGATATTACAATCAGAAAAAGCCACTCGCTCTCTGCTTTAATGTGACTGTTTGGTGTGTCGCTGAATAACTTTGATTGTATTAACTATCACTCCTCAAATAACTCTCACACCTACTGTAAAAATAATCTGATTTCATACCAGATTCACATCCCTCTACAATTTTAGGTTGTAAGAATGTTTCCCTAACGTCCCCAATAATAAATAAACAAAAATGTTATTTTGAATGTTCTAGGGAAGTTTGGAATTTAAGAAATAAAAACTTTAAAAATGAATTCCAAACTTCCCTAGAACATTCAAAATAACATTTTTGTTTATTTATTATTGGGGACGTTAGGGAAACATTCTTACAACCTAAAATTGTTAGCTGGGATGTCTGCTTGTATTCCTGGCTGCCCAGCCCACGTCTGAGGTTAAAACTGGACATAAAGGATAGAGTCAGGAGTGCATTGATTTGGCTGGTGCTCTGTGACTCACGGCATCCTCCCACAGACTCAACATGCTCTTTATGCTAGTCTCAGCATTAAAACTCCAGACTAAAAATATTGAATCCATACGACTGGTTGCATAGCATCAATTCAGTTCATTGATCATTGAACATGCAGATTGCATTATCTGTATTGCAGCCGCATGCAATGTGTTTGTGCATTAGACAACCCAGTGTCTGTGGTCTTGCGTAATTGTTTTCCATGTACTTTTGAGCGACATTTATGGTAAATTGCTGCTGTCTGCAGTATCCTGCTATTAGACAGGTAATGAAAAGAATCGCATGCTGTCCTGTGGAGCCGTTTTGCTAATGTCGACTAATTGCAAGAAATTGGATTTATAGAAATAAAAGCAGTCTTAGGCACTTCACTCAATTCCATCGTCCTGAACAAGCAGCTTGTTAATTCACTGGACTGCAGACGAGCTACAGGTGTCCAGGGTGGGCAGGCAGTCTTGAACTCAGGCAGATTAGAGCCAGACTGATTTTTTCCGAATGTAAGCCTGTGTTACAATCCGATTAAAGGCAAACCCAAACGAGAAATGTCTTTGAATGGGGCATTAGGTGGGAAATATTTTAAAAGCCCTTAGGCTCTTCTCCTTGAAATGGAGGTTTGTTACAGTCAAGCAAGATTTGCAAGGGTGTGAATAAACAGTTACGGTGAGGATCCAGCACAACTGTGTGTCTGATGATCCAGACTGCTCACGGTGGCTCTGACTGCAGGAGGCATTAAGCTCATTAACAGAATGTGAGAAGCAAAAAGATTGTTACACAATAGATCTCATGGCCACATGTTTATTCTTCACATGATGAGCAACGTTACAGCGTTCCTTAACATTGCATGTTCTCACTGTAAAATATCTGTGATAGAATATCATGTTTGAGTAAAATAATATGTGCAGTCCTTTATTAGTGCTTTTTCTGTATCCTCCTTTGAGTTAAGTCTGCCCACAGGGGCATTTAATATAAGAACTATACAGACTCAGGCCTGAAATTTTATAAAGACTTTGTCCTTTTCTACTGTTCAGTGGCTCGAAGGTTCAGAGTAGGAGAGGGAATGTGGAGAACATGCAGAGAGAGAGAGAGAGAGAGAGAGAGAATAAAAGAAAGAGGCAGGATGACAGAGGGATGGGGGTGTTGTTTTTTCAATGTTTGGCTGCTTTCATTCAGGATTGACTGTGGAGTGGGTGGGGCAGCAGTAATGGGGACTGCGGTGGCATTTTTTGGGCTCTGCATTTGGCTGCTTTTCCACCAGCTGTAAGTGAAAGATTGAGAAGAGTTTTACGAAGAAGATGGAAACCCAGCAAGAATGACAGAAAATCTGTTCTGAGCAGTTCAGACACGAGGAACTGGGTAGTTAAGGGAAGTTTCTGAACCCAGGATGTGCAGAATGAGTCTGCAGTTTTTAACACATCTTCTCATCGGTGCATTCATACGCTGCATAAGTGATCCTGCCATCCCTTTCATCCCTAATGGTGTCACTAGTTTGCTTTTGTATTGATTTTTCACTTGTAGAGTAACTGTTTTATCTACAGACATTTTTCAGGAGAATGTGGGAGATTTTAGTGATGGTAGAGCAGACAGGAAATGATATCAGGAAGAGAAGGAGGGCGGGATTGGAAAACTGACAATGCCAGATATAAACGTGTCCTCTGCATGAGCACTTCAGTGTGGACTACACACGAGGTCAAAACAACAAAAGTCATACTGCACTGGGCTGGTGCATATGCTTCTTGTTAATATAGTTTGATACTTTGGACGTTGTTTGAAACATGACGCTTCATGCTGGCCATACAGTAGATCACATGTTAACAGTTCTGTTTATATTAAGGAGAAGTGATTCTCCAGCTGTCTAAGAGGAAGGACCATCTCTGTTGCTTGCATATGGCTTGTCCCTCAGTGATTGTCCACAGGCAGTGAAACATCTCAGATTTTGGTGTGGAAGATTAAAATCTTTCATTTTAACAGACAAAATCCCCTTCACTGTCTCGCCTAATAAAACATTTATTTTGGGGGAAGAAAACAGATGTAATAGAGATGATTGTCTTTTATTGAATGACACCAGTAACAGTAAAACATATTTATTATGTTTTGCATGTCGTGTGTCGCATGTGTTTGTGGAAAAGAAAACTGGTGACATGCACATTAAACTGGAACAGTGTGTCAGTGTTAGAGAGAACAGGGTAATCTGTTTTATATCCGAGCAGACGGACGTTCAGATGAATTCATGACATGGATATAGCTGATGGCTAAAGCTTCTGCTTTAAAAGATTTAAATCTATTTTTCCCTCCCGCTTCCTGCCCATTCCAAGTCTGTTTATACCTCTTTAAAATCACTAAAACAGCTCCAGGAATACTAAAACAATTACTAGTAATTATTAGAAAAACAGTAATTCCTTCAGTAAAACCTTGTCATGCATAAAAACATGTTCTGTCATTTCATATGACATCAATGCCTTTAACAGGTTGATATTATACATAACTTTGGATATATACATGGGGTTGTAGTGATGAAAGAGATGTTTGTGTGTATATATACGAGATCCTGAGGGAGTTTTACGGCTGTA
Organism: Chromobotia macracanthus; assembly: GCA_036877525.1. NCBI lineage: Eukaryota > Metazoa > Chordata > Actinopteri > Cypriniformes > Botiidae > Chromobotia > Chromobotia macracanthus. The sequence continues at coordinate 3,866,985 of JAZGTH010000080.1, read as the reverse complement.
CTTGAAGTGAATTGTTCTTTCTGTCTCTTTCAGACGGAGAGGCTTCTGTTTCTTCACCTGAATGTCTCTCACGATGGCTAAGCGGGAAAGCGACAGCACCAGCCCGGTGGTGCGGCAGATAGACAAGCAGTTTCTGGTGTGCAGCATCTGTCTGGAGCACTACCACAACCCCAAAGTCCTGCCCTGCCTCCACACCTTCTGCGAGAGGTAAGCCCCCACATCTCAATAGAAAGTGCCATCACAGCTAACAGGAAGCGAACGTTTTCTAAAAGTTCTCTCAATGTTACCCGAAAACTAACATTGTAGAATGCTGTATCTCATATAAAAAATGTTATTCGTAAGTTGTTAGTGGAACGGTTTAAAAACGCTACAGAATGAAAAAAGTGTTTGCAAAACATTCTTAGCTTTGTTGGCCTGATGGCATTGTTTAGCTAATTTTATTTACCTTTTCTCCAAAGCATTTCAGGAGAAACAAAGACAAAGATTATGTATAGCTTACAGCATAACTGAGAACTCTTTCTGAATGTAGATGAATTTTATTGCAAATGCAGAGCAGGAAAACTGGCCTCCAGGCAGATGATTAATCATGTCTTGGTTCACGGCCAACGCGTTTCTAATTTATTTGACCTTGAGGAAAATCTTTATGGCTTGCTGTCATGTCTTAACGCCCTTTTCACACCCATTTATCACAGATGTCTCCAGAACTACATCCCACCCCAGTCCTTGACCCTCTCCTGCCCGGTGTGCAGACAGACCTCCATCCTGCCTGAAAAGGGTGTTGCTGCTCTGCAGAACAATTTCTTCATCACTAACCTGATGGAGGTGTTACAGAGAGAGCCGGACTGCACCCGCCCCGAAGCCTCGAGTGGGCGGGAATCGGTCGGTGCTGCTACATATGCCCCGCCCCTCTCCTGCCCCAACCACGAGGGCAAGGTAAAACATGCAGCACGTACTGACCAGCAAAGTGGAATAAGGTGCAGTTGTCTCCACAAATAAATGGGCTGTGTCCCAATTCACATAAATACCATGTGTGCTAACAGCATACTGTTTCTATTATACATACTTTTAGTAGGTAGTAAGACAAGATATTTGGGCATACTATTTTCAGCATACTAATGCTATTCTCGCATACTCTTTAGGATAGATAGTATGTGAATTATCTGGGATATAGCAAATGTCTATTCTTTTGTCAGGAATATACTATAGTATATTTTGTTGGCTGCACTGTTTTTTGTTGGCTGTCATCTTCCGACCCGGCTCAGGTGTTTTACAAATGTATTGACTATTCAGCATACAGCTCGACAGGATAAATGAAGGGGTTACAAGGCATAAAATATGACAACATGTGTAAGGCCTTTCTGAAACTGCTGAAATCAGCAGTCTTTCCCTGCGAGTGTGTGCAGCATTGTAACGAGTGCCCTCTGCAGGTGATAGAGTTCTACTGCGAGTCCTGTGAAACGGCCATGTGTTTGGACTGCACTGAGGGCGAGCACAGAGAACACGTGACCGTGCCACTGCGGGATGTTCTGCAGCAGCACAAAGCGGCTCTGAAGAACCAGCAGGATGCGATCTGCAACAGGTGCATGCAGCCAGAAATAACATTCTGATCTTCTGAAGCATGCGCCAGTATCTGCTCTTCATATTTAATCTGCTTTTTATGTATTTATTTTTTACGGGCCGAATGCAATGACTGGACAAACATTTTGTGGTCCATCGCCTTCCATGGAAGATATGTAAATATATAGAGCACTTTACTTTGTCAAAAAATATTTCTGGAAAAGACCACCTACCCTGCCCTTAATATGACTTTAAAATATGTTTTACATTTAAATGCTTAAAATAACATTTTAAATACCTCAATTTATAACACTGCGGTATGACTTTATATCAAGCTGCTTTGAAACTGTGTTGTGAAATGTGCTATGCAAATAAATGTGGGTTATAATTTAACTACACCCTGCTGATAAGTTCTTCAGAAACTAATCAGAAATGTTAGTATAGTGTTTTAAACATACATCATATATATCAAAAATGTTAATCCAGTGTTTAAAAAGCTGGACGATTTGAATGTTCCTAAAACATTTAAAATACCATTTTTAATGTTTTCGTTACTTAATGGAAACATTAGGCAAACATTCTTACAACCTATAATTGTTAGCTGAACAGCCACACTCTGACTTTCTTATAGAAGGTTTGTTTGCCCTCATTCGTGCTCTCACAGGCTTCCTCAGCTGACTGGAGCTGTAGAGCTGGTAAATGAGATCTCCAGGCAGCTAACAGACAGGAAGAACGAAGCTGTGACGGAGATCAGCAGTACCTTCCAGGAGCTGGAGAAAGCACTGCACCAGCGCAAGGCTGCCCTCATCACTGACCTGGAGAACATCTGCACCAGCAAGCAAAAGGTCAGAAGCTTGCTCCTTCAGTTCATATTCTGCAACATTCATTTTTATTAAGCACGGGTTCATCACCACCGGCAAAATCTGCGGCTTTTAGTAAAACTTAGCGTCTTGCGCAGAAAAAAGACAAAAATATTCATGATATCGGTGCTACCTGACTAGAGAAAACAAATTAAACAGGCTGTTGTTTTCTTTTTGCCAAATAGATAGGTAGTCCAGGTAAAACAGAGAAATAGTAAGCAATGTCAGAAAAGAGAAATTCTGGGAATTTTGGAAACTTATTTATGGGAATATACGGGAATTATGGCACAAAAAGACAAGTCGAGGAAGTGAATATGTTTATGTTTGCTACAGTTTTAAAAAAACAGAATTTCCAATTCCCTTTAATTCCTATAAATTGCTGTAATTTTCCAACTTCCCAGCTTTGCAACCCTGTTGTTTATTTATATAGACTATCAACATTTTAACAACAGAAAGCAGGTTGGAAATCTTGCACTTTAACTGCTGATATCTACTGTAAACAGGCCTCAGACCTCTGCTGTGTCATTACAGGTGCTACAAGCCCAACTGGCTGCATTACTGCAGGGGAAGGAGAACATTCAGAGCAGCTGTAGCTTCACAGAGCAGGCCCTGAACCACGGCAGCCCCACTGAAGTTCTCCTGGTGCAGAAGCAGATGGGAGAGCGGATGGGCGCTTTGGCCCGCCACGCCTTCCCAGAGCAGCCCCACGAGAACAGCCACCTGGACTGTCAGGTGGAGACCGAGGGGCTCCGGCGCTCCATCCAGAACCTGGGCGTCCTGCTCACCACCAGCGCTGTGGGCCACACCAGCGTGGCTACAGGAGAGGGTCTCAGACACGCTGTTGTCGGTCAGAACACCACCGTCACAGTGACCACTAAGGTTGGTGATGTCACTCGTGTGTTTGGTCTGTAAGCGCAGGCTAACAAAAACGCTGGAGTGAAGTTGTGCTTGAAACTCCTCCTACCTATTTTTGTACTTTTCGCTCTCTGCAATTTCATGCAATAAATTCAGCTTTTAGTTTTCAATTTCCTGTTTGCATGAATTAAAGGCGTGGTTTAGTAGATAATGAACTGGGCTTGCAACCAAAGGGTGTAGGTTTGACACAGCCATTTATAACATTTACCTGTGTCCCACAGGACAAAGATGGTGAGCTAGTTAAGACTGGAAATGCTGCACTGAGTGCTCAGATCATTGGGCCAGACAGAACAGTTACCGAAACAGAGATAACGGATAACAAAAACGGCACTTACGAGATTGGCTACACTCTCCGCTCAGAGGGCGAGTTTTCTGTCTCTGTGTTGCTGTACGGGCAGCCTGTGAGGGGCAGTCCCTTCCGCCTGAGAACTGTGAAACCCTGCGATGCCCCGCAGTCACCTGAGGATGTTAAAAGACGAGTGAAGTCACCTGGAGCAGGTGGTGGGGGCGGAGGGCACGTGCGACAGAAGGCTGTGCGCAGACCCTCGAGTATGTACAGCACCACTAAGAAGAAAGAGAATCCCATAGAGGACGATCTGATCTACAGAGTGGGTGGGTGAAGAGTTTCTTCTCAGAACTTCTTCATAAACTGAATTAGTCAGTTGATAAAGAGCTTAAACAGACATGCAGTGGTGTATTTTGAATAATGTACATGCAAAAATGTTATATCAATAGTAATTATATTTAAACATATTATGATGTTATTATGTATTATTAATAATAATTAATAGTATATTATTATTATGCAAATGTAAGACATTTCTAACCATTTGAATGTGAATTAATTCAAGCATTCTAATTTAATATAGTAATTCAAAATTCATAATTCAAAATGTTGATATAATATATAAAAGTATTAAAAGTGATATATAAACAACAACAAATATAAAAGAAAAACATAAATCTCTATAAAATATATATTATATATAATGAAAAATGATGTGGGAGGTCACATCTGCACTCTGTTGTTTAAATGAGTCAAGGTGTCAGTATCACAGCTGACGTGTTGTTTGATGCGACAGGAACGAGAGGACGCGAGAGGGGAGAATTCTCCAACCTGCAGGGCATCTTCTGTACCAGCAATGGACGAATCGTAGTGGCCGACAGCAACAACCAGTGCATACAGGTAACACTAAGCAGATGGGAGCAATATATAATAGTAATAAAATATATTATTTCATACACTATACTGCTTACAGCTTGTGTTTATAGTTATACAAAATCTACATTTAAAATGCATCAGTATATCTGGACTGCAGCTTCATGTCTCAGTCACCGTGGCTGGTCTATTCTGGTAGGTATTCTCCAACGATGGTCAGTTCAAGCTGAGGTTCGGGGTCAGAGGACGCTCCCCTGGCCAGCTGCAGCGGCCCACAGGTGTCGCCATGGACATGAATGGTGATATTATTGTGGCCGACTATGACAACAGATGGCTGAGCATCTTCTCCCCCGATGGGAAGTTTAAAGTAGGTGACAGTCCTTCATAACGGGTTATAACAGATTGTGCATTAGACACACACACCCTCCTCTTTAAAATGAAAGTGTATTTTGCTCAATTCAGTCTACAAACCGGATTTTTAAATATTTTTTAATTATTAAAAAGTGTATTCTTTTTTTCAACTTTCAAACATTGTTATATTTTTCTCCGAATTATTAAGGTTTACCACATTTGGTAACGTTTCTCTTGGTTTCTGGTAGAATAAAATCGGGGCGGGGCGGTTGATGGGTCCGAAAGGAGTTGCCGTGGACAAGAACGGTCATATCATCACAGCAGATAACAAAGCTTGCTGTGTCTTCATCTTCCAATCCAGCGGCAAGCTGGTGACCAAATTCTGTGCCAAAGGAACATCAGAGAGACAGTTAGCAGGTTATGCCTGTTAGTTTTGGCTCTCGTTGTCGAGTTCATCCACCACACTGGTGCGTTTAGCTCATGTTGTCATTTCCTGTTTCTCGACAGACAAAAGTGCTCCAAATACAAGCAGTGAGCCAAAGCAGAGTAAATGTGGCCCGGCCTTCAGTGAGTATTAAACCCAATCCCTCAGGATACCTTTAAGAGAATTGTTTTATGTAGTTAAATCAAGTGTTCTGTGCTGCCTTAGAAACAAAACGCAGTTCCCGAATGTAATGTTTACACTTTTATTTCTCTCCTTCTGTGGCAATAAGGTCCACATTTTGTGGCTATAAACAACAAGAATGAAATCATTGTGACAGACTTCCACAATCATTCGGTTAAGGTACAGTGAAATCTGTTGTCTTACACTGAATGTTGTTTTACGTGTGTTTTGTGGGGCAGTCGTGGCCTAATGGTTAGAGAGTCGGACTTGTAACCCAAAGGTCACAGGTTTAATTCCCACAGCCAGCAGGAAATGACTCCCCAAGTTCCTGCAGTGACATGCCATGCAGTGTGTGTTCACTACTCACTGGTCATGTTTCATATTATGGTATTATTATGTGTTAACATGTTTTCATCAAACATCTGCCAGGTCTACAGTCTCTGAATAAAATTACATCAAACTGTCTATAAAGCACAGCAGAAATCCAAGTACTTGATTCCCATTTCCTGACATTGATTGCTATTATATAGTTCTGATTTGTGGTTGCAGGTTTACAGTGCAGATGGGGAGTTCCTGTTTAAATTTGGCTCTCATGGAGAAGGAAACGGGCAGTTTAATGCACCCACAGGGGTGACTGTAGATGGCAATGGGAATATTATTGTTGCAGACTGGGGCAACAGCAGAATACAGGTGAGCTGTTGAACATTGTGCTGACATTTAGATGCAACATTGTTTTTCCAAACCAAAATTATAAAATATTTCTTCCTATCTCAGATTATTGTACAGAAATAGGTATAATTAATTTTAAATGTTTTAAAGTGTAAATATTCAAATAAATTCATTTTTGTATAAGTGGCCCAACATGTCTTTTTTTTCCTCTAAAACTGTTTGTATGTGGACACTTTTGAAAAAATGTTAGCAAAATATTGACTTTAACAATAAAGCTGCAATCCACAACTTTTTTTGGTTAAAAATGACCAAAAATCAGTTATTGATCAAGTGCATGACAGATCAGTGTTGAACATGATTTCATTATCTTACCCTGATTAACAACAGTAAGTTTATAATATTGATTTATCATTTGAAATGTCAGGTCTGACTTCCCATGAATTCATTTTGGCTTCATTTGCCTTTTAATGTAAGGAAAGAAATGAACGTAAAGTAACCTGCAATTTTATGTTTCAAACAGAGATGGTGACAGAGAGGCTAAAGTTACAGATTGTAGCTTTAATAAATTGACAAACAAATGTTTTGTGCAGGTGTTTGACAGTTCCGGCTCTTTCCTGTCATACATCAACACAACGGCGGACCCTCTGTACGGCCCGCAGGGTCTCGCTCTCACTTCTGACGGTCACGTAGCGGTGGCGGACTCTGGAAACCACTGTTTCAAAGTGTATCGATACCTGCAGTAAGAACCATGATGGGAGGTTAACCTGGTGGACTGTATGGTTCAAGTCTTCTTGAGTTTCATGTTTTTTTTTTGCACCGGACATAAATTCCCAGAAAAAAACGTCAGCCATTTGACCCGTTTATCTTAATGTAACTGAACCCAGGGCTTAATGAATGACACATCCCTATCTGATCAATAATTTTAGGGAATGGTGAATTTACAAACTGAATGTACACAAATAAGGTGCATCCGATAGTGACCTAGGCAGCTATCCGTACGCTATCCGTAAGTGCAAAGCATTTTGTGATGTTTATTCCAAACGTCAGGCTGCTTGGTAAACTAATTTTAATTGTTGAAAAACGCAAGACTTAAAAACGAGTTTATTAACGCTTGAGCTTCAGGATGAGTTGTAGAGGGCGCTGTTGCACATCGACCGTCCATTCGTGCTTTGAGCAGATGTACACGTGTATGCATTTGTATCACATGGTGTAAATTTATTTGGCTTTTTTGCTGTAATATGGGTTTGAAAATCCAGTATCTCCTATTGCGCTACAGCTTGATATATAAAGTAACCAGCTGTTAATGTAAACTGGCTTTTAGTAAAGCTGCTTCGAGCTTCATAGTGCTGTCACTGAATCATGTCACTGAACAACAGCACAATTCACGTATGCATGGTTTTCTATGCCTATAAAAAGCCAATTAATTTATTTTGTACACTCTTGTACGAGTTATTTTTAAGTTCGAAGTGTTTTGTTTGTTTGTTTGCAAGTCCAATGCCTTCAGTGGTTACGTACAAAGCTAACGCATTAAGTACGAGAGTTTTCCTGAGCAGGAATGCCAGAGTCATCAAAGGGAATGTTGCTCTGCTATTTATCAGATTATCAGTATGATTATGAGAGGAAAATGAAGTATAAAGCCACTGCTGCATTTTCAGATGCCAAATTCAAAAATATGAGCAGGGTACTATCCATAGTTTACCATTTTACTGAAGCATTTTCTACAGTTTTTGTTATTTGTTTATTCCTTTTTTTTTTTTTTTTTACAAATGTAGGAAAGCTAAAAAGAAAAACTGTGATGAAAGATCAGAGTCTTATCATTTTTAACCAGGTCACGCCGTTAGGATACACAAAAGAAGTGAATTCTAAATCAGGTGAGCGTTTGTACTTTATTTGGAGTCAGACCGTTTGTATTTTGACTAAATGTCCGTCTGTACATATTCTGAACAAGTGTGCACAAGCGATATAAAGGTAGTGTTAAGCCACTAATACAGTAATCTGCAAATAAAGTACAGTGTGTAAAACAGAATATGAGGCATTTTAAATTTACTGCAATAGTTTTATTTAACTGCAATAACGCTCATGTGTATTAGAACTGTAACGTCTCGAAAACGAACCCTAAAAGAGTATTTAATCATGAAAATGGCAGCCAGAGATAATCTGTTTTGTAATGGAGGTTGGTGAGACAAAATATCTTAGATTTTTATAATAAAGTTTTTCCATAAATTGAATCTACTGTCAGTACTCCACATTAAAATCCAAATCGAAATGCTTCGGACTCTTAATTCCAGTGTGAACATAACATCTCTTTTTTTAATGTCAAAAAATAAAAGCACACCATTTGCTGAGCCAAGTACTAATGTTCTGCATGGTAATTTTTCCAGCCACACGAGTGTTTTCTAAATGTCACAGCGTTTTATGGGGTGCTGCTGTATGAATTCTTTAAGAAGACTGCAGGCAGAGCGACTAATGGTGGCTTCACATTTCCTCTCCTCTGGTATCTGCTCAATCCACATGTCATCGTTCAACATGTACCTGAACCTTGGAGAAGAAAAGGGAAGAATCGTTTAAACAGTCATGTAGCTCAAACCTTGAGTGTGCTGTAAAGTCATGCAAATGTAAAATATGAGCTGTCATGACGTCTTACTGCGGTCCGGCGTTATTCAGAACTGAGACGTCGTCATCCTGCCCCATGACCAGATACTTCGCTTCACTTTTAGGTGTGAACTCATCACAAGACAAGCGCAGCACCATCTGACGTGTAGCATCTTTGTGGACACCAGAGTCCCTCCCTTTAACAGGACAGTGAGCGTTATATAATATTTAAACCCTTTTAATATTTAAAAATTGTTTGTGTTAAAAATGCTATTTTAAAAGTTCTAGGAATATTCAAATCGTTCTTAGTCGCTGTATTAACATTAACATGCTTGGTTATAAGTATGTTATTTAAACATTTTTTAATTCTGGAGCTTTTTAAAACCACCAACAACTTCACGTTTCACGTTCATGACACGTTTTTGATATATATCATATATAATGTTAAAAAAGTTCTACTAGCGTTACTTTTTGGTCACTTTAAGAGAACTTTTAGAGATCATTAGCCAATGTTCTGAGAACATTCCTTTGTTAGCTGGGTTTGCAGACAGTCCTGGCCATGTCAATAGGAGAATAAAACGTGAGAAAAAGTGGACCGGACTGATCACTACAACACCATAACACTCTCGTGGCCAATCAGTAATCAGGGGGCGTGTTTGTAGTAGCTTGTGTTGCATAGCATGTTTGTTATTTTAAGGGCGGAGCAATGAAAGGAGGGGTGTGTCTGTTCGGGTGTGGATTTCATCAGCAGCAGTCCTCAGGAACCACTTTTAACGCTTAGAGTTTAAAAGCAGCAAAGTCCAAACTGACCTGTCTGAAGAACGTCAGTGATTAATGCATTGTAGTAGGTGAAGATGCCGTCCGTGTGGGAGTTAAGAAACTTGACCACGTAAACTACAGAAAACAGAATTCATTTACATGTAAAAAAGGAAAACAAAGGTCAAAATTGGTGACAAAATTTGCATATTTGGATGGTTTCCCACCATAATCAACGACCGGAGAGAAACATGCAAAAAGTCTCCTCGTGTTTTGTTTGATGTTCTTGCTGAAGGTGACCCTCAGCTTTGGGCAGCCGCCTGTGAAATGAACAAATATACAATATTAAGAACTTCATTTGCAGCTTATGTTAGGCTTTACAACACAGATTTATGTTGCAAGTCTATATGCAGACTACATATAAAGAACCTACAATTTTTACAGTAAAAAATGACAACTACCCATCTAATGGCAATGCTTTCAGAATATAGGCTAACATTCTTTAAAAGTTCTCTCAGTTATCCGAAACCGTTCTAGCAGTAATGTTACGTATCACTGTTATGTCATTGACTGACGTTCTAAAAATGTTAGCATAAAATGTTATTCTTTAATTGTTAGTTGAACGTTAATAAAAGTTCCACCAAGCAATAGCATTATTATAACTTGGACATATTGACATTTTTGTTGCTTAACGTTTGGGAAATGTTTTCACAACCTAAAATCTCCAGTATCTACACACTGTATTTCAGTAAATATCACAGGAGAAATTTTCATACTTTCTGCACATGTGCATACGTCCCCGTCACACAGTTTGGAGATCATTGGACTTTTCTCCGGGGCTGTATAGAATATTTCACATCTCTTCTCTGTGGAAATTGTGAAGGCATTATGGCAAGCAGATGTTACAGTTCAAGTGTGTTACATTAGTAAAAGATGTGGAGTTCTCAGTTTGATTTCATGACCTGGGTTGTAGTAGTCGTAGATGACAGCAGCCTCTGGTTGGACGAGGCCCATGGGAACTACTTGATCAGCACCAAACCAAAGACACTGCTCAGTTTCACTGATCTGATGAAGGTGACACGAACAATAACATCAAATCACAGAGTCCACATCCAATGAGTTTGTACTATAATTCAGCTCTGAGTTTAACAAACGGGCAAACACGGAAAGAGAAACAAACAATATATCAAGAGAAAATGTAAAATAAATGAAATCATAAACATGCCTTTAGACCAAGTGCCATATATAGTACGATTTGATTACAGAAACAAACAGAAACTTTTATTACCTTCGCAAAATACAGAAAAACTTTATTATGATGGACGTCATATCGATCAATAAACCTTTCTGTGCCCTTCATTATCTGTCGAAAATAAGAAATAAGAAATCAATCTCACTTTTATATTAGTTCCTTTTTTCAGTCAAGAACGAATGGAACTTGAAAGAAATGTAAAACAGGCACAAGTACATGTTCCAGGTCTTTTGTGTTTGGTATGAGACCACTCAGCAGTGAGATGTCCACCACGACCATTCCAGCAGAGCTATTCTTTTTCATCCTGTGAGTGAACGTACAGTTTATGTCAAACAGGACACACAAATGCTTCTAAGTCAGCTAATCCAACAGTTAAGAAAATATAACAAATAAACAGAATGATTCATATGAAAGTGGCGTTTTTCCTGTGCTCACCCCACACACACTGTGTACAAGAGCGAACTCTCTTTATTTGGTTCCTCTGCCGCTTGTCGTCTTCTGCGACTGCGTAGATCAAACCATTTCATGCTGCTCATGGGCTCGTCTTTTCTGTGTAATTCCTCATCAGTCTCGTAATTGTAATAATCGTCAAACCTTTCTTCATTCTCCTCAGCTCCTACAAGATATAATGATGCCACTGGAGTTATAAATTGCGATGCACTCGATTGATTTTTCTGCTGTCGTTTGGAGAGAGTTTACGTACTGTATTCCAGCTCTCCTTTCACTGTGACAGTAAGGTGAAAGAGATCACAGTGCGATTCATCCTTCTTCATAGATCTGTATGTCTGCACAATCTGTAACAAGCACAAAGCTTCCCTATAAATCAACAACTAAAAACTTTTACATAATTTAAAATGTTTTTAAAGGAAAGTCTTACTGCTAAAGTTCCACGTCCCATTCCTGTCACATTTACAGTCATTTTACCAGCATTTCTGACCTGTGAAAACATTTAGAGTAAATCATAAATTCATGGTATTTCACATTATCAACCATAAAGATTTCTTTGTCTGATAAATACCAAAACTTTTGTATAAAAAGATTTTGGTTGGTATGTAACAGGTTTATAATGTGGAAATATAGGCACATCTGCTATGCACATTGATGTGTGTGTAATTATATAAATATAGTCAAAGTGATTTTTGTGTATAATACTTCATTTTTAAACATACAGTTCATTTTTCAAACTGATTTGTATTTCTGTACTTGAATCAACGTTCAAGTGTAGTTATAAAAGCAACTTTACAGAGATGTGAGGACCTTATAAATAAGGATTTAAAATACTATTGTTAGATTTGAATAACTCTTTCTTGCCTCCACAGCTGCATTGATGAGAGCATTATGTCTGGTCAAATGGATGTCTTGTCTTTGACCATTTTCATGGCACATTTCCACCCGTAGGTTCAGGTCTTCCACATCATTGGTCTGAATGCTGTATTTCGTTAGAGCCTCAAGCGCCACGACTGTATCCTGAAATGAGTGAGTCGATGCAACACAACCAATATAACCAGCACAGGTTTGAAGATTCTTAATTAATCCTGGCTTAACTAATGCCACTTTGCCTTTTGACCTCTGAATGACCGCCTATGTTATCTATAGGTGACCATCTTAAAGTAACTAAGTTCAATCCATATTACTAGTTACCACCCAGATAACAATTTTAGGTTGCAAGAATGTTTCCCTAACATCCATTTAACAAAAATGTTAAAATGTTATTTTGAACATTATTCAACTTTTTTTTCTAAATTCTGTAAGCTTTTTGAAAATTTAAAAATAATGTTTTTGATACGATATATAACATGAACAAAACGTTCTACTAACGTTACTGAGAACGCTAGCCAATGTCTTGGGAACGTTCCCTGGTAGCTGGGCAGCACAATATATGTTTAAACCACTTTCTTGCTGGTTTTAGCTAGTCACCCATCATGGCTCCACTAGCTAATCTACCTGCAAGACCAACCAGAGTCTGTCAATAAAAGACCAGCATGAAAACACTTAAAAATCAGTTAAGACCACCTGGGAATTTAGGATGGTCCAGGCAGTATTTTTAAAGGGAATATCTGGTTTTCTGGTTATGTTCTTTGTTAGATGATAGATTAGTGACCCACCTGTGTTGACCGGAATCCACCCCCATACCCACGCTGCTCTGTTAGCCAGTTAGTGATTTGTTTGGCCATCTGTTTGTCGTTGACAGACAGCGCGTGTAGCAGCCCGTACGCTGTGGTCTCCACAGCCTCAGCTTCAGCTTGACCTTCTGATCTGCCACCCTTAACATTCCAGAAACACTGAGCTGCACAGAACGAAGATCACGGAAGCATTAGAAAAGCTAATCCAGCTAGTAATCAGTAATCAGACATCATTCTGTTCTCTCATTAGACCATGTGCTGCTTTCTGTTTCCAAATGAGGGAGCTGACATGGTAGAAAGTGTTACCCTAGCCAACAGGGAATGTTCTTTAAAAGTTCTCTCAAAGTTGTCAAAAACATTCTTGCCGTAACATTAGTAGACCTTTTTTAACGTTATATATCATATTTATCAAAAATGTTATTCTTATGTTGTTAAGTGGAACATTTTAAAACCATTTTACCGAATTAATAAAAGTTTGATTAATGTTCTTATAATCAAGCAATAATGTTAATACAACAGCTAAAATAGAAAAAGATGTTTTGAACATTACTAGAACATTCAAAATAACCTTTTTAAAGTTTGCGTTACTTAATGGAAACATTCAGGAAACGTTCTTACAACATTAAATTGTTAGCTGGGACTGGGTCATTTGTACTTGATATGAAAAGAGATTTTTGACAATAACATCTACATGCTCTAAGATGTGAGACAGAGTGCAGATAAATGAACTTCATTACTAACAATTGTCACAATTAGCTGTGGCTTTTAGCTTTTGCTGGGCACTGCGAGCTTCTCTAGTCAGCGGTGTCTGCAAGGACAAGACGTATGCTGTGATAGCAATGGCATACGGACTCTGCAGCACATCCACCTTCTCCTCTAAATAAGATCTGGCTTTGTCCATAGCCACTCTCTGGAACAGAACAGAGCAGAATTGATATAAACTCTGTTTATACAGTAGTGCAGTCTAATAGAGGATCTATTCTGTTATAATAATCTGTGCAGATGTTACCAGTTCTGTATCTGTTGCCAGGTTGTACACTTTCAAGGCTCGATTCATTGACAGAAGTACAAAGGCTGTTAAGGGAACATCATCTTCTGCCTTTCCAACTCCCCCCTAAAGAAAAACACTGGTCTTTATTCATGTTAGAATTATACATAAATCAATAAGAAAAAATAAAAAGTAACTAGCTATACCTTCATTGTTCTGTCATATAGGGCATTAGGATCATCCCATGCACCATTTTTCTTCTGTTTGGAGATCAGATAGGACATGGCCTCCTGAATATAAGAGTCTTCCACAGTGATTACGTCCCGAGCCTCCGTCAGCTCTTTGGCAATAAATGCGGTAAGCCTAAAAGAAGAACAGATGGATGGAAGTTTTACACATTTGGAAAACACTTATTATCCCAAGAAACATAGAGTGCGTGCAGGGTTTAAAACGCTTTAACCCAGCTAACAACTTTAGGTTGTGTTACGTTTCCATTGTTTCCATAAAGTAAGAAAGGTGTTAAAAATGTTATTTTAAATGCTCTAGGAATGTTCAAAACATCCAGTTTCTTAGACATTGTTTTAATGTGATTACTTGGTTATAAGATCGTTATTCAAACATTGTTTAATTCTGTAACACTTTTAAAACGTTCCACTAACTATTTAAGAATAATGTTTTTGATATATATTATATATAAATGTGTATGATGCATAATTTTAAAAATATTCTACTAACATTACTGCAAGAACATTTTTTGACAACTTTGAGAGAACTTTAACAGAATGTTAGCCAGCGATTTGAGAACGTCCCGTTAGCTGGGAATGTGCTTAAAGGGATAGTTCACTCAAAAATGAAAATTTGACCTTTTCCTTTTCTGTATAAATGTTTCATTTTTGGGTGAGGTAACCCTTTAATTGTCACTCAGTGAAGCTAAACAAACCGAAACGTACCAAATGCTGCTGGGTGTGCGCAGAAATGCCCCATAAGAGCCATCTGCTTTCTTGTACGTGAGAACGTTGTTGTAACCTGGTAAAATAAGCAGTTGAAACCAAGATGTATATAGCTGAGAAGTACAGTTTATGATGGTTTATTTGTAATATGTTTCAAAACCATAACATTTGCCCAATTTATGTGCATTAAGATCCTTTTGTATGTTGTTTGGCCAAAAACCAAATGTATTTGGATCAATTCTGTAACTAAATCTGAGTTAAACAGAACTAACGTGTTAATTGTAATGGTACAGGCAGTTTGTAATGCATACACACCAGTCTGGATCATGGATTTGGCCTCGTCCCTGCGTTCAGCTTTCAGTGATAGCCATTGGTTGGTGGCATCCAGGTATCTCATAGCATGAATAGCAGGGGACATCTTCACCATAGTCTGCTCTGCACATCCAGTAGGTTTCTGAATGAGTTTGTTAACACCTTCCAGGTTTAAACAGTTATCTACCGACTCTCCCATCACCCCACCTGAAACACAACAGGCAACATGCAAGTGTACATTTTAATACTAGATACCAGTATTAGAGTTATTAAAGGCAGGGTAGGTGATAATGTTTGTCCAAAAATTGCACTCGGTCCGAATGCAACGATAGGATGTCCTCCTTCAGTGTCAAACTATGAATGTGCATAACTGCACACTATTAGGGAAGAGGAGGCTTTGGAGAGCGCTCTGAAGGGAGGGAGGGATCTTATGTTTTCAAAGCTAGCTTTCTATTGCTAGCCTCTCTGAAACTGCCTACCGTCCCTTTAACGTTTCTTTTTAAGTGTACTTTACAGTCAATCAAATCTTACCTTTAAAGCTTAAGGAGATGGAATCTTGTCCACCCGGGATCTTATCAGCAGGGGTTGGAATATCGATCTCTAATTTTTTCACTGTGCAAACAAAAAGGTTATCGCAGAGATCAAATACCTGAGTACCAAATCATTAACTATGTTTTAGATTCTTACTCTTTGGATTAATGTTAAACTCCTTGTCAACAGCCACAACCTGTCCTTCCTCCTAAACATAAGAGATTAGAAACAGACATGAGCTTTTCAGTGCAATTCTGAATGAGTTGCTTTAAGGAAGGTAATAACGTACACTAAAACCAAACAGAATAAACCCTTGGCAGACTCTACAATGTGTTCAGAATAAAAAATTAAATTGCATTTAAGATTTTGTGAATGATAAAACTTTTCGACATAATACTGTCATCACTTTGGTTTCCTCTATATGTGATCCTTGCTGGCAAAATGAGTCAGAATGATCACAGGCTTATTATGAGCTACAGGGAAAACAAATTTAAAGTTTTAACAAAAATGTGTTCAATAAGCCCTCGTCCAAACAGCAGTTAAACATCTAAAATGATCTTTATTTGTGTTTTCTGAGAGGTGCACCTTCCCAAATCTTTCCTTTGTTTCAGTAATCCTTGAATAAATGTTTTTCTGTCATCTCTTCAGACAGGTGTAGCAAATTCATTTTTTTGTCCAATTCCAACAAATCATGTATCATTTTAAAGGTGTTTTAACAGAGAATGTGACAAAAACAAGAACTCAAAATATGCTCACTGTGCCTGATTTTGCCAGCACGGGTCACTTATTGTAGTGATGTTTCAATTATAGTTTCAATCACTGATCTCAGGTCAGTGGCATTAAAACCTTGTAGAAGCACATTACCTCCACACGGAGCTCTTTTTGCACTCGGTCGTGGGTGGTGGGGGAGCTGTAAGCCAGCACAGTGATGGGGAGCGTTCCAATAACCAGTGGCACCACAGTGAAATATACAGCCACAGCGGAGTTACCTGGAACCGTGACCTGCTGTTCCACCTCACCTCCACCAACAGTACACACACCTTCTGTTTTATCCATCTTCACCATCACCTACAGGATCATCATTAATACGCGTTTGAAACTAGTACATAAACTACATTAGAGTGAGCTGTGACTGCAGATTGTTGCTGGTTAGATGTTTAAACCTTTAAACTCTCGGGCTTGTAATTATAAACCACAGCTTTGACCTGGAGCTGCTCGTTTCTTTTCACAGAGTAAGGAAGGTTAACAGACACAAAGAAACTCTGAAAGACCGTCAGGGGCCTCGGCTCTGCTATGCAGAATCCTGAGGAAATAACAGTGAAGACCGATCAGCCTCTAAACAGACAATCAAAACCTAGGAATTGAAATTGAAGGGCGATTTTTAGGACCTTTTGTGGGAGAGATGCCCACAGCTTGGACTTCCCAGGTAGTTATGGAATCAGGAGTAACTGCACGATGCCTGAAACATTTACAAAAGACTTTATAGAATTAGATTCTGGCTAAATTTGTCTTAAGTTAAATCAGTGGGCAAAAGCAGGCTGGTTTGCTTTGGTTTGCTGAATTGGTGGGTTACCTGACAATGCCAGAATTATCAGAATCAGCGAGTATCCACATCCACGACTGTGGGAAATAACTCCGCAGGTAGACTGTGTCCAAGTTAATGACCGTTTCCTCCAGCATGTTGTCAGTGACTACAGGATGAGACAGAAAGCAGTAAGCTGAAAAAATTCAGATTTAGGGGTGAATACACTAACAGTGGTGTTACTTTTGCACGTGATATTTCAGCACAAAGACCTGCGTCTTATTTACTATTTCCATCTGCACTCAGGCTTCATCCTCACATCTGCTTGAATACACAAATGAAAATACTTCAGTATCTTGAATGTCACATTTGTCCTTTTAGTTTGGTAAAAAATCTGGAGGCTTGGTTGAATTTTCCTTAGGCTTGTGCAATCAATATGGCTAAAAGTCAAGGAAAGCCTTCCGAGAAGTTACACAAGACAGTTTGTATTGTACCTCTTCCAAGACTGTTTTTCAGCTTCTCTAATCGGTCTCTCTTCCTTCTCTCCTCTGCTGCTTTGCAGCAGTTTTTAAAAGCTGTACGGCATCTCGCGTTCGACTGCTGGACATTTTTCAGACGATCTTCACAGGTCATCCGCAGTTTGCTTGGCCTGATGCCATCCAAACAGCATTTTCTCTCCTGGTTCTTGTAGCTGTTGACTATGAACATATTAGTGTTACAGGCAGTTTTCTGTTATGCTGGTTGAAAGTCTCTTCTAAGTATGATTCACATTTCTACATATTCTTTATCTGTGAAAAGTGCAGGACCATAAAATATCGCCCAGTCAATGCATTCAGACCGAATGTAATGACAAGATGTCGTACTTGTCTGTCATCCTATGTATTTGCATACTTCCATGCACTATTGGAAGAGGTGGCTTTGGAGAGCACTCTGAAGGGAGGGTGGGATCTTATGCTTTTTTTAAAGCTACCTTGATATTTCTAGTTTCTCTGAAATTGCCTAAATCACCTTCAGTATGAATTAGCCCAAAATCAAACTTGTTTTGGATCTTACCGAGTGCACTGTATTGGGCAACATAATCTGTTGCTCTCCTGTCGCGATGTTTATGGCTGTGACATTTATGACCTGAGGAAAGTAAAAGCAACACAGATACATCATGTTATCTGAAAGAAACAGCTTGAATGTTTGTGTATAATTCACTGGTTTCAGAGAGGATGGCAGTAGCTCTTTTACTGAGGGGTCTTGGAGTCTCCAGTGCACAGCTGCAAATGAAAGTGAGGCCGGCTCTCTGCAGAACTGCGCTGGAGTCCTCGCCCCCTCCCACAGAGCAGGCCAGGTCATATGAGTTCATGTACTCAAACATCTGTGAGGACAAACAAATCATTTCCCTTTATTATTGTTTTTATATAACAAACAGTTTGACGCGTGCAATAGCCAGTCACAAGTAGGTGGAGGAATCTCTTCATTCTAGAGAGAATATGACTGGACAAAAAATGTATCATCATATATAGCCACAATTTTAGGTTATAAGTTCATTTCCGTAATATTTTCATTAAGTAACAAAAACAATAAAAATCTTATTTTGAAAGTTTAAGGAATGTTTAAATAGTCCAGTTTTTTAAACATTGTATTAACATTATAAGAACATATTTCAAACATTTTTAAAGTTTTTAAAACTACTTAAGAATAAGAGTTTTTGATGTATATATGATATATAACGTTAAAAAAATTCACTTAATGTTACTGCAAGAACGTTTTGATAACTGAGAGAATGTTAGCCAATGTTTTGAGAACATTCTCTGTTAGCTGGGATAATGGCATATGCAGTACTGTAGATGACTAAACACACAATGACTAAAAGCTCCAGTTAGGATTTTGTGGGGTCTTGTTTTTATATACAGTAATTATGATGTTACCTTTTGTGGGCTTAGTTTGTTTTTGTTCAGAATGTAAACTGCTGAGTCCACTGCAGCGAGGGCCACCCTGCTGTTGGGATCTGTTCGAACCAACACCTCAAACTGGGTTGCAGGTTTCATCTCTGCAAAGGGAACAATTTCTACCTACACACAAAAATGTTTACATTCATGTCCAAATTAGCCTGGAAGTACTTCTAAATGTAATTATTAATTATTAGCGTTATCTTAATATTATCTAATTTTCTTGGTGAAACATCCAGCTGAGGCTGAACACTTTGAGCTGTCAGTGGTCAGGTTGGTTACAGAGGTTTGGTTATACCAGCTTGCAGCAGTTAATGCGCAACTTGGAGCAGCCAGAAAAATACCAGCTTAAACTGTAGTTACCATCAGCGCTTGAAAGAAGACTTGCATGATTCTGAATGAACTTTCATCTCAGCCTTACCTCTCCTTTGCAGACATCTTTCACATTGATCCACACAGAGTCAGCGACTATTTTTTGTACATCATCTACAAAATAATAGGCAACCAGGCGAAACGCGGGCACCAGATCCACACTGAAACCCACATTAACGATTGTGTTTTGAGATCTCTGCACCCTCTCCAGTCGCACAATCCTGCCCTTACTCAAAACCTGTACAGAGGAATTATACGTTTTAAGAAAAATGAACAAATAGACTTAAAGCTAAGTTTAATGTTACCATACTTCAAACTAAATCAATGCTCACAAGTCCTACACAAAAAACCATCAGTTAGCTGTATGCTGTTATTACAAAGAAGCTGGTGGTTTCTACCAGTAAATACATGAAGGTGGGTCTTGCTGCATTCTGGGGTGTAATGTCTCGTAATGTGGCTTTCAAATCTTG
Organism: Chromobotia macracanthus; assembly: GCA_036877525.1. Classification (NCBI taxonomy): domain Eukaryota; kingdom Metazoa; phylum Chordata; class Actinopteri; order Cypriniformes; family Botiidae; genus Chromobotia; species Chromobotia macracanthus. Next base: position 3,847,065 of record JAZGTH010000080.1, on the reverse strand, counting down.
GCCAGGCTGCAGGATCTGATGCTCCACTTCCAAACTAAGGTATCGGCCTTCTACAGCCGCAGCAGCATTGACTGTCATCTTTGCATCACTTCGAATGTCCTCCTGGTCACTTCCCTCAGCAAACACCTGGCAAAATATCATATAGGGAAAGTTGCTTAACGTTCTGTAAATATTATCAAAGACATTTTTGTAGCATTCAGTAACGTTAGTAGAATTTTTTTAACATTTTGTATAGATCTTATATATCAGAATGTTATTCTTATGTTGTTAGTGGAACATTTTAAAAACATTACAGAATTAAAAGTTTGAATAACGTTCTTACAACCAAGCAGTAACGTTAATACAATGTCTAAAAAAAATAGGGGTTTTGAACTTTTTTGGTTACTTTTGTTTTTGTAACAGCATTTCTGACATTCTAATACTGGACTTCCACAAAGGATTGGCTATCAAGTTAAGCAGATACGGAGAAATGAATCATGAAAAATGTTTACCCTTATTAATAAAGTTCTGGCCTGTGGTGGTATCTGAAAGGACATGGCTACATCTCCCATGTCATTTCCCAAACCCTCCTTATTCACAATTTGGTCTGTTGATCCTTCTATATTCACATTAACAGTAGCTTTGAATTTCAGGTAAGGGGCTCTGTTGCCATTTGGATAAGTAGCAGTAGCCTGCAAAAGTACAGTAGCACAGTACAAAACAGGAAAAAACAGCATACATTTTAAAGCTAGTCAGTGCTGCTCATTTGTCCATCTTCTGTGTAACTATTATGACAGTCTTCTAAACAGAGAAACATCTGAGAGGAAAAATGATGGAGCAGCTGGAGATCCACAGTGCTTTAGGTCACATACCACAATGGAGAACACGCCGCCTGGGGTGAAAAACTGCTTGGTCTTTGACAGATCAATGACATAAGGTGAAGTTACGACCTTTACAGAAGAGCTCTCAGCTTCCTCCAGAAGGCCACCTGTGATAGGATGAGCAGTGATTTTGAAATATATGGTTTTCTGATCCAATCACAACGCTGTTGTTTATAACTCACTTGCTTTTTCCAAAACTGTAACCGCAATGTACAGATAATATCCCTCTATGTGATTTATGTTGTTAATTTCCGATGCTCTCTGTAACTCCGCAGTGAGAACTGCTGTTCTTGCAGTGCCATTCACAACCTGTAGAACAGAACACAACCTGAAACCATTAGCACTTCAGTTAGCAGTTAGTCTGCTGTTGTTTGGTTTTGTCTTATTCAACACAATGACTAACATACTTCTATCTGCTTCTCAGTGCCTGGAAGATACGTCCTTTGTCCTTCTTCATCTATAAGTCCAAATCTAACGTAAGCCACGCCACTGACCCCCTTCCCGTAAGTATATCTGAAGAAGACAGAGAGCTGACCCAGCTAACAGGGAACGTTCTCAGAACGTTATAACATATAACATTCTCTAAAAGTTCTCTCAAAGTTATCAAAAAACATTCTTGCACATAACGTTAGAACTTTTTCAACACGTCACATATCATATATTTTAAAAACGTTATTCTTAAGTAGATGAAAGTAGTTGTTAGTGGAACACTTTAAAAACATTTGAATAATGTTCTTACAACCAAGCAATAGCGTTAATACAACGTCTAAAAAACTGGACGTTTTTAACGTTTCCAGAATTTTCAAAAAACATTTCTAATGTTTTTCTTACTTAATAAAAACATTCTTACAACCTAAAACTGTTAGCTGGGGAGTTGAATGACAGAACTTCTATTATCGTACTGTAATCAACAGCCTCATATGAATGTGTATATTAATTAGTATATTACCATATTAATAGATTATTAATGTGTGACAGCGGTACGTACCTGGCAGAGATGCTGAATGAAAAGGATTCACTCTTTACAGTGTGGTAAAGCTGTGATGCCTCAATCTGAACCTCAAATGAGGGCAAAACTACGAACAATGAAGACAAATCAGGTGGATTTGGTGATGGATTTGGTAGTTTAATTTGGGTCGTAGTGTAAATATGCTAAGAATACAGAGTATAGCTGGTCATTTTATTACTTCTAAAAAACACAAATGTGCTGTTTTGGTTTTCTGTAGTGTCGTAAGAATGTCCGTGTTCTGTGATTACCTTTCTCTAAAAATAAATGCATTTGTGTTTTAGCAGCACCTACCGTATTCCTTGACTTCAAATTTTAAAGTTGTTTCAGATTCAGGATACTTGACAAAAGACACAATGATTTTCCAGTGGCCTGCCCTGAAACATTTATAAACTAAACTTAATATACAAAACATATTCATGTAAAAGGGATTCTTTCAAACATCTTACCAGATTGTATATTCGAGCATGATATAAATATATGCATATGTAATTTCAAAGTTAAATTGACAATTAATCATAAAAACTCAACATATAACTTACAGCTCCATGTCTGAAATGGTGATGCTTTTTTCCAAGATTTGTTTAGAAGCCACAATATGATTGTAAACAATCAAGCCTTTACAATTCTGCAAAATAAGTTAATAATAAAAATTAAGCACCAAAAACTATTTAAAAATATATAAACATTTCCCCTCTTATTTCCATTCATTTTATTTACATTTTATTTACAGAACATTATGTCACGGACTACACCCAAAAACTTACAGCTATTTTAACATGGACTGTATCGTCTACAGGAAGCATGAAGTTGTCAAGAGTGAAGATTCTGTATTTGACTGAAAAAATGAACAATCATAAAACTGAAGAAGCAGAAAAGACTTTTACTTTTTGATGCCAGTAAAATCTTTTCACTGCAGTAATTTCTCTGTATGCGCTTAAACAGAAGGATACATTAGACGTACCTTTTTCTCCAGGATTATAGATCGGTTTGTCTGTTTGGATGAATATGTGACCTTTTTTTGCTGACACTAAGATGTTGGCCATTTTGGGAGCGTCTCCAAACACATCCTTGCTTTCAGCAACTAACTGAATGTATGAACCTTTATTTATACTTTTAAAGAGTTTTGGGTCGACCTGTGTGTTAGAAAACATAAAGGATAAATTTACTGTCGAGAAATATAGAACACACTTTAAATAAATGCACTTTTATGTGAAGTGCTTTGAGCTCTGGAAAAGCGCTATATAAGTTCAACGTATTATTATTACGTTCGTTTTGAAAATGTGTGCAGACTTGCCTTAAGGTGCACCACTGCCTGGTAGTGATTGTCCTCATTCAGAGTTACAGATGTCTTTACTGGCCCGGTGTTTCCTCTGTGAGGTTCATCATTAACCTGTTTTTTAAAGTACAGCTGCATGCTGGTGGCTTTGGTTGCTCCATGGAGCTGCACACTAATGGTCTCCTCCACTCCCAGGTGAATTATGTTTGGAGCAACAATGAGGCATCTGGGTTGTCAGTGCACACACACACACACACACACAGATAAGCACATCCCAGCCAACAGGGAATGTCTTGAACAGCTAACGGTCTTTAAGAGTTCTCAAAAGTTACCAAAAAGGTTCTTGCAGTAATGTTAGAAGAACGTTTTCCTAAATTATATATCATATCAAAAATGTTATTCTTATGTTGTTAGTTAAAAAAGAAATACAAAGTTTAAATAACATTCTCATAACTCAACAGTAACGTTAATACAATGTCTAAACAAACTGACGTTTTGAACTTTCCTTTAACTTCTACTTACGTGGGTCTCTGCGCATCCACTACAAGACAAACAAACGCCACACAAACCAGAGAGCAGAACATCTTTCTGTGTTTTCTGTCCAACTACGTTTGGTGAAAACATGACTCCTGTTTAGTACCCCTGAATTTTTTTTGAAGACTGAATAAAAAAAACTTGGCAAAATGTGCATGTTCTTGGGATCATGTGATTTCTAAGAAGCCTGAATGTTGTTCAGAATGAAACTGAACAGAGCCACAAAAAAACCTCAGATTCAATTTCAGCTTTACAAATCATCTTTGTTATATTTTTGAGACTAAATAGTTCAGCTTACATGCCAGTTTGCATTAGAAGTTTATGTCATTCCAATATTGTAGAACAAACCAAATATGCTATACAAAACAGTACGTTGCCATTACTCCTCTCCCCAATAGCGCCACCTGGTGGTAAAAATATGAACTTTTCTTGCTGAATTCACGGAAAACACGTAGTTTATAATGTTGTGTACAGTGGCACCCTTATAATGGTCTAAGCAAAGATGATCTTGTGTTCTGTACATACAGTGTCTTCATTTTTATTCATACACAGGTACAGCAGTGCTTTCTTATTATTTACTTCTATTATTATTTAATAATACTACTATTATTGGATTCTCTGTTGTTCATTAACATCACTGACATTTGTTTGATATGTGTATTCATTAAACTGTAGACTCTCCTGGATTAAAAGGAGAAACATCTCCCAGCTGAGATCTTCCCCAGGTGAGATCTTCTTGACCTAATTAATATTCATGAGCTACGTGTTAGAGATACAGTCCAGGTTATGTGAGCTTTTTTATGCAAATTAAAAACGAGTTATTAAACATATGCATTCTGTACGTGATGCTAAAACAGATCTAGACCGACAGATGTTTCCCATCATTTGTGCTTTTCATCACCTTGCAGTTTTCTGCAATTCATTTAATAAAAGAGCAGCAGGTTTCTGTTTTTTCGTGCACGACCCACCCTAACCTGCACTTATTAACATTTGTCCTTTAAACAAATCAGATAACCCAAATACATATTCATGAGCAGTGACGTCACCGCACAGGTGAGACTGTATATAAGGGCATCACAGGGTGCAGGTGGCAGCCTGCTGGATAAGAGATGGACTGAACAATGTTAACAAACACACACAGTCTGGAACAAACCCTTTAATTTCCTGCTAAACATTGGCTAACATAAAATGAAGTTTGACACTCAGAAACAACGCAGTAAGTTCATTTACTGTGTTCATTGATCAGTTAATGAATCTGTAACTTGGTGGATCTTTTGGTGTAAAAACTTTGGTAAAAAGTCTCCAGCCACACTGCTTACCATTCATTCTGTCAAAGCAATACTGTAAAATAATCTTAATAAGCTGTAGATGCTTTATATTTGCATGGTGTGGCAGGATATTTGGTACCTGTTATATTTTCTTAACTGATATAATGTTAATATACCATCCTAATTGAAGGACTAAAATCTGTTTTGAACCTTATAAAAATCAGCTTTAATAACCCGTAATAAATTAGACAGCTACATGATTAATTCATCACATTAACTAACTCATTTAAAATGTTTAGCTGTGTGATTATTGTACCAGTGGAGCATAACTGTACTAGTCACATCTGTTCATAAATAATAAGATTTATATGTAAAACATTGCTTTTACAGATCACAAGGAAAAATCATGTCTCTGCTGGTTTACTGTTCTGTGTCTGGGAATTGTGGGTTTCCTGGTAAGTTAAGGAAGTGCAGATAAAAAAGATGTGACCCGTGTTGGCAAAATTAGCAAATTTTCAACAATGAGTTCTTGTAATGTTCACATTCTCCATTATAAAACCTTACAAATGTATGACAAAAAATAAATGAGCTATACCAGTCCAAAGCACCAGTTACTGTGAAGAAAGCAGAAAAAATGACATTTTAATGGATTATTTAAACAAAGGAAAGATTTGGGAAGGTGCACCTCTCAGAAAATATACAAATAAAGATTATTTTAGATGTTTAACTGCTGTTTGGAGCATTGGGATCATTAGACAAGGGCGTAATCAACTCATTTTTGTGAAAACATTAAATTAGACCAGAATTGACATTTTTCACTCGTTTTGCCTGTAACTTGTAATTAACTATATATATATATATATATATATATTTATCTTCTTTAAAAGAAGATAAATAAATATATTTTAGTTCGGAAATAAAAGAACGGAATCGGGAAGAAACTCATTTTGCATGTGTTGTGCAAGATGTGAGAAAAGTTTAGTATCCTAGTTCGATATCTTTAATTCAGTTCATGTCATGTCTTACCTAATTTAATAGAGTAAACACGACAAAGTGTATTGTGTGTGTGTGGGCTCATGATTCTCAAATGAAACATTCTGACTGTTGACTTATACCCATCTGTTGTGTGTTTGTAGGTTGTGTGGTCTTATATCGGGAATGAAAGGAAGAAACAACCTCCAGACAGCTTGTTATTTCTGCACTTTGCCAAACTTCTCAACTCCTCAAACTTCACCACATTTCCTGAAGATAATCTCCAAGAAATCAATTCAGAAGAGCCATCAACAAACTCATTCTCTGAATTTGGGATCAGTTCAGATCGGTTCTCTGATTTACAGCAGGCTCTCTACTGGGCTGGGCCAGACCGATCAATCACAGATGTGTTCATGAGTACAAGTCCAGCCCACTCCACATTCACCATTCAGAACCTGAAAGAAAGTTACCAAGTAGGGGAGGAGCTTTCTGTTATTATCCACGCGAGGGATTTTCACAATAAATCCAAACGTTATGGAGGAGATTTCTTTCAGGCCAAGCTGTTCTCCTCCAAGAAGGTATCTCTTCATTGTCTTTTGTATCCGTGATGGATTCTGAGTACTTATCTGTAGCGAGTCTACAGTTGTTTAAGAATTAAGAATGTGCTTCTGTCCCAGGCCAGTGTGTTTGGGGAGGTGGTGGACTTGCTCAACGGTTCCTACTCGGTGCGTTTTCTCCTGCCGTGGGTTGGACTGGCACAGGTGGCTGTGCGTCTGATTCACTCCAGTGAAGCTGTGCAGGTCCTCAAGCGCCACAGAGATACGGATTCTGACAGAGTTTTCTTTAGCGGATATTTTGAAGGACCAGGACCAAATGGGACCAGGCTGAAAGAAACGGTGAAGTGTAATGTGAAGTGGGACAAGAACGGACTGGAGAAAATGGGAACAGGAGATTGTTGCTGTGATTACAAAGATGCCCGTAGTGGAGAGGAATGGCGCTGCCAGAAACCCAAAACTCTGCCATGCAGCGCTCGTGTATACCACTCTATGGGCGGGTACATCAACCGTGTGACTGAAGAAGAGAAGATCCTAATGTGAGATTTATGAGCTTCTGGTTATCTGTTTACTAGATTTTTCCACTTCCATTTTTTGGGTACAGTAACCAGCTAACAATTTTAGATTGTAAGAGCATTTTGTCATTGACAGGAAGGAAACCAACAAAGACATCAACCAAGGAGACAAAAGAATCATCAACATTACTCGTAATACACCAGAACAATTTGGTAGGTTGGCCTTTGATTTGTGGCAATGAAAACTTTGTAGAAGAGCATTGTTCTGCATGGAGAAGAACCTGGGATGGGACATCAGAGAATGTGTGATGGGGTCAGGGATGGACTGGGTCCTACATCTGCCAATTACAACCCCACATTACCAACAATATACATAAATACACAAGTAGAAATCAATATGGACTTTTTAATAGATTTTACTGACACATCAACACGATCTTATGGCAGTTTGTAAACATTTTACAAGGTGTTAATTTGCATGAATTCATAAGATCTGATTTAGGATGATCTGCTTTTGAATCAGGGACATTAGGTGTATGGATGAGGTTAGGGGTGGGACTTCATTATTGCTTTCCAAAAAAACTAAATCAGATAATTCACCTCATACAAATTCAGATAAATTAGCCACTTTGTGCAATAGTTATAAATTCCCATGAGATCAGGCCAGACATATTAAAACAAAAGATATGAAAGAGCAAGAGACCAGACCGATAGCAAACAGACGCGGAACAGCATAGAGTGTATTCTACAAATGTTTGTGTGAAAGATATTTTCAGGCTTTTAATGACAAATACAACAACTGTTCCTGTTCCACAGTTTCCATTTCTGTCCATTTCTGAAAAAACAGAACTTACCATCTTTATGTTTCTTCATCCTGCAGATGTAACAGAGAAATGTCGTCCTGGTTTACACACACCAGTTCCAGCTGGTGTTTACCTGAACGATGTGTGGACGTCTTTTGTGTGTAAAACTCGTCACTTTACTACTGAAACGACAACTCGGTGCCTGAAAGACAAACACATCTACATGATGGGAGACTCTACCATGAGACAGTGGTTCGAGTTCCTGCTGAAAGCAGTACCAAGTAAGAGACTGTAAATAGTTTCTCCTCACAAATAAAATGTGTTGAATGTTTGCTTATTAGTTCAGTATGATAACCTGTATTGTATATGAATATTAAGGGGACGTTTACGTGACAACAATGTAGTAATTAAAGGAAAAGTTTTTTGAAAAGTGTCACATGCACACATCAACATCATCAAATCGATCTACATTCACGCATATATGTGAAAACATCTAAAAATGATGTAGTATGCATGCCAGGCCTGATGTAGTATGCATGGTGATGTTGCCAGATAGACTGAATGTGTAATATGCATGTGCATAAAGTAATTGTTTTCACAAATGTGCATTTTTGTTGTTTACATGAAAAGAAAAACGTTTGTAACCTGCTTTTAAAAGTTTGCATTTTAAGACCCCAAAACGTCATTGTCATGTAAATGAACAGACAAAATGCATTAAACGCTTTGTGTTTTTGGTTGGAAGTGTTGTCATGTAAGCGGCTAAATAAAAAACTGAAATCCTAAATCATGATGGGATTATGACTGCTGAAATTTTTTATTACAGCCTTGAAGCCGATGAACCTGCATGTTCAATATCAGGCAGGTCCACTTATAGCAGTAGATGTTGGTAACAACATTGACTTACACTGGAGAGCTCACGGTATTCCACTGCGCTGTCGGAAAACAGAAATTACTAATCTGCACTATGTCAGTAATGAGATTGATGACATGACTGGAGGGCCTCACACTGTTGTCATGTTTAATTTGGGGCCCCATTTCACGACATACCCACTGGACTTTTACACTCACAGAGTGCTGAGAATCCGCAAAGCTGTTCTTGATTTGTTACAACGGGCACCTGCCACTACTGTTATAATCAAGACCGTCAACACCGGTTATAAGGTAAGAAGTGTTATCAAGGAGCCACTTTCTCATTGCTTTTTGTGCAAGTTGAAGGTTAATTTTGTGCCTCAAGTGTTTTCTGTCTTTCTAACAGGATGTGTTCGGCAGTGATTGGTATTCTCAGCAGCTGGACAGAATTTTGCGGTGGGCTTTTCAGGATGTTGCTGTTTATATTTTGGATGTATGGCAGATGACAGCCTGTCACTACAACAAAGAGAACATTCATCCAGCTCCTGTTATCATTAAAAATGAGGTGGACATTTTACTTTCTTTTATTTGTCCTGAATGAGTTTGTTTTTGAAGGTGAAAGCTTGAAACCTTTTCTTGTTTTTGTATTTTTATTTTGTACTAAAAGGATGTGGAAGTAAATTGATATAAATAATACCTGTATTAACATGACTTATCTAACTTTTGCAGTAACTGAACATTTATTCATGTAGCCTGTTATAAAGTACAGGGGTATCTTTAACACATTTTAGACTAATCCTTGTGAAGTTATCACTATGTGTGTATTTTACTATAGGAAACTATTGTTTTATGAAACAGTTTATGCTGCAGGGAAATAACTGATAAAATACTAAAAATAGCTGTTGAGTTTGTTGATCGTGTGATT